>CM031857.1:105297830-105305117 GCA_018697195.1 Certhia americana
CAGCCTTTTGAGGTCTTTCTGAACCAAAGGACACCAATTTGGTGCATCAGCCACTCTTTCAAGTTTTGTATCATCTGTAAAATCACCGAGGGTGTGCTGTATCCCATCATCTGGATCATTAATTATAATGCTGAGCAGTATTGACACTAGTGCAATTACCCAAGGGAGAATCTGTGTGATGTTGTAGAACTGACTTTCATTGCTTATGAAAAAAGTTATATTCAGACATTATAGAACAGACATTAGAAACAGCTTTCCTGACATCTTGACTACCAGATCAAACTCTTTCCATTAGTTTCTTGAGCTGTCTTTTTCATCTATTTTTGAGAAAACTCTTCTTCTTTATTGATGAAAAAAGTTGTGTTAAAAAACTAAAGCCTAATGATTTTTAAACTATCATGACACTGATCTTAAGCTATGAAAATTCTGAATAATATTGTTCATGCTCTTTGTGTTGGATTTTGTTTCGATAAACCTAATTTCAGTTTTCAGTACTGAAGTTTCCAGTAGATGGTCATCTAAAAGGCACATGATTGTCAAATGATAAAGAGATAAGATATAGTTTTTGTTAGTCTTCCTTTTCAGAGCTCAGTGGTCACTCTATTTTTTTTAGTTCAGAAGACTTTTGTATTTAACTTGCTCAGTTCTTCAAGAAGTTCAATGATGTTTGAATAATTAAACTTCATTGTGCTACCTGCTAGAGCTCTTGAACTAGACTAAAATTCAGCTGCTGTCTTCTTGAATGCATTTTATTACTCCTTTTCTTCTTGTGCCCTTGGAAATCAAACAGTAGCAAAGATTTCTCCATCAGGGGTGACAATGCGTTAGACCATAAGGTGATAAAAAGGAGAGGAATGGCAGACATAAAAGGAAGTGTTTGTACATCTGTAAATACAGCTAATAATGCATCAGAAAATATTTTAGTGCCAAGCTTCAAGTAAGCCCTGCTCCTTTGGTGTCCACATGAACCTTTTTTTTTGTTTTTCACTCACCGAAACTGTTATTTTATAGGCATGTATTATCCAAGTGCACATTGTATTGCTGTTTTCTTGTATTCATGACTTAAGCCCAGATAAGACCCAAACACTGAAAGTAGCAAAACATTAGGGAATTGCCACCGTAATCCCTCACATATACTTGATAAGTGTAGATCTGCAATCATACTTGAGTCAGCAAGTTTGATCATAAAATATAATAGATTCAGAGTTAAGGTTGGAAAAGATCTCAAAGGTCATCAAGTTCAACCATTAATCAGGTAATATATGTTTCTGTTGGCATCTAAAAGAAGAGACACTGTGATAATTGTGCTTCTTCAGAACAAGAGGACATTCAGGGTAATCAAGTCTAATTCTTTTGAACTCTGGGATATCACACCTTCAGCAATTGGCAGAAGTCCACCTCAGCTTTGTTGTCCACCTGCTCTATGAAATTACACTTCTGTCTTCCTGGCTACTTGCATCCATTTATTTTTGTGTCAGTCTGGTCCTTTAGTTTAAAGAGAAGTTTTCGCTTTCTGTTCTTTTTTCTTCCCTTTCTCTGAACCCCCCTCCTTTTCTCTTCCTGCCAGAAGGAAATATCACAAGCCATCTTTCCTCCTTGATTGTGAAGCTTTATCAAGCGACGCATTAGCCTTCCAGCCACAGTATTATCATTCTTCCATTTGATAACTGTTCCTCTTTCATTAATCAATCTACAAGTCCTCCCTTGGAGTGCTCCAGTTGCTCTGCACATAAGAAATGTGCAGACAGAGAAGTACAGACACTGTAGTATCATTGCTTATATAATTTTTGTATATTTAAAAACACTTGTAGGCTGTTATCTTCCTGATCTAAGCAGAAAATGAACAAAGGAAAAGAGGAGAGAGGAAAAGGCTCCAGTTTGTAAATTTCACTACTATCTTTGCTCAGAGTAACTGCAGTTTTTAAAAATGTTTAATTAAATGAAGTATCAGTTAAACCCAGCACAGACTACTGTAGCAATATAGCTTTATTTGCATGGACATTGTACCTACATGTCCTGCTTTTTCCTGTAAATTAAGTGGCAGTCATTCAGCATTTTTTTCTGAAAAGTTTGAAAGAAATTTTCAAAAGACAAAATATTCGAAATTCTACATTTTCCTCTAATCCCTAGTTCAGTTTATCTCCCTCCCTTCTGCCTAAAAGTTGGTCATTGTCATAGTCAGTGCAATGAGAAAAGCCTGCAGGGCCTGCATAATAATTGTGTTTCCAAGTAGTTTGATAGGATTATTTTTGAGTGAAACCTCAGGAATATCATTCAGCAATGTCAACTGAAAGATCTGTTACAGCTATAAAGGATGTACATAATAGTTCGTATAGGAACAATAATGAGCTACTTCCATGACACTGTGTACAGCAATGTTTTTCAGGCTGTGATTCTGGATCAATGGAGTTTCTTAGGTATTCAGAAGGAGTGCAGAAAAATGTCATTTTTTTCTGATATGGAAAAAGTACAGGAACATTGAAAATGTAACCTACATTCAGTACAGCAGTAACTGAATTTTGTTTTGGCATTATTTCATATTATGGATGGATTTTTTTATGTGTTTGTTTGCATGTGTGTGCTTGTGCATGCATATACTATATTTCTGTGTTTCTTTGTTTCTATATTTTGTGAAGGTATCCTGAAAATTTGAAAAGTGTGAAAATCAAAGCAGTTGTTCCTAATTATTCCTTCTATCTCTATCACAGCATGCAAGTGCAGTAATGAAGAAAGTCAAGAGCTGTGCATGCCACCAGCAATATCAGTGCTGAGGAATTCATGCAGCTTGTCTGAGCCCTCATCATTTTTTCCAGCAGGTCAAGAACTAGTTCAAACTTAATGATTCTCTTGAATGGCAGTGAATGTGAGAGGATGCCTTTCCAGGCACTGTGCTTATTCTAGATTTTTCCTGTTAGAAAGTCAGAACTAAAGGTATTCCTATATTCCCAATTTTTTGTGCCAGACTTGAATCACTTTGACAGCCATTATGACCAGTATTTTTTTTTTCTCATTCATAGGTAGGTCGCAAAGAAACTTTACCCCAAAAAGCTATTTTTATAGCTTCAAAAAAGGAGTTTATGTTTACATTTCTGATTGGATTGTGAGTTTGGAAAAAGAAAAATTGCAAAAGTTTATGAGACAGCATTATGTCTATAAGACATTAATAAGTATTTTGACTGACTCCTTCCCTTTACCCTCAGTCTCAAATGACTAAAATGCATTCTCTTGGACTTCTTCACTCCACTCATGTATTTATATGAAGGATTATATTGAATTATATAAAGGAAATCTATTCAAGTTTTTAGGGGAAATGGCCACATTATAATGATAACATTGGTTTGAATTCTAAATGCCTTCTTTTATACTTTTATGTGTAATATCTATTTTCTTCTGTAGATTCCAGTTTGATAATGGCAATCCTTCACAATTACTTTGAGGAGATGAAAGGATAAGCCCTTATAATGTACTCCCTACATTCCTTCACTCATATTTATTGCAGTAGTAGAGTAAACTTTTACCTTTTCCTTTAACACTGAATTTCTGTTTTAAAGTATGCAAAATGGAATATTTGAAAATACTGCTATCAAAAATTGAAGCTAACACAGATTCTGCCAAGTATAATCTCTTTTTCAAACAGGGAAAAATGGGAAGAGGAAACTTTCCTGCTCCTGAGGTATCCTTTAGATCAGTTCAGCCAAGTCATGCCTCATGCAATGCTAACAAGATCAATAAGACTTGTTAGAGAGTGACTTACTGAAGTCAGTTTGGATAAATTATTCACCAAGAACTTCACATTTTTTATGGTATTTTAAGACAATGATTTAACAAATCTTAAAGGCATGTCAATTTAAAGTATTGATCCAAAGCTTGGAGTTTCAGCTAATTATACTCAAAGATTACAGGTTGATAAAGTTTTCAAAACTAGGCTAAAAAGTTAGGTGGATTAATTCAAGTGATCTATAACATTCCCTCCTTAGGGTCAAGTTTAAAACACTGTGGAAATGTCCTTTACAGCAATGGCAGCACTTTTGCCTCCTGCCAAAAGTGGGAAGTGTACAAAGCCTGAAGAGAAATGATATGCATATTAGGAGAATTCAGCAAATTTCCTGGAACTTCATTCCCCTCTCATGTATTTGAAATTTAATTTATTATCATATTGCCCTGCAGATGTAATGTAATGTAAAATAATTCTGCTGTAATTTCAACCTTTTTACATCTTTAACTCTTTTTACTTTGGGACTGTGTACTTTTGTGAGTGTCAAATACCAAGCATTTAGAAAAATCTACATAGATTGGTTATAGTTAATGAAAGAAACTTTGCATTTCAAATGCAAAAATAATAACTAGTTATGGCACAGTAAAGAGTAGGGCAACATAGCACAGAACATTTAGAAAATGCTGAAAATAAACCAAAACCTACTTTGCAACCTTCTTTTTACTTTAATCTCAGAGAAAATAGCTTCATTCAGCTTTATTAGCATTTTTGAGAGTCCTATATCCTTTGAAAATTTATTTTTAGTGGTAAAAGGTTATATATATTGCATTCTGCTATACAGTTATACTGAAATACCCTTGTTAAAGAGACCCTTCAATAAATGCTACTTTGAAACTGAGCCTAAAAAATGACAAATCTTAAAGCTACCTTTTTTTTTTTTTTGGTCTAAAACAAGAAATAATAAGCTGTTCTACCACTGTCCACTCCTGCCTAAAAACCCCTTTGGGAAAAAGTGTGAAAAATTAGTGGGGGGTGAAATAATTTCTAGATTTTTTTTTTTTTTTTTTTTTTTTTTTTTTTTTTGTTAAAGAAAACAGAAGCAAACAGAAGGAGAATAAACATGATTTATGTTTCTGTTTTGTTCCATTTACACCAATTACAAACAAATTTAGCTACTGGTGTCCAGAAACCCTAAGGATCTTGTGATGTGTATTCCTGTTTGTCTCTAATCCTATATTAAATATTGTAGTGAGGCCTGTTAAACATTGATAAGCTTTTTTTTGCACTGTAAGGTCCTCTGAGATCATTGTGCCTAAATGCCATAAAGGCCTGGATTAGGTGTATGCATTGTTATGGTGGTTTAGATACTTCTTAGCTCTCAGGCTCATCTTTCCAAGGGAGAAAGTCAATCTGACTGTATAGTAACATTGGTATCGTTGAAGTAATTAACTGTTAAAATCTGAAAAGAAAAGAAAAGAAAAAGTAATTCAGTGTAGTTTTCTGATGCTCATTCTTCACTATCAGAGGACTTTTTCAGTCTTATATGGGAAAGTGACAAAAATTTGCAGAGTTTGATATTCATCATTTTGGGTACAAGCCTTTGTAAAGAGCTCTACTTTTTTCAACTCATACCATACATCGTTTCTTTATTTCCTTTGTTATTTCTCATAGTGAGAAACTTCTGTTTTGGTTAAATATTTATTTTATCATTGCCATACCTTTCTGACTTTTTAATGTATGGAGCAGAACTTAATATAGGTCTGGTTTTAGATATTTTTTTTCCTAAGAGATGTTTTAAGGGCAGAAAAGACCCCAAGTATATTATCAAACTACACCCAGACTTGAATTTTCAGTGCCATTTTTTTGAGGTCTTTCATTTTGTTTGAGATTGGTCATCCATACAACCTTTATATATACATAAATAGTAAGTGCTTTTATGCCTATTGATACAAATCATCAAAGGATAGACATAGACACTGTTGTCTGGGTGCAAATAGGAGGACAGAATGGCACCACATATTTCTATGTCTGCAGCTTAGAGCATTTTGGTTTAAATCTCCAAAACCAGCAGCTGTTGTTTATCCTTCAGTATCTTTCTGATAAAGCTATACTGCTAAATACACAAGAAGTGTGTCCAATATGTCTTTACTCTTCACTTAGATGTGCTCGTGTGTAGATGATTCCTGGATTTCTGAAAGCAGCTGAGTCCAGGGATGTTCTCTGTATCTCAGGATCACAGTTGTTCTAGGCAATTTCTCTAACTAGATAAATATATTTACTGACATCTATAAGTGGCTTACTACCAAGTGGGATGTTAGCCTGATTATTCTCTGCTGTTTAACAGAATGACACAGCTCTCTTCAGAGCATAAGATTTCCTGGCACAAATTTTCTGTTCTTAACCCTTAATAGCATGATCCTCTCCCCCCCATAATCAGCTACCATGAATATTTAATAATACCTATTGCTCTTTTGCATAGCCTTATCATATTAGGGTCAGAGAAATAGCATTTTTTCCAAATGACACTCATCTGATAAATATCTGTTCAATTTTCTAAACAAGGAATTATAATGAAATTTTTGAACTTTAGGTTTTGAGCTTTAGAAACACCTATGAGAATCTTTGGGGTGTGTCTGTTTGAGATCACGGCGGTAGCAGCTTACTTTACAGCGTCTAAATCTTTTCTATTGTGAATTTATTAACATCAATGCATTACAGAATAAGAATTATATAAAAGACCACACCTTAGCTTTGAAATTATTTGCTTGAAAACCTACAGGAAGGTATGGTAGGCTAAAAAAACAAAACTTAAACAACAAGAAACCTGAGTTTTGCTTTTCCTATTTTTAGCTATTCCAGAAGAGTAAGAGGACAAATTATTACTAAGGAGAATTTCAGAAGCATCCCACTGACTTTATTCTGAGTAGTAAATATCCCTACTCTTCTTAAAAATCACATTTCTTTTTCAGTCAAAATAACACATTTTTTTCAATCATTATATATTTTTTAAGTTCTCTACATAGTTCAGCAAACATTCCCATCAGCCTGATGAACTAGGTCATGGAAGTGCAATGCTATTTTTTTGGCACAGTGTAGTAAAACCCAGAACAAATTAATTGCTTTCTAAATGTCATGCCAGTAGAGAGCTGTGCAGCTCCCAAATTCTGAGGTTATATACACAATCATTTGCTTTAAACGTGGGTGATAGTAAAGCCAGAAACTTAGTTGGAGTCTAATGTCTAATGTCTATGGGTATCTGAGTATGGCTGTCCACGTGTTTTTTTATTTCTTCCAAAACAGAGTATATCTTACTTAAATCTAGATGGCTGAAGCAGAAAGAACAATATAACCACCAAATCCCCAAATTTAAATTCTGTTACTGGATGGATGTAATGCCTTGACAGATTATACCAACTCTGGCTGATACAAACTTCTGCTGAGGGACTCGCTGAAATTGGAACTTTTATTTTTGGTATTGTCTATTGACAAGGCCCAAAATATTTAGGTTGTGCCTATGTGAAAGCATTTCTGAAAACACAGAGGAAACAGAGACAAACTAAAGCATCACAGGG
>CM031857.1:105305933-105397804 GCA_018697195.1 Certhia americana
TTTTTTCTTTTCTTTCACATAAATCAAATAGTTCTGGAACAAGCTGTGTCAGTCAGCTTGACAACTCCTCACAGGTTTTTTTTTTTTATTTCCATCAAATTTCATATCAACCAAGGCATGTTGCTGACTAAGAACTTAGCTCCACAAACTGAGCTGCTGCAATAACTCTCTGCTGCTGTTGAAATCTGTTGCTCCTTCTGTCTTCACTGTTATCAGCCCCCTGCTTCATTTCTACCAATTTGACACTACTGTTAAAATAAATTCCCACTTGGAAAGACAGTAGGTAAAAATAACTTGAGATTGCAACAAAGAGCCAGGTAAAGAGCAGAAAGCAGTTCTGCATTCACTTCTGTCATAGTCCTATGAAACTGAAGGAGGAGGGCAGCAGCCTGCCTGTTTTCAAGTGACAATGCTGTACTTTTCTACACTAAGAATACTGAGAGGTCCTTCTCATTATCATGACCACCTTATAAAGAAATTAAAACTATCTATTTTTTTTTTTTTTAATGATGAGCACAAAAGGTTATCAGACACTTAATATTTATTGCACAGGAGAAAGATAAGGACAATGTTCACCTAAACCTCGCTCTCTACCTCTCCACACTCACCCTCTCAATCTTACTGGAATATTTACAGTAAATTTTGGGGCCCATGATTCCATGTCAAAAGTGCATGTAAAAGAAGAGTATGTATCTTTTAAAAATTTAATAAAGAACAAATTGTACTTGAAGACTCCTAAAATATATAGTTCATCTGAGGGCAACGTCATGGTCAGTGACTGAAATAAATTGCTGTTTTGCCTAAAGCTTGTATAATCAGAAAAATTGTGATGGTGTTTTCTAAAATGCTTAGATTCAAATGATTTAGGTGGTGAGCCAGGAAGTTTTAAATATTCTCTATATTTAAAAAATGAGTATTTGATTGATTCTTTTTAAACTTCTTTTACTACAATGCATTACAGGAATACCTACAAATAGGTATTCTTGTACTGCTGACATTGTGGGTTAACTTATAAAAAAATAGAGATATAGGCTGCACATTAGACTGTGTATATTTCTATCAAATTGCATGAGTGGGTGGACTTTTCAGGTGAAATTGGAAAACTTCAGAGTTTTGGAAAAGGTTAAGGAGAAAGGAAGCAGATCTTGAAAGAAAAGAATATATATGTAGTATTATTTAGACTAGAAGTGCAAGTCACAAAAAGTTTCTGTGTATTTAATTGGAAGATCTTTTGAGTTATTTGTGCTATTGTCTTTTTGATCATTTTGATTTGATTTTGATCATTTGATTTTCTGGTGAATAGCTTTTAAAAAAAATCTTATGTATTGGAAATTTTTCATAATGAAGGTGGCAAAGTGATATTTTTTTCAAGTTTGAAATTCTTTAAAACTATGGGAGCACTACATGAAACTAAAATAATAGAACCTGCATTAATAAAAAGAATATCATTCCTAAGAAGGGGTTTAGAAAGGAGTTCTCTTAAAGTATTCTGCTTTTTCTGTAGAATAATTTATCGTAAACTTTGGGAAATGTTTATAGCTTCTAAGATACTTTTTTTCTTTCTCTTATTCATGTTAAATACTCCTTATATAGCATATAATTCTACTGAATCAGGAACCCTGTTTATCAGATAGGCAAATAGGTACTACTCCATAAAGGTGATAGAATGTGCTCCAAATGATTTTTAGCCCTATAAAGCAATTCCTTTTTATATATATATGAAAAATGTGAAGTTCCAGAGTCCTATTATTTCTGGAAAGCAAATAATAATACAATTTCCATCCCTATTCATAAACAGATCCTTTGCTTGGATACACACCACTATGACTCCAATTGGCATCAGGAGCAGCTCTGCATATGTAACTAAGGGCAAAGCTTGGCCCTGAATCAAAATCATTTTCTGTGGCAAAAATATCCATTTATGATTATTCAATTTATATGTTAGATGAGCTGTTCACTTATCTCTCTTCCTTCAGTAGCTTATCACAAATTATAAACCTCCAGTAACTTTGTTGTTTATTACTCCATTGCATTGTCAAATTTATTAATATGTGTTTATATTATTCTGCAAAAACCCATCATATGTTCTAGACAAGACTTGCTAATCTGAATGTTTATGAGACAATCCAAGCATCAAGCCTGTAACCCAATAAATACATTATTGACCTTGCTAGTGACAGATTTCAGGCTTCACAGCAACTCTGCAAATCCTGAGGACTTTTTAGGCTTTGTCAGGGCTTCTCTTGGCCTGCTCAGAGGGCTGTGTTTCACAATTTTCAGCTGTAAAAGCAATATCCTAATGACCTGTTTTCTAATGGCTATTCCTAATTTGTTTTACTTTTGCTGAGCTTTGTGTAACCAAGTAGTATAGCCATAATTTTTGTATAGATAGTACCATTAAATAATTGTTTTGTGTAAAATGAACTATTTATGATCGTACATAATGATGCAGAGCAATGGGATAAAAGACTGGGAGTGAAGCAGAGCCCTTAAATGTGGGGAAATGTCATGCAGTGTAGAGAGCATTCAGGGATGGGATGATGACAGAGGTGGCACCTCTGTGGTTCATATGAGAACCCCCAAGGCTATAAAAAACTTATGTGTGGTCAATTACCTACTAATAGAGAAATATTGCCTTCACACCTGTGAAAAAACAGTTTTTTGGAAGTAATAGAAGAACAGAGAGCAAGAATGTGAGATAGGAAAGATGCTTGTTTAACATATAGAAAATTAAGATGTATTAGGGACAAATAAACCACCACAAAACCCCAACAAAATTTAATCCAAACATAAGAAAAAAACCCAAAAAAACCCACCAAAAAAAACCCAAACAACAACAAACCAAACAAGCAAACAAAAACAAACAAAAGGGGGAAAATATGTTAGAAATACACATTTGATGTGAAAGGGGCAAGAAGTGTAGAAAGGGGCAACATCAACGAGATGCACCTGAGAGAATGACATAGCTTGCTAATGATGGGCTGCAGTGCCACTCCTACTGTGATGCTGCAGACATTAAGAACTATAGAAGCAGTGGAGGGGGAAGAATAACCCCACAGAAAAGAGTACAAAATCCAAGAAGTTTATGCATAGCAATTATATCAAATTTTTTAATGTTTTTAAATTTTCCTCTGAAATAGTTTTCTTTCCTATTTTTTTTTCCCTTGTAGTTTCTATCACACAAATAAATAAATTCCTGATACTGTATAAAGGGTGTGGGTTTTTTTCTTTTTGTTGAAATAAATATTTGGAACATAAAAAATACTCCTTAATGTTTTTCAGCAGAGCATGCAGCCCCTATGTTTAAGTGTAGATTGTGCCATCTGCTTGTGCACTTGGGGAATTTCTGAGTCTCAGAGGTACTCCCCATGTAGAACATTTATTCATTCTATTCATATGTGAATTCTCAGCAAGTCAATTTAAACACCATGTGTTTTTTCAATGTCTCAAAAAGGAACTTTTTTCTAAGGCATATAAGAAGAGCATCCATGCTTTAATTGCCTGCTCCAAAAGAGCAAATATTAGATGACCTGTAACGTGGAAGAAAGGTGGGCTTCTGAAAGATTAGGTTCTATATTCTTAAAATTTACTTATTTGGAAGAGCACGGAATATTTTTCCTAGTCAACATCTCTGATTTGAGTAGAATCTTCCTAGAGGAAGATTTTTTCCTTTACACAGGAAAAGAATGAGATGACTAACTAAAAATATTTTCCTAGGCATTTACTGAAAGAAATAATGCTTAAAAGGCTGTCAGCTTTTATCTACCCTCAGAAATGATTTTATCTTCACTGTCATGTCCTTAAATCCCATTAATTCATTTTACTTATCATAACTGAGAAGGTGATCTGTGTTATTCTCCAGTAATGCTGGAAACATCGTAAGATGGCTTTTAATAGGAGACTTGGAACATAGGGCAACAAAAGAAGCACATATTTGGATCCTAGTTCTCATTCTTAGAGAAAGGTGTAAGTGCCATGCCTCAGAGCACAATGGGAGTGGGGTAAGAGTGGGATAAGAGAAATAAAGATACTGGAAGTGCATCCAGCAGCTTCAGCAAACACTTGGGGAAAGGTGCTTCAGAGGAATGGGCATGTGTTCAGAGTGTAATCCAAGGGGCAAAGTAAGCCTCACTGTGTCTTTTACCCAATGTCTTTACACAGGAGCAGTGAGCAAAACTATGGTAGTAATGCCTGAAAATCACTTTCTGTGATTTTTCTTCCTGCATTCATCTACATTTTTGAAGCCATGTTTTTGAGGATTGACAGTTATTTACTGAGTTATGAATGGCAGCATAACATTTATGCTGGAGTCAACATTTTGCATCTCCAGTAACCTGCATATGTGAAGGTCATACACCTAACTTTTCTAGACCTAGCTAATACCCTTAATCCTGCCTTTATTTTCTCTTTTACTTTACAAAAAAATAGCTACTTGAATTCTAGTTGTTACAAAATAAAAGTTTATAAAATTTATTGTGAAATATATTTGACACTTCCATGCTTCTGTGGAATTATCTAGCTTATTGAAAATTTGTTTCTTACTGCCATAGAGGTCCTCTCTAGTGTCATGAAAATAATTGCTCTACCTCTTCATAATATTTCAATCATTATGGATTAAGAAACTTTATTAACTGTCATCAGAATTTCTTCTTATAAATAAAAATATTCATGCCAATTAAGGAAACACTTCTCCATATTTTTTTAATATATTGATAGATCATTGTTCTGATATAAAACTTTACAACTATTTTTGGTAGAAAATGTTGGACTGAGTCCAAGGCACTGAAGATAAATAAGTGGAAATGGAAATGAAACTCATAGAAAATATTAAATATTATCATAATCTATTTCCTATTCACATTTCTGTCCATCCTCCTTCAATATTTCTAATGAAAGAAAACACATTGAATATCAAGAGCTGAACAAGAACTGAAATTCATTTTAAGGATGAGGAAAGTGACACGAAATTGAATAGAACTTTTACCATCAACATTATTCATAAGGACCATTTGTTGATTATACTATCTGTTGTACTCTCAGCATGTCATATCACATCAATCACATATGAATTTAAATTAAAGCCAAATTCCAAAAAATAATAATTGCCAAGTTGCCACGTGTGCCATCTGAGTGCTAAATTTAAGCTTTTGCAGTACTTCAGCAGCTGCATGAACCTATGAATAATTCATTAACTGTATGAAATAGTAGATTAGAATTAACCAACTAGTTGCATATTTTAGCTAATGTTTGGAATTGAAGAAATATAACTAGCCAATTCACTCGATACTCCCTAATGAAAAGCAATTATTTTGTGCAACATTTTGTAAGATCTGCTTAATCCTTAATATAAGCTTTAGGCAAACAGAGAGGAACTGAGCTAAAATTCAAAATTACAAGAAGAAAAAGAATGTAGTAAATGTTGTGCAGAGGCAGAAAAGGTCTTCAGCTAGATAATGTACAAGTGGCTTGTATGCAGCTCTGGGGATTCTTGTTCTTGTATTCTACAGACAACAGGTGATTTTTTAGACTTGCTTATGTTCATATTTTTTTGTGTATTTTTAGATTGAAGGAGTCATGATATAATTTCTGTGCACATCAGAAATCATTTGTCTTTTTTTTTAATTAACTAGCATTAAAGTCCATATTCCCATTTGCCAGAGATGCTGGTACTGGGCTTGCCTGCATTATGTGGCTGGTAAGCACCAGCAAATATCTGATGGAAGGAAACTGAAAATTTTCTTTGCAGGCAGTATATATTCTTGTTCTTGAAGAAACTGCTAACACATAAGCAGCTCATTTTATACCTATGGGCTCAAAAGTAATGTATTTTTAAAGCCAGGAAAAGGTGTGTAATTTCTCACCAAGGTGTTACTTAAATCACATGATTTTATAGAATGTTAGAATATCTGAAGTTGGAAGGAACTCATGAGTGTCATCAAGAAATAATTGCAGGACTACTTAAAACTAAATCTTATTACAAAGTGCATTGTCTAGACATTCCTTGAACTGTAACAGGCTTGGTGCTGTGACCACTTCCCTGGGGAGTCTGTTCCACTGAAAAACTTTTTCCTAATGTTAATTTTGAGCTTCCCCTAACACAGCAAAAATCAAACTGCCTGGGAAAAGGATTTCCCCTTTCAGGAAACTGCTGGTTTAGGAAGCTGCCAGAGTATTTTTCTTTTTATCACAGGGGCAAGCGTGACTCTTGAATATTTAACTGCACTTTATGTTGGCCTCAGGCCTCTGGGTTAGTCTCCTGTAAACAGGGAGCTTAAAGAATTAGGTTGTGGAGCTCTTGGAAATATGTGATTGTCACTGATTTTTTTTGGGTTTTTTTAATAGTTTTCATAATGGTATTCCCTATTTAATCTGAGAGCAGGTGCCATAACACATTATGCAGATTTGTGGCCAAGACTGCAGCATGACTCTTAAAGGGGAAATAAGAATTAAAAACACCATGTCCTGTGGTTGAAAGAAGCCCCATCACTGAGCATCAGTATGAAGCCTCATTCCCAGATGACTCCTTGCCTACTTTCTTTGATAATCATCCTTTCACATGGAAAGTGGGATGGGAAGCAGTTTGTGATACTGTCTGTAACTTGTGTGAGACCTAAGGTTTTAACTTACTTATTTTGTTAGCACAAATATTTATTCATTCTTAATGAAATGTAATTTTCATCTAATTATAATTTTTGAATTATTTATAACAGTCATATCCAGGCCTTCACTTCTGGATTACACTGCTGTCTGCAGCTAGTAGAGGACCACTTATCCAACCTCCTATGAAGGGGTCAGGTCATGCCAAGAAGAATTTACAGAATTGCCTATTTAGGGTATGACACACAAATGTGTTTCCTTGCTTTAAAATTACTCTCTGAAGTGGTAGTAGTAGGAGTGATGATAATAATAATAATAATAGTAATAATAATAATGTAATAATAGTAATAATAATAATGAAAGGAAGAAGGGGGGAGGGAAGGAGAAAGGCAGCGAGCGAGCAAGGGGGGGAGAGATGAGAGAGCCATGGGGAATGCTACCAGTAAGGTAGAAGTAAAATGTTAATAGTACAAAATGGCATTACTTTTATTTAGAGTAATATCTGGGTCCTTTGGTATAAAATAATTAAGGTGATGCAATACTCTCATAAAGGGAACTATTTAAAAGAGATTAAGGTACTCCAGCATTGTTTTTATTTGTGTTACATACTGCTTATACATAATAGAACAGGGCTTTTTAATGGCCAGTGCTTTAAAGATATCTAAATGAGAAAACTCCTAGTCCAGGCAAAACATTCAGAAAAAATAAGTAAAAGTGAAGAGGCAAAATGAAGTAACAGTGCAGTGGGTATTTTAATTAAAAGCAGTGAATGAAGGTGGTGGTTGGTCTGATTAAATGGCAGAACAGTTGGCCTGGCAAAATTTAATTCACTGAGGTTAACAGGAACAACTTTCTGAGCAGATATCCTACTTTGTTGGCCTCTTATCTTACTTCAGCTTTTTCCCACCCTGTCAAGAAGATTATTGAATAAAACATTTAGGGTTTCATAATGCATTACTCTTTCTAGCTTCATTTTTCTGTGTGATTGGTTTTTATGGTGTTATCAAGCATGTGCATAGGGAGAGATTTGTTCCATCACCTAAACTTGTTTCTATAATAATCTAAAAAATCTCCCAGTGTGATATATTTCTCAGGATCTCAAATAATTAGGACAATTGGTCAAATGTCATATTCCCGATTCCACAGGGTATATTGCAATTAAGAAAATTCTGCTCTATTAAGGTAATTTCATGGTGACAAAAGATATATTAGTATGTATAATTATAATAATGTTTAGTAGTTACAATATGTCTTCTACCTTAGGATCTCAGGAAGTTCTTCGGAAGAATTTGTTTTGCATTCAGATTGTGGTACATCTGCTGCTACCTCTGTGTTACAGATAAGGAAAACAAATTACAGAAAGTTAAAATATGTACAAAAACCTATGCATTAAGCCGCTGAAAACAGCTGATTGAAAGAACTAGAAGCAAAGTTTTGTCTCTACTGTGGTTCACTGTTTCTGATGCAAAGGACTGGATTGAGAGTTGAGCTGTGTCTCTCAGGCATGTGCCCTCAGAGGTCTCCTCTAGAGTGTACACACAGAGTGTTTGGCTTTAATCAACCTTATACATGTTTCAAACAGATGAATCCAAATTTGCACATCATAATTTAAATAGTGGAAAAAATGGAAGAGTCATGGCCTACAGACTTGTCTAAGAGGGGTAACAGCTCAGAACTTCTCTTGGAGCAGCAGCTTCCTTTTATACCTCCTACTCAGGTCCTGTCTGAGTCACAGTTCTGTCCACACCCTTCACAACATATCTTTAATGCACAGATCCTCCAGTGTAAGGACTTGGAATTATGAAATCATTGGCAATGCCAAGGAAAAACATCACTTCTGACTGATGAAAAGTGTATGTCACTACTGACAGATGAAAAATGTACAGGAACAAAGACATTATACAGTTTTGTATTAGAATTTAAAGTTTTCTCTTTTCAAGTTCAAAAAGAATAGCAACAATCGAACAAAAAACCCTAGATTTCAAGTATTTCAGTTAAAACTTTTATTTCCATCTCCAGTACTTATCTCTATATCAACAACATCAACTTCTCTGTAGCTTCAAATCCCTATGATGTCTTTCAGATATGATGTTTCAGTGCAAATCTACCGTTTTCTTCCTGCAATATCATTGCAGTTTCCTCTTAGTAAACATATACTTAAATTTTTTCTGTACCATGTTAATAATAATTTTTGAAAATATATTATCTTTAAACCAAACACAGAAAATTCCCCTGTAATATAGGGTCTATCTAGTATATATAGGGAAAGAAACTCCATGAAGCTAAAATTAGTTAATGTTACAGTCGTCCCCAAGATACACTACATGAGTGACATAAAGATCATCTGGGGATGTGGTGGTAATAAACAATAAATCAATAGTCCTCATAATCTACACTTCAAATATTTTGCAGTTATTAGATCTTTAAAAATGTATAACAGAATCAGAGAAACAGAATAAAATTATTAGGAAGAGAAGAATATATCAAATAAAGTTTGGGAAGGTACTGTTTTTCATTAGAAATAAGAAAGGCAAAATAGACAGATAAAGAATAGATGTCCCATTATTATGGGACAGAAAGTCAAGGAGTAATGACCATGAACATTACAAGAAAATCCAGCTCAACATGAAGAACTTCTTTCCACTGAGAGTGGCAGAGCAATGGAGCAGCTGCCCAGGGAGGTTGTGGAGTCTCCCTCTCTGTGGACATCCAAACCCACCTGGGTGTTCCTGTGTCACTGCTCCAGGTGACCCTGCCTTGGCAGGGGGTTACTCTGGATGATCTCCCTTCCAACCATAATGATTCTGTGATTCTGTAATCATAGCAATTGAAAAAAGGAATAATTTCTAAAGCATTTTCTTTGCAAAATGTGCAATTCGTGGTCACTGTGTCTTATCAGGGATTTAGAAAAAAGAGTAATCATTGATGTAGAATGCAAAACTTTTTTGGTATTAAAACTTATACCATTAATATTGAAATGGGTAAAACAAGCAATAGGGCATAAATCAGACTTTCTGTGATTTTGCAGATTTAAGGTCAGTCTTTCCTCACAGCTACTCCATGAATTTCTAAAACAGAAAACCTTCCTTCAAATCCAGCTTGGAGGTGGGATGACAAACAATGTGTTGGATTGAGCCACAGCCAAGATCTCTGTGCTTTCTGCTACACAGCTCTGGGATGGGGAGGAGGGGAGAGAATAAAAAATCTTGGCTTTGCTATGGGGTCAAAGTAAGTATTTAGGTCATGTTTTTCCTCTCATTCAAGGACTCGGGATGTAATTATTTGTCAGTCTGAGCTAACTCTTTGCCCATAAAATAGATATTTATGTGAGGTACTTACAGATAAGTATGGTGCAGAAGAACACTGCTTAGATTTCTCCTTCTATTAATGTCAATTCAAACCTGAGTCCCGTAGTTCAAATCTCTTGTTTCTTTCCAGCTGAACTGTAAAAACACTCCAATGTTGTGATGTGAACAAACAAGGACAAGGAAAACTTGTCTAACATAATTTTACTTGACACCTAAATTATAATCATGTTGGGTTCAGAAAGTAAAGAATGCAGCAGAAACTGAATGGGCTATTATGTCTTTAGTGCCACAACATTCTCTGTTATCATTTTCTGCATATCAATAATAGAAAGATTTTCTTCTGAACTAATCAAAACTAACTAAAATTTTAGGATCAAAGTATTTCTCTATAGAACTACTTTGATCTTACAACTACCTTATGAGTTTGAAATAATAGTCCGTTCTAGTTTGTCCTACTAATCCTAATGTTACTCTGCTAGATTGTCACTAAATCTGGTTTTGTCTTTTTCATGTTAGCTGGAAAGCTCACACCATTTTTGATTTGTATAAATAGTCTTCAAAACTAAAACAAATTAGTACCTTTTAATTATATACAATAAAAACTTTCATTAAATCTAATGCAAAATTAGATTTAATGTTTTATGCTACTTTTTTTGCCTTCTTTCAAAAAAGAAATATAACTTTGCATAATATTCCATTATTGCAATGATCACTGACCTAGCAAAATACATGCTGTCATTTTATTGCATATCTAACCTGGCATAGATTACAGACACACATGTGATGTAAAAAACATATAAGAAAGCTCTGCATTGCTTTCAAACTCTTATATATGTCAAATGAGTGTAATTTCTAGAGTTTTTTTGGTTTTTTTTCTTTTATTCTGAGAAACTGAACTGTTCCAAATTCTGTTTCAAGGGCCTTGTCCATCTGGCCATTAAGGCTAAGGCTAAGGCTGACCACTGCTAGCAGATTAGAGGGAGTGTTGCTACTGACATGAATGAAGAAATAATAAGGCATTGCCCCAAGAACACTAACAGACAGAGACAACCCAATTTATCTGCCTCATTGTATTTTTGGCTAATATAATCTGTGTGGACTTGTTGAAAATAATCTGACTTTCTAATTGCTCCAAACTCTCTCCGTTTCATCAATTTTCCCTGCCTGAAAAGTGTTGATAAAAGGCCCTCACTCTGTCTGATGGGGAGATGAACAAAAAGATGCCACTTCTACTTTTCTTTCCAATATTAATATTAAAGTTTGAGGGATTTTGAAGAAAATGAAATTTTTAGATGATTAGCTAAACCTGCAGCTTTAATTAATCACAGCCTTAATCCATCATAATACATATGCTTACATCAAGATTTTAAGTATGTGGATATGAGTTCACATAAGTAAGGTTTTTTAAGAGAAGAAAAATGTCTAAGTTTAAAGTGATTATTTTCCTGTGCTTATATGAAATTGTGCAAAGTTGAAACTTCCATAAATATATAAAAATAATAATTTTATTCTGATTTTCAATTGCTGGAAACATCCAGATATTATAAGGGTAGATTTAAACAACAACAACAACAACAACAACAAAATCTACATTATTCTGTTTCAAAGAACTAGAAATAAGAAAGGAAACTGGGAATTTTTGCTCGGATTATACATTATTGACTTACAGTGTACTCACAAAAGGGCTTTGATTTAGTGTCTGCTACTTATTCTTCAGGCTTGTTATGGAATTCTCAACAAGGCTAGGGTGATATCACCAGGCTGACCAGAGACATGATGAAATTCCTATTTACAGAAAAAATGGTTGTCCCTTGTCTACTGAGGTAAAAAATGCCTTGACTGATTCATCACTGTCAACATTTACTGTCATTATTTATTCCTTTCTGTTTTCTGTGGAAGCCCTTCAGACTCTCTCAGTCCATAAATCATTGGTTGTTCTACTGCTTGAAGTTACTGGGAAAGGATAACACATTCAGTCTTTTTTATGCAAGGTCTGTAGAATATTTGCTTAGAAACCAGATAGGTCCACATTAATGACTATCTGTGCACAGGAAAGATGTGTGGAAAATGCATTAAGTACATTGATACCTATTTCAGTGTTTTTTGGTTTTGATTGGTTTGATAAAATGCAAACCATGTAAATCTTTGGAAGCTGAATTTTTTATAATTTTTAGTGTTTGTTTGGTTTTGTTTTTTTTTTTTTTTACATCTGCTAACAAGTGGTTGAAAAGCTTTATTATGGTTTGGAAAGCTGTAAAAATTCCCAGTCAATCTACAGGAGGATGAAGTAGTTTGCAAAAGAAGCAGTTAAAGGAAGAAAATGTGGCCCAGAGGGACTGGCTTGTTGACACTGCCCCAAGAGGGTGGATTAGGTGACGTGTTTAAATCCTTAACAGCCATTTGAGCCTATGGGAAAAAAAAAAAAAAAATAAAGAAGCAGCTTGTTTGGTAAATAAAAGTAATGGAAAAGGTAAAGGTGATAGAGAGGCCACAATATTTAACAGTGAATGATTGATTCTACAAGTCAAAGAGTAACAGTATCTTGTTTTCAGATTGTTTAAGTCTCAATCCTTTGTAAGTAGCCTTTTTGAAGAAGGCTTTGTAGGCAGATGACAAGGCCCAGAAGGCCTCTGTGTCAAGAGTATAAAGGTTTCCATTATCTTCAAGAAATTTGTAACTCTGAGATGAATTTTTTTTTTTTTTTTTTAATAGCAGCTGTGAAATTGATAAAAGTTATCGGGTTTGGGGTTTTGTCTCAAACACTCTTGTAATCAAAGTAGATTGAATATATATTCACAAGTTGAATAGATGCCTATTAGGTTATTAAAAAAAGATCTTCCTACCTCACTTCAAAATCATGTGCAGTCTGGGAGGAGCATTCTTGTCCTCAGAGCCCTGAGCTGTGCCAGTGCCACTGGAGATCACTCTCCTTGCCCTCGCTCCAGGAAAGCAGAACAGGACTCAACCCTTTAGACAGTGTTCCAATACTTCTGAAATATGTAGGGTAGCACCAAAAGTGCTTACAAAAAAATCTCATTTGGGGTTTTGCCTTGTTTTGGTTTGGTTTGGTTTGGGTTGGGTTGTTTGGTTGTTTGGTTGTTTTTTAATGAGCACTCCCTGTATCAGGGTGTCCTGCTTTTCTCAAGAAGATTGAGGTTCTGAATACTTTTAGGAAAAGAAGTGCAACTTCCCTCAGATCTCTGTGCAGTACTCTCTGTTCAAGCTCTCGTGTTGCAGACAGCAGCATACCATGCAATGGGTTCACCTCTTTTGCAGCATATAAACCCTCCTGTACCCCTTACATACTAAGACCCTCTAAATGTGCTGGATCCTACAGCACAGTCTGTCATTTCCTCTTCTCAGCAGTTTGTCTGTTGCTTAAGTCGCAACAAAATTAGACATCTGCCTTATGTTTTCTTGGTTTCCCCCCCTTTTTTACCCTGAATTTATCCCCCTTTTCTATATCCACAGTAACTTTGGTGACATTGAAAGACTTTTTTTTTTTTTTTTTTTTAAAGATTTATTGAAAGATTATTTGCTGCTTTGTTTGTTTGTTTGTTTTAAAACTCAATCAACAAGGAGGGTAGTTTGAAAGTGCTAGGCACTGAAAGGAGATGCTTGGGCTTCATGGCCATATCAGGTCTGTGCAATGTTTACTATGTTACTATGGGGAAATCGTTTATATACATAAAGCAGAGCAAACCATATTTTCACATGTGCTAAAAGCCAAACTCCCACTGCAAGGTTCATAATAGCAGTCAAGCTGTTCAAAAAGTTTCTTTAACATGACTCAGACATCATTTGCCTGGTGTGGATTTGCTTAGAGAGAGCACGAGTTACTAACACTCTTTTAAGTGAAACCCTCTTTTGTGGAAATTTCTTACCTTGTTTTTTCTTTATGAATTAGACAAATCTGTTACTTTCTGTGAAGTAAAGTGCTAACGGCACTTTCTGTAAGGTTCTAGGGGTGCCAGACTGTTTCGGGCTGGATCCAGTCAGAGTCGTGCAGATCTCTGCTTTCCTTGCAGAGCCACTGGGAGTTACTGCTTTTGGAAAAACAGAACATCAGCCTCAGATGCTCAGGGTCCACAAGGAGAATAATTTATCTCTTGGTATGGAGCAGTGTGCCCTGACAGTACGTCTAGCACCTCTGCTAGCCAAGGGAGAGTGGGAGAGCAGAGAAAGATGCTGACTCCTGTTCCACCCTTCACATTCACTGCTTGAAAACAGGGAGCAGTACAGAGGCTTTGGGATGAAGAAACATAATTGCCTCCATGCACACACCTGTGTGTTACCTGTTTCTGAGTTTGGCTCTCTTTGCCTGGAGAATGTCATGCCCCATGGCTGCAGGGAACTCTCTCTATTTAAAATTTAATTTTAAAACCCCATAATTGACAGACACTGATGAAGTGTTACTGCATGGTTCTTGAAAAGGCAAAAGCTCAAGTTTTTTAGCCCCTTTTTGTAGTTTCAAAACTCAGTGAATATAATAGAGGCTTACCTTTATTGCTACAGGATTACATTTTTGTACTGAAACACAGGTGCACTCTGAGGTTTCTTTGCTTTCAGACAAATGACTAGAGTTGTTCACACTAATGGTTAGCTACTGGCCATGTAACACCCTGAATAGATTTCCTTACAGTAATTATAATACTCAGACAAAAAAAAACAGGCTTTTAAATTACGGAACGGACTTGTTGAAGTGCTGAAGGTAAGATATTGTAGCTCTCTGAGAAAACTTTAAGTATGTATTTGCATTTCTATTTGCAGACTGTTATATTTTTAATTATATATTTACTGCTTGAAGTGAGGAATGTTTCATATACAGGAGAAATAGTTAATTTGCTTAGATGACTCATATATTAAACCTAACATCATTAAATTTTACTCCTGCCCCCATTTCCTGGGAAATAAAACTGTGCCATTAAAAAAAAAAAAAATTATACCGAAGTCACATCTTACAGAAGTCCACAACACAGTTGTCACTTGTAACTTCCTTCATCCTGTTAGGAGAAACACATGGGAAATATTAAGGTGCAGCAATGTACACACTTTACATTGACCTCTTTAAAGGAACAAAATCAGTTTACTGCAGGAAAAAGCAGTGCACAAAAATGTATTTCTATTGGATCATTTATGAGTCCCCTGCAAGTGTTAGAGCAGATTGCAGTTCCGTTTGCACAGCTATATAGAGAAAATATGGCACACAGGTTTTTTTCAGGTAAAGAAGGCCAAATTTGTTGATCCTAATGCATCATATCTGTGGATTTTCTATTGATTTTCCCATAGAACAACTTCACATGAGAAACTAAGGAAACTGAAATGGATAAAGCCTGGGGCCAGACTGAGAGCAATTGGGCAAGAACCCTTTTTTCTAATAAGTCCTGAGAGCCACAGTCACTGGGAGTTGGCTTTTTGGCAGTCATGATACTCACAAAGCTGTTCTAAGGCATTACCAGAGATACGTCTCATCAAAACAATTTTCCTGGGCAATCTCTCAGTCCTCTGGTTTTGATGATGTATTATGTAAGTTTCTGTCAGATTCTGGGGTATTTTGTGAGAGATCGTGGCATTTTGGAATGGCTGCTAATATTGTACAGGAATTTATCATCTATAAGGATTGTTCAGATAACAGGTGCTTTGTCAAAATATTAATGGGAAACAAAGCTTTGACCTACTAAGACTAAAGAGTCTTGGACTCTATAGCTCAGGTACATATTTCAAGAGTTCAAAAGTGAAGTCTGAATCCTATAGTGTTGTCACTTATTACGCTCAATAAAAATTAGGTAAATAGTTCATAATGCATTAAAATATGCAAATATTACAGGAAATAAAATATGTGCCATTTTTTCTGTTACGTGATACTTGCCCCCATTCTTTTCATAATAATTTGATAAGTTCCATGATATTAAATCTCAATTTTAAGTCTCTGTTTTCTAGTGTTAAACTTACGCCCTTGTATGCATAGTTTTTGGAGACACTGTCCAAAAGCATTGCACAAAGGATGCATTATTTAATAGACCAAAGGTCAAAATGTTCATGATTCAATATGCCATAGGTCACTACATTTCGAAATGACTGCATATTTCCTAAATGATGCCTGGTTCTGAAATATATTTAAGGAACAGACAACACATCCTCTAGTTTGGAAAAACACAGACTTCAGAAATTCTTTGAATGATGAGGTATGGGATTTAGGGAGTATATATTTCTTTTGTCATATCTTTGGTGGGAAAGCAGATTTTCAGATTCTCTGTCACTGTTTAGCATTATTTTTGCATTTAATATGGTCCACGAGGAGTTCTTCTGTAACACTTTTAGGGCATATTTTTTATTTGTATTGTAACTCTTAATGACATTTTGATAGACCCATAATGAGTCAGATTTTTTTCTTTATGCCCTATGTATTTTCTTCTTTCAAAGGGATAAATGTGGTGTTCTGGCTGCTCTGACATGATATATTTTAGAAATAAACAGTACTAATATCCCAGTGAGTTGCAGTCCCTTCTTTTCCTTCCCTTTGCCAATACAGAGTCTCATGTTTTTGTTGTATCTGGTTGGTTGTTTGCTTGCTTTCAGTATGGGCTACTTGTCATAATAATTTGAGGTTTCAGGACCTGAGAGTAGAAGATATTTAGGTCAGTTTTGGACTAGTATTTACACAAAGATTATGAGTTGTGTTATCATTAAATGACTGATAAGCAGTGCTCTTTTTTCTGCCTTTTTTTTTTTTTTTTCTAAATACAGTAAGTTTTAAGACTCTTCATGGACTATGTCATGGTCCTGAAGGAAACCAAAAGGAAAAGCCTAATGTAAGATTTTTTTTTTTTTTTGTATGCAGAAGAAAATTATATCTTTTTCAAGAGGCATCAAAAATGTATTCAAACTTTCAGTCACTGTTAGTGCTGCCACATATAGACATTTATTATAATTTTCAACTGCCCTGTGTATCCTGAAGCATTATTATGAGTTACACTTAAAAAAAATTACAAAGTTATTAATCTAAAGATACTTCATGGAACCTATTCTTATGGAAAAATCCCTCTAAACTTTGATGGTTTATATTTTTAAGAATATTGCCAATACAGTCCTATTACATTGAGGCGTGTACACAACTATGTTTCTTTCATCACATTGTAATAGAATGTTGGATGCAATTGGTATTTTCTTTTAGAAATTATTTGCCCAATAATGAAAATTATTAGTTTTTATAATGTCCAGGAGATGTATTGATTCATGGTTTCCAAAGCCAGGTGATCCTTAAATTTCCTTTGCCACTTGGGACTAGCAATGAATTTGCAGTTTTCCACATGACATGAAAAAATCACAATGGTGTGTCTAGAAGTTTTTTCCATTGTAGTTCCATTCCTGCCAGTCCCATCAGGAAGTCTGATTAGTGGACTGGGTAAGCACTGCTGCTTTTCTCCAGTGCCTATGCAAGAGATTGGTTTAAGCAGCTACTGATCTTTAACTTTGAGCAACCTGAGCTGCTACATCCACCCAGCACAGCATCTTATTTACCTACTTGTAAGAGGAAAAAAATATGGAAGTACACTAAAAGGTGCAGCACAAATTTTGTTGTATTCTTTGTATTACTCTGATAAAGCTTGATAATTTTCGTTATAGCAGTTTTATCAATCAGTGTCATCACATAAGAGCCTGAAAGTTCCTGTCCATCATACTCAAGGCTGATGTTCTTTCGTCTTGTCACACTTAAGTAATGTAGGTTGACAAGCCCCTGTATGATGAAGAATCCACATAAAAACCACTGAAAAGGCCAAATAGTGCACATAGACTGTAGATCACAGTGTCAAAGGCCCAGTCCTCTTCTATAGTGAGGTGAGCTCAGCTTGTAGCATGCTACAGAAAGATTGCTGTGGATAGGGTTTCTAGCTGTGTCAGAGATGATTAATGAGACAGATAAGCGAACATCCTCCTTTTGACACTAAGGGGCAGATAGAAGAGAATGAAAGAGTGAAGGAAAGCAAAACATTTATATCTGAAAAATAACGAGGGTCAGCAAAGATCTGGTCTCAAATTAGAGTTGTGTGTTGGTCCATTTGTCCTTGTAACTTGACCTCTTCTATCTGATAAAGGACTTCTAAGAGGAGATGGTAAAAAAATGTCCCCTATAGAGAAACAAAAAGGATGAATAGCTTTAATGGAAAGAAACACAGTAAGACTAATGTAAGAAGAGAATGCAAGCAAAAACCCAGAACTAGTTGTTTCTTAGAATGAGCTATTTTTTCCTTCGGCTCTGAGATAGCTTTGTGGAGACAGAAGAAGATTAAGGCAAGTATCTCCAGCAAGGCATTATTGAAAAAAAAAAAAAATAAAAAAGACCAAACACATAAAAGACTAGTAACAGAAACAAGTATTGTTGAAAATAGTTTATAAAATACATAGCAAGTTCTCACAGTACAGAGGAGTTCATGACCCACTCCCTCAGCTTTTTGGAGGGGGTGGATCAAAAGAACACAGTCAATATGAATGTCAAAAGTTATGAAGGAGCTCTCTGTTAATGCAGACATACCGTTCATGCTGCAAAAGAAAAAGATCATGCCTCATTCACTGAACTTATTCAAATGAATACTTTTGTTATTAGCAGACAATTTGTACGGAGAAAATTACTTTTTTAGATGCAAGAGTTTGTCATAGTCAGAATCATTGAGTAATTTGCCATCTGTGTAAAATATATCGGACCTCATGAGAAGCTTGAATGGAGAGTAAATTAGATGGATTCTCTTGATTTGGGAGTGTGTGGTAATACATTTATTAAACAGCAAAATTAGTCCTTGAGATGCTGGAATATTTGTACTACAATGAAGAGGGCACTCATATTTTAAAAGAAATTAAAACTTTAGAAGGACTTATGTCTCTAAAATATTATAATTTTTATTTATGAAAAAGAGAAATAAATTAATAGAATAAGAAAAAAACTATTTGAAAACATAAAAATCAAAACCGTACTGTTGGTAACTTACGAGTTGGCTAAAGCTTGCATTTATCTGTGATACAGTTCATTTGAGACCTTCATTGGAGAATGTGCAGTATTGTCAAAACAACTTAAAATGAAGATTCTTCCAGAACAGTTACTTTTTAACATATCATAAATAGCTACTGATACTGTAATTGAATCACATTTGTTTAGCAAGCTGGTTTTCTGAGTGTTTTTTGAGCATGAGTTCTTTCTGTTCATTAAACAGGAATGTTATATAAGGTTAGTGCAGCAGATAAGTAAATCATATGAAATGAAAGCAAAAGCTTAGTACATTTTAAAATAACATGGTGAACTTCAAACCTGACATGTCATTTGCAAGACAGAAAATGCGAATGTACTGTTTTCACAGCTATAATGATACAGCCTATCAGTGCAAACTGGTTTATATAAATATAGTTAATAAATAACTTTCATTTTGGTTTGGTTTATCAAATGGATCAGTCTGAAAATACTTTTTGTTATAGACATAGGTGACTGAAAACTCTTTCCAGGAGAAAAGAAATTAAACATTGCTGTTCTTACTTCGATCTACTTCCAATTCTTCTCAAGAAAAGGATAGTTAAAGATTTCTTCAGACTGGCCTCATCTCAGGGTTTTGAGCCTTCCCACCAAACTCTACCTGCAGAGGGGAAAAAGAAAATCATGGAAGAAATAAACACTTTTATCTGAAACATAAAAGGCATAAAAATAGATATGCTTTCTCTTTGCCATGTTTGGAAAAGGGAAGTATGTTGAAGCTCAAATAGATCTATGCTTAAATAGAAAGACTTAGTGGATTCAAAGCAAAAGACATTTACATCTTTTATCCTACCTAAGAGACTGTAATATTCTAGTCAGGTTGTGTAAGGTAGCCCAAAGGTTTTCATTTGAAATTATATAGAATTGTTTCAATATGAAGAAAGAGAACATAATACATAATGAATACTCATTCTGCAGTGCTCATTACATTAATTCAGAATTTTGTTTAAGAAATTGGATCATAAATGCCTAAATAACAAAATTAATATTACAAGTTCTTCCATGTATCAGAGACAGAAGCTTCACCTCTTTTTAATGATTTTTTTTCAAGAGATTGCACTATTTTCTTCTTCTCTATAATAGAATCATTCCCAAACTTAACAGCTATGGAAATATCCTCAGTTTTGCCTTTTATTTTTAGAAACTTCCCATTTTCTTAGTCTTCCCATATATCTTCGTTTAGGAAAGACAATTTCTTGAAACCTTTATTCTAAGATTCCAATTTAATGAATTGCAAATTCTCTAGACCTAAAAGATAATTTTCAGTAAGATAAAGTAGGAAATTAAGTTTTATTTTTCAATTGTGAGTTTAAAGCAAGTTACAAATATTTGAAACCTGGATGAGAGCTCTGAGGGAACAGTAAAAGAGTCCATATCACAAAATAGACTTTATCTGACACTTTTACAATAACCTGGTATCATATTTTAGTTTCAGAAAGACTTACCAATTGAGAAAACATGAGATAGAAGAGTGATTCGCAGATGGCAATATTCAAATTCTGCATATTAGCATCTTCCTTTTTGTAGTGAAGTCAAGGTGTATCAACTTTATTTCCACCAGTCTGAAAGAAGTCCAAAAGAAGACTCATTATTAAGAGCTTCTGATGGGGAAAGGTGAGGACCAAAAACATCTGGAGGCTGTTTGTGCAAGAATGGAGTGACACATGTGGGATGCAAGAGTTTGGATACTAGAACTGAGTGTGAAATTGTTCTGGCATATTGACACCTTTACAGTGAAGCAGAAGAATCACTAAATACATAACTAAGAGAGGAAATGTTGTGAATATATCTATGTGAATGTGGTTTATTTTCTGGACCATTGAAAATTACTTTTTCATTTCCTATTTCCCACAGCACGTTTTTATTTAATTGAAAGATAAAAGGGACATAGTATTTAATTAATTAAAATTTATAGAAAATCTGAAGGAGAAACAAACCCACCTAAGAGGTCAACAAACCTGGTGAAAATGCCATTAAGAAAGAGCACTGCTCATCCAACTTTTTTGTTTTTAAAGAAATAAATTAAGACATTATTTCGCCAATAGCCATTTATGGAGAAAAGTAATATAGAAAAAATGTAAGGGAGAAAGGTACAGAAGGAGTCAGGGAGAAAGACATAGAAAGAGTCCATACCTCCAAGTGGTACCAAATTCAAACAGTAAATAAAGTCTATATTTTTAATACTGGGTGTATTTATCTACTCAAGAAACTTCCTACAAGTTATTAAATTTAGGAGATAAATAAATTATTGAAGTGAGATTTGATCAGATATGCGAAGTTCTTTCTTCAATTATTTCATTTCAATTTCTTCATTTTCATTAATGTGTGATGCTGCTTTATTGAGGGGAAAAAGACTGGCATGCTTTATAATCTCAGCTGCCTACATTTAGAATGAAAGTTATATTTACAGTTTTTATTTTGGAAAATCACTGCAGAGAACAAAGGAAGACTAATTGTACTCTCACACATTTTTAATTCTGGAGAAATTCCACTTGCTTGCTTCAAGTTGTTCTTCCATACCATACTTTGATCTCAGTTTACATGATACACATTTTCCTTTTACTTTTCCAATATTTCCAGATGCCTATGATTTTTTTAGTTAACATCTTTAACTGGATCTGCATGTACATGCTAAGATTTCTATCCAAGGCATGCATTTGCATATCCTTTCCATCAAAACCACAGTTCAGCTGAGAGGTTGATGAACTGGTGCACATATGGGCTTAGTCCAAAATGAAAACAGGATATAGCTGCAAACTTCCAAATCCTGTAGCTCAGATACCACCTCTGCAACCTCTTAAGGTCTTTGTAAAATAGTAAAATATCTTTGTGCTTTCATTGCATGAATAATAGATCGAAGGTCCTGGGACACAAACACATCACAATAATATTGCCATTATCATTATCAGTATTTGTTTTACTTATTTTTATGGGTACATTTAAATTAAAAAAATTGTCTCATTCTACTAGAATAATCCATATTAAAATTTACTATACTGGGTATGAAGATACCATAGATTTTAGACTACCTACCAAGACTACACACCAAGACTATCTAACCTCTGGTTTGGTCCATGTTAATGGTTTATTACTGGAGTGATGTATTTCACAAGAGAAGGAGAAAAAACATGTGTTCTGATTGTGCTCATTCCTCCTTTTGTTGCATTCACTTCTTGGAGGAGAGGTCTTGAAGCAATTTGATCATTTATGGCCTCAAGTAGTATGTATGCATCTTATATTATACTGACTATTGCTTATGTTATAGTGACTTGCTTATTTTATACTGACTCAGCTCTCTGCATTCTGGAGAGATTCTCATTCAAATTAGGCACAACTTCATTTAAATCTGTGGGTTTCAAGTGGAGAGCTGGAATCTTGGTTACGATAATTCTGATGGGAAGATGGGAAGGTATGCATTCAAATATATTCAAAGTAATTTAAAAAAAAAAAAAAAAAGTATGAAAAGAAACTGCAGCAACAACAGAGCAGGAAAAGATGTAAAAACTTTAAAATTTACCTGAGTGCCTTCTTTCTCACATTTCAGAAAACATGCCTGTGGTCTTGCTCACACTGTTGTTCCCTATTGATGTGTTTAGTAAAAGCATTTTAAAGCTTTGAAATAAAGACATAGTCTACTAAATTCTGTGATGCTGTGA
Source organism: Certhia americana (assembly GCA_018697195.1). Classification (NCBI taxonomy): domain Eukaryota; kingdom Metazoa; phylum Chordata; class Aves; order Passeriformes; family Certhiidae; genus Certhia; species Certhia americana. Next base: position 105,328,514 of record CM031857.1, read on the forward strand.
GGTACCAGTTTTTCACTTAAATAAAAACCAATATATTCTCAGGCTTCTGGATGCATATAATTAAATCAATGCTTAAAAGCCAATAGGTTCTTAGATGCTTTCAATTAAATTTAGTGCATGAAAATAGCTTTTTTTTCTGGCCAATACTCACATATGCTCTTAACAGAGCATCAGTAATCTTCTTATATGTGTATGTATAAATCAGGAGTGACTCTAATAGTCTTAAGGGCCATGACTGGAGAAACAGCAGAAAAAGACTAGAATCAGGATTCAAAATCGTTTTATGACAGTGACCTAATCAATAATGAATTTGCATTAGTTTTGGAACTGTTAAAGTCAGGAAATGGTATCAGACTTTAATTTGTTTTAGCACATGCATGTGAGTTAGTCACAGGGTCCAGAAATTAAAGTAATGTACACCTGGGAGCTCTGCTACCAAATGAGCTCATCTAAGTGTAGGATGCAAATAGAGCAAACCTGGCGAACAACAGTCAGTGTGCAGTCTACAGCCCTGGAGCCTGTTCTTCACATGGGCCCAAATTTCTTCAACCCACATTTTTATGAAAGCATATTTGGTATGCAATAAGCAGAGTTAGCCTTGGTATTGATTCAAAACTAGTTTATAAAAGCCAGGAGCCATTCCAGTTTAGCCTCTTGAAAATGACTCAAGATTTTGTCCACGGGAATTGGATTTAATGATCTTTATAGCTACTGACACATCAGTCTTTTCAGAATCCTTTCTGTCTGTATAATTAAATTGAAACTTGGCACCAGGGAATCTCAGGCTCTGTCAGGTAGTATACGTTTTTCCTGGCCTAGAATGGAAAGACTGTACAGGCAATGAGGTATTATTCTGCTTCAGTGGATTGGAGGAAAAGAGAGAGAGGTTGGTAGTAAGCTTTTTGTCCATGGGTTGATTCAGTGTTCCATTCACTAGGCTATTGTTACTGAGGGTTCTGTCTGAGGACTGTTTTCTCTGACATTCTTTATTTGCATGTGTTTGTTTTTTAAACAACATGCTATGTTTTTATGTAAATTGAGATCAAAGGAGAAATCTGCCTTTTTGTTCTTCAGTGAAATTCCCTCAATTTTCTTCTCTTTGTAGCTGTTGGCAAGTCTAATTTGTCAACTGTGTGACCATACACCATTTACAGTCCAGCTGACATGTAGATTCATAACAAGGTTGGCACATTAGAAGACACACAGACTTCTGCTCCTAGAATACTATTTCTCCATCCTAATTTGTCTGTTTTCTTTAATCATTATTTCTCCATTCCCTGCTACAAATATATAGGTATGTGATCAAGAAATTATTGTTTAGAAATATGATAACTGCATGGACAGATGTTAATAAAATAATGCTTGCTTCCAAGTACCTTCAAAATAGACAAAGAAAACTGAGTGATGGTGATGCAGTTGCTTTTTAAATAATTTTAATGCAAATTTTTACTGAAGGGAAAAAGTGGTTTTTACTCTGATAGAAGAATTTTTTTTTTTTTTCTGATTTATACAAAGTCTGAGTAAAAGTACTTTCCAAAGAGATAGACTAATAGAGCTGGTGGATAATAATAGAAATACATTTTAAAGCATTCTTTGCTGTCAAAAATTTGAAAAGACTGAAGAGAAGAAAACTCATCTATATTTTGGGAAAACAAACTTCATAGCTTCCCTCCATATTTACAGTCAGGTCATTTCAGGATGGCTACGGAAGCATGGAAATCAAGTAATTAAATATTTATAAGATGTTAACAAGCAATAATTGCAAATAAACATCACGCAGATATTTGTGATGACAAATCTTACATCCCTAGAATTCAATTTGTAGGCTGTTTTTTGAGAATTTTCCATGCAATAATTTTCTCTTTTGTTCATAAAAAATGCATACAGGAAATTCTAAGTCATCTGGGAAACCAGTAAAACCTGTCTGTACTCTTTTGAGCAGAACACTATTTCTAAAATTATGCATATTATGATGTACACATGTGCCATCTGCAGTGCCTTTTCACTTATAATTCAACTTCTTTTTAATCCTACAGTGTACTTTTATGTATTTTGACTGTATTAAGGACCTTGACCACAACAAAGTGGGGCCTGTAATGGTAAAGGCAGAGCATTCATTCTGTTCCCTCACAGAGGAGTTAGTGTGACATGATAAAGAAGGTTATGAATAGCAACAGAAGTTGTAACTCCTCTTGGGAAAATTGCTCCCTTTACTCATGCATTTGAGAGTTTTTAGCCAACTGAAGACTGACTGGAATTTACAGCCTTTCTCCGCCATAGCTGTGCTTAACCTTCAACTGGAAAGTCAGATGGGACCTTCCATACCATGGTAGATCTTGAAGGTGACACTACACAGTGGTGATCTAGAAATGTGCATCCTCTTAAACATTTCTGAGTTAATATTGCTAGAGGAAAATGCTAGAAATTAAGTATCTAGTATTTATGGGCAGGGGAGGAAAGGTAAAAATTCTTCTCTATTAGATTGACTGAAGTGAGACACATTGGAAATTGTGCCTCATAGAACTTGTTAAACATTGTGATTGTTCTTACAGTTGTTTCTTTTATATTTGATTTCTAGATTTAAATAGTTATTCAGATAAAAACTCTTATGTCAGACAAACTCTTATGTCAGTAATTGTTTCAGCTTCCCTGGAGCTGGTCTGAGCTACTGCATCTAGTTGTTCAAAAACCACTGCTGTTCAGGCTTCACACTGAGAATTGGCTCTGGTGTGATAAAGCAAAAAAATCCACACATTCTCTTTTCAATGCTCTTCTAATTTTTCCCTTTAAAGCAGTCCAAATTTCTTCTTGGCTTTCATTAAGCAGGTCTTTCCTAAACTAAGTAAATAACAATATTTCTTGCTTTGTGGTTATTAGATCGTTCCTTTGTGGCCATCAAGAACTTAAATGTATGGAAAGGCCTGAAACAATGCTCAAATTTTATAGCAGCAGGATTATTCCATTTTTTATAAGGATGTAGAATTTTATTGATATTAAACACAATCTGAAGACTCTGTTGTATAATAAAAGAGGTTGCTAGAGTAGCCTTGTTGTAGCATGACATACTGAAAAAGAGAAATAGTTCAAGACAAGTGGTTCACAGTATCTGCTCAAGACAAACACAGTTAAAATATTAAAATCTCAAGAGATATACCAAACAACTCTCTGCTTTAAATTGCTGTGGTATATGTAATTTTATTTAAAAGGGGGTTGGGATTTGAGATTTGAGTTTGTGATTTACATTATAATATATGTAATTGTTGTAATAACAGAAGTCCAAAATGTGCTACATATTTGCCAAGTTTCATTATTTACTTTACCCTTTTGAAGGATTTTTCAGTAAAATGAGCTTCACTTTAAAACTTGTTTTGTTGCAGAGGCAGGCATTTGTCTTATATTTGAACTTATATTTCATCAGACTGAAGTTCTGCTTATCATCTATGAATATTTCGATGTTCCATTGTCAGGCTATTCCATTACAAATATCTTCAGTCCCATAATTCTTCCCATGACAAAGTGAAGAATAAATACTGGAAAACATCTAATTCACATGTAAAAGCCATTTGGAAGGGTGAATAAGGGGGAAAACTAGTTTGTGCAGTTACAAATAATGAACAAGAGTGCTGTCCAGAAGAGGAAGAGACTCCTGCTCCTGTCACTTTTGGTCTACAAAGACTTTTGGAGGCCTGAAGGTAGTGGAAAAAAAGAAAAGCCTTTTTTCAAGGCCCAGTGGATGCTTACCTTTTTATTTGTTGACAATACAGTGACTCATTAAAGAGAGTGTTGACTTCTTGTTATTTGAAATCTTTGTTCGTGTCCCTTGGAGGTTCTCACTCTCATCAGATCATTGCCCTCCTTCCCAGCACAAAATCTTTTAATAGGGGACTGACTGACCATTATAAAGCAGTTCAAAAGTTTTATTCCAGCTGCGAGGAATTTCATATTGTTGTGGTTTTTTGATCTGAGATTGAATGCCTTGAAATTTTGTAGATGGATCTAATGAATTGATGTGAACAAACAAAAGATAAAAAGGCAAAACCAGGTAATTAATAAAACAGAATATATGCTGCCTACTTGCTAACCAGAGGTAGAAATGTAAACACTGACATTATGGAGCTAAAGATGTGTATTTAGCCCTTACTAGACTTATTAGTCTTTTTTTTTCCCATATTTTGCCTACAATCTCATTCTGTGTGTGTATATGTGTGTGTGTATGAGTATACATATAAGTATGCATGTATGTGTGCATATAAATTAAATGTTTTTGATCTATATTAGCCTTTTATAACTATTTGAAGCAGTCTAGTGATCCCAGTGCTCAAGTGTTGTCAAGTGATCCAAAAAACTAAAAAATATCAGTGACTTCAACCTTATGCTAGCTAAGGTGAAAACTATTGTGTCTTGGTTCTTATCTGTAAAAAGGACTCCTAAACCCCCTTTAACCTCGCTGAAGATATTCTAACCATCCCAGAATGTTGGATAAGACTTCAAAATGAGACTGTTTTCAGAGCTTTACTCCTTGGAGCTATTAAAAATAAAATCTAAAGCTCAGGAGAGGAAGTGTGTTACGATAAAACAGCAGAGGCCTGACATTTAGTGTGATTTTAGATCTTCTCAGAAGGTTAGTCATTTCACTACTAGGCTTAGTGTACTCACACAAGTTACTGAGTCCAAGTATATGAAACACAAACATCATCTTGTTTGGTGCTTTTGTCATGCAAAGTTGGTAGTTGAAATGCCAGGTAAAAGTCACAAGTCTGTAAAATCCATAAGAGTTCCACTAATTTCTTACAGATTTTACAAAAATCATAATACTCATTACATCAGGAGCACAATATTAGTATGATAAAGATATATCTTTGCCTGGAATTTCTCATTACATTAAGAAGACATGGGAGTTTTATGTATAATTTGTCAACATTTTGATGTTACTGATTACTAAAGCAAGCTAATGAAGCATTCTGGATGCTGGTTAAGTCCTGAGGATATTTTTTTCTCTCCCATGATCCTCCTACAAAGTAAAGAGATTATACAAATAAAAGAAAGATTTATTTTTAGTGGATTCTTCTAATGCAATCTTTCATCTTTCCTTCTATTTCTGCTTCTGGAAAAATATCCTTCTAAAATCATTAATTTCCCTCAGAGCACATGGTATGCAGCTATACAGCACATTCAGTAAGATTTTTTCACAATTGGAGAAGTCTTATAAATTTGGAACTTGCTGTAGGTGGGTAGATTTTGTTAGACATTAGGTACACTCAGTGTCGTGTTCTAACTCAAAATGACATGAAAAAATTTATTTAAAGCACAAGAACCTAAGTTCTGTGACTTAAAACTGTCACCACTGTAAGTCTTAATTAAAACATGCTGGTACTTTACTTGTTCATACTGCAAACCCTCAGCCCATAGAATCATAGAATATCCTGGGTTGAAAGGCACCCTCAAGGATCACTGAATCCACCTCCTGGCCCTGCACAGGACAACCCCAAAAGTAGCACCATGTGCTGAAAATGTTTTCCAAGAATTTCTTGCAGTCTGTCAAGCTTGGTCATGGTCACTCTCCTGTGGGGACTCTGTTCCAGTGCCCAGCCACCCCCTGTATGATTTTTTTAGCCTTAACTCAGAAAATTAGTAAAACTTTCAAGTTTGAACCTAAATTGTGGCAATGAACGCTTAAGAAACCTTGCTGTTGTTTCCTGCAGAGCTCTGCTGAATGTGATATTTGCAGGAATGCCTTACAGCATCAAGAGCCTGATAAATGTGGCAGTTTGGATAGGACTGGTCCTTAGTGCTGCAGTTCCAGAGGAGCAGTCTTGTCACAGACTTGACTGCTGTGTTTCCTCAGCTATGAATGGAGCTGATGCAAGCTGTGGTAGTCACAGAAATTTCTTAATGGGACTAGAAGAATTGTGTGTGTCCCTTCATTTCGCTTCCCGGTCCTCTCTCTCCACAGTTGGGTCGAAGGTTCTCACTAGGCTAAGAAGATAGCAGGAGAGGAAGACAGAGAGAGACAGCAGAAATTATTATTTAATGGGTATAAGCTTCATAGTCTTCTCCAGGTATTAACAGGTGAGTAACACACAAGGTACACCTGAAGTTTATAAGTGATAAAATTTGAATGACCAGAAAAATCTGAGTTATCGCAGAAAAAATATAGAAGAAGATTGAAGAAATTATTTTCAATCATTTAGTGAATGGGTATTTTGAATTATATCTTTCAGTCCTGTGGTCTCAAATTTTATTAGGTCCTCAGAAGAAGCTAATAATTTTCAATACAAGCTGTACTATTTTTCAGCTCCTAAGACAGCATTTCCTGCTCACAAGTGACTCTCATCCAAAAGTGTTTCCTAATTCAGTATTTTTGGGTTTGCATATTTGCTGCATATCATTGACTTTCAGCTCAAAGCTGTTTGAATTAGTACTTGATATTATGAAGTTTTTAAACTGTTTTCCCTGCAGAGAAACCAAGACAAAGTCCTGCTGTGTTCTGACTTGTTTTGCAATGCAGTTTGTTGTACTAATGCAATATGACTGTTATTGTGTCTAATGACTAGCTATAGATGTGGACATAAATTTTTTGTTCAAAGTAGCTTGTGTTCCCCTACAAGAGTTTCACTTTTCTTCTGGGTTTTCTCTTGGGGAAGGGAAGCATGATTCAAAATAAATTGTGGGATTCCTCCTTTTGCATGGAAAATAAATGGTAGAAATTTGTGGTAGAAATAAATGAAAAGCCAAATTAACCATTCTGTTTCAAATTCAGAATATTTTTCTTTAAAATATGTTCCCACTTTTCTTATTGCTGTCAATAATCCTGCACAGTTTAAACTGAGGTCAGAGTTTTGCTTTACCATTCATAAAACATGAGAGGTTCCAGCTGTCGTTCACATCAGCAGATTGGCTAAGCAGGGCCATTGGAAATCAACAGGAAAAAAAAAAAAAAAAAGTAAAACTAGCTTAGTCATTAAACTGAGTGCATGAATGATGATTCTATATTTGTCACACTCATTCAGAGGAACAATATCAAATATCAATAGACACATTTTAGAAGTTGAATCACTACTTTACAACTTGTTTAACTTTTAAAGCAAATTGTGTACCATTTTAAGGGCTTCAACTGGTTCAAGGGCTTGTCTGAGTTAAAGCAGCTTAATTGAGTGTCACCATGTTAAACTAAGCTGATATGCAGTGCGGGACCTAATTAAGACTGTCCTACATAAGCAGTATCAGATCTTCTCCTTGTATAATGTCTATCACATCTCATTTCTTTGGGAAAATATTATTATTAGTTGCCACTTAATCAACTCTATAGATCTAGCTCAGCTCAGGGATGCTCAGAAGAATTTTCTTTTAGTTTATGAGTCACCCAGTTCCTGTTAACATCGTTAAAGGTTCTTTATTTGCATGTTGTCCCCCTCTGGTGCTGCTGAAAGGTTTTTCTAAGGTTCCACAGGTGTAGAGGGCATTGCTCAACATCAACAGGCTGTGTCTTTGTGGATAAAGATCAGGTGAATAGTAGGAAGAGGCAGGGTAAATTTATTTTCCTTCTATTTGATGCTGATAGAACTTGAGGTGTAAGTAACTTGACCTATATATCAAACCTTTTCTGTAATTTATAGTAACTGTTATTTAAAGAAACTCGAATTTGGAATTCCCAGAAGCTGAAAAATAACAGATAAACTACTTTGAATACTCAGGAACTCATTTAATTTAAATGAAAACATTCCTTAAAACTGTAAACTGAAACAATGTTAGCTAAAGGGCTTTCATAAGGGGATTAATTCTGTGAGAATTAACTAGCTTGAGCCTAGGTGTTAAGCTCCTAAAAGATCCTGAATGGTGAGGGTGGGCTTAAATACCTGCATTCATCAGTAATACCTTAGTTAAATACCAGCGCCATGCTGAAGTGTCTTAAAGACACTTCAAAAAGAGAAGTATTTTCTCTCTATTTTTTGTCATAATTAGGTCAGCTTAATTAGAAGAATATTAAATTCTCTGAGAAATTAGAAATTTGTGTGATTTTCTTAGGCTGTCAAATTGAAAGCTGTATCTTTTGAAATTTTGGGTTTAAAGATTTGAAAGCATAAAATGCAGAAATGTGGTAAGTAAGAACATGAAAAAAGACTGCTAGATAAGACTGAGAAGACGGGTAAGATGAGAAAGTCAGATACTCAAGGCTATATTTATAAGATATCTTTCAGTGGGTTTCTAGGGTTATGGAGACTGGAAAGAGGAAGATCTTTTAAGCAAACGTTTGGTACTGCAAACAGATAATAAGAAGATGAAAAATCCTGCAAATTTATTATAGATAAGGAAAGCAGAAGAAGAAACAGTGTGTTAGAAAAAAGTATTCCAAATAAAATATTTTAATATATATATATATATATATATATATATATTTTGTAAAGCTGTACTTTATTAAATCGAAGAGAAAATGATCAGTCAAAACAAACGAACAAACAAACAAAATTTGTCTGAAACTGAATAGAATTAAGTTTTTCTTTTTATTAGGTAAAGGTTTTTCACACAGGGGTGGCTGGGCACTGAAATGGGCTCCCCAGGGATGTGGTCACAACACCAAGTCTGACAGAGCTCCCAGGCACACGGGATGACTCTAAGTGTCTTGTGGAAAACCAGAAGTTGAATGATCCTTGTCCTTCCAACTCAGTATATTCTATGATACTGTGTCATGCGGTGACTTTAGGAGTTGCTGTTATATTTGCTGCAATGCTAAGAGCTGTGAATTCCAAATATCTAGTATGAATTCTGAAGTATTTATAAAATGTAAATCACCATCAGTCTGTAATTGTTAATTAAATTTAATGAGATCTTGTTGTAATATTCTTACTTAAACCATTACATAAATTCACCAAAATACTCAAGACAGAGAGTTCAGTACTGTCCAATGCATTTCTTTCAAAGCTTTGTGTTCATTAAGATGTCCAACAAATTATTAACGAGCTCATTTATGCCTTCAAGCCTGAAGAAGAAAGGCTCCATAAATCCTCAGTAGATGGGTGAAACTTATTTGTATACATATATAGCATTCTTTTTGTATTTTCTTGCATTCTCTTCTGAATTTGTGTGTTTCATCTGCATGGATGTGTGTTTGTGTATATATTTATCTAAGGTGTTACATGTTTTGTGGTGGCAATATGAAACATTGCTCCTCTGTTGTACAATATAAGCTGTGATCTTACAAACTGGAGTAAAACTGATGGGCCAGTGAGTGATCCATTAGGAAAGAGAGGGAGGGGACAACATGCAGGGCCTTTCTTGTTCTCTGTCTCAATAATTATTGCAAGAAAGGATATCAACTGACCAACTCTCAGTCATGATTATCAGACTTGGCTGTACCTTTCAGTTATGCAAACAAGTGAAGTCATAGGATCACCATTTATTTTTAACTCTCACAAAAGAACTGAAATAGGGCAAAATTGTCAAAATCAATACATAGAGAGAGGCAAGGTAGCTTATTTTTATCAAGTCATTCTACTACACCATCTGTGTTTTCTCACACTTATGAAAACTTTTGCTGTAGTGAAGCTTGGAGATAAAAAATATTTTTCATGGCAAAATGACTGTAAAGCTATTATTTCTGACTTCATTGAAATAATTTCATGGGAAGTTTGGCTTTACTATAAGCCCACCTTCTCATGTTTAATATTGAGTCCATTCTTACAGGTATTGAATGATCTGAGGTGAACGAACTTAGGTGAAACTAAGAACTTAGGTGTAAGTAGCTTTCAAGGACCATAATTAAACCATGAATAGAAAAACAATAAAAAGATATTGTAACTTAAGTGCAGATGAAAATTAGTCAGTTTCAGCTTATTGAAAAATTTCTCTTAAGGTTCCTATAACTACCATTTAAATCAGATGTTACTTAAAAATATGACTAGAGAAAACAAGCAAAATACTATCTCATCTCAAGCTGTGAGACAAAATATTTCAGTATTATTGTTTGACAACTTAAACATATTTGATTTATAGAAAGTAACTTAAGTTGATTAGAATTTTACCATTCATGATTATCATCATAATTTGATGTGAAATTATTGCATATATGAAAATTAAATTGGGTTTTATATATTTATCCTGTTAACTTCTATTTATGCTGCAGACACAAATCACTACAAGCAGTAATAGCAAATAAAAGGTTTAACTTTAGGGACTCTAATCTGGTACAACACATTTTTTCTGTCACCATTTGGAATTCCAGAGTAACTCAAGTTGCTTTATTTGTATTTGTTAGCAAATGAAAGCTTAGCTTTGAAAAATCCAGATAAATTTCATTGTACCTTGTATGGTTAATACATTCTAATGATTTTGGTGTATTCTTGGTTATTAAAGTTGGAAAATAAACTAATATTTTTTAGTATTATTCCTTAAATCTTATCTTCACATTGAATCTTGCCCAATTAAATAATATTCTTGTTTGTTATAATAAAGTGTTCCTTGATTATTTTGACAGGCAAATACAATCTGGATAACTTCAGGCTAGATCTTATCATTAAAACATTTTCAGAAGTATATTGTCTATTAAGGGGTTAGATTAAATCCAGTGGATCAGCTTCTGTGCAGAAAACTTCTCATTCCTAGTTTCATGCCAGGAGAAATAATATAATCTTACACAATTATAAATATGTACTTGATTTTGCAAATAGTCATTTAGAGATAGATTTATCAAGTCTCTCAGCAGCTAAATGCTTCTATTTTGGCATATAAATTAACAGTCTCATTTTCTGGAATGCTGACAGCTGCCAATTTTCAATAGAAATCATTGCATAATTTAAAATAAAATTGAATATTTCCTTTATTGTTTATATCCCCTAACTGAAAGCATGGCCAGTCATTAAATACCTGATTCTAAAACCCACTCAAACTGAAATCAATTAGGACATTTACACTGAATTCAGTTGGATGGGAACCTGTTTTTAAAAATTTCTGATTACTTTGTACAGGATGTACAGTCATCTTTCATTTAAATCTCTGCTTTACAGCTGTAATATGATTTTTGGATCTGGTTTCCACAGTCTAACTGGTCACAGTAGTTAAAATGTATGATACATCCTACTCCTGTATTAATGGGGGGATGAATAACACCCCATTGAGAATTTAGAACATCAATAAGAGGGTAGTTAATAAGTTTTTGTACGTCATCAAATTATTTTTTATCCATATCAATGAATTGACATGAGTAAATTAACAAACATACACAGAATTCTGTTCACCTCTTTATAAATAAGACTTTATCATGTAAAAAGAATTAATCTACTATCTGCATCTGCAGAAATTTGCCATGACCATGTCTTTTTGTAACTCATCATGACTGGCAGTTCCCTGAGCTCACTTTTGCTCTTTGTGGGCAGTTACAGGTAGGGGTGCCAAGAATCCTGTCATCTGGGTTAATATATTTAAGTCAGATATTAAAAGCCACAGGGAAAAAAAAAAAATTGTGCCTTGGCTGGTACTCTTCAGCAATGGAAACCTGTTCAGAAAGGTTTGAGGGACATTTGAACAGCTAGAATGCAGATAGAAACTGCCAAACCTTTTCTTTGCCAAACGTGCACGTGCAGTAGCCACATTCATGTCAACATGTGCACATGAAAAGGAAGCTCCTTTTTTTTATTTAACCCACCTCGCATTTGCACTTTCTTGTCAAAAATACCAGTAGGCCTCCCCTTGCACGTAAGAGTAAATATTTCATTTCATCCCATATTCTATTTATTTCTTTTGCTCATTCTTAATTGAACCGTGATATGACAAATGTTTATTTTTCATGTTCTTTTCAAGGGTATAATTGAAAAATCCTTGAGAATAGTGTTGATCCTGGGTTTTGTGTACCTGGCTAGAGCTAACAAGATAAGGATTTTCTCACAGACATTGAAGGGATAAAGGACAGCTTTGTTCCTAAAATTGTATAAAGAAAATCTCTCAGATCTTTAAACTGAATTCCATAGGAGGTACCCCAGTTCTGATGTGATACCTAATAATGGATATTGGTCACTTTATGGCTCATTTATATAAGTTCTGTTCGTGTTTGTCCTTAAAACCCTGCTTCTCACTAAAATGGGACTCAGAATTTTTCATTTCAAAGCTAGTAATCAAATTAAAGAAACGATTCTTGTTTCACTTTTGGAGTTATGCAATAATGGTCCATGCACTGTTTATGACACTTAAAAAACTGTATTTTTTTATCCAAAATGATTAAGATGAAAACAGGTGAAACTGTGAGTTATATTAAGCTTCATGGCAAGCCCCACCTGACAGCATAGAGCTTTACTCCAGATTTTTCAACAGAACAAGTCCCAAGATTTATTCAGCTGTTTGTTTATGGGGATCATTTGTGTTAGTATAGCTTTTGTAATAAAGGTCCTGAGTGTGTAGCACCACTGAAGTTTCCTGAGGTGCTAAGATACAATCCTTTCATTCTACATGTGAGGAGTGTTTTCTTTGATAAAGCTTTAATTAAGAAAGAAAAGTGAAAGGAAAGGAAAGTGAAAGGAAAGTGAAAGGAAAAGAAAAGAAAAGAAAAGAAAAGAAAAGAAAAGAAAAGAAAAGAAAAGAAAAGAAAAGAAAAGAAAAGAAAAGAAAAGAATTAAAAAAAAAAAGCAAAAAACCTGGTATGCAAGAAAGTTTGAAATTTCAGTAATAATTGTTTTTTGTTACAACTGGTGGAGGATACCTTTTTTTTAATTGTTCAGTTCAGTTTATTGACATCTATTTAATAAATAATCTGTAATATTTTATGATGATGGTAAATCAACTAATTCCAAATAAAACAGAAAATTTCATTTATTTTCATGTGCAACACTTAAAAAAGGCGTTTACTGTTATTTTACTCAAAAAATATGAGGCTCTATGGAAAACTACAGACAGTGCATGATGATTATTTGTAACATACAAATATTTCTAATTTCTTTTAAGGGTTTGCTTTGAACATCACAATTTTTTTTTTTAATTAATTGAACATTAGTAATTAAAGTCATTATATTCTAACACTTGTGGCATGAAATGTGTGAACGGTACCTGCATTTGGGTTTTCGATCTCAACAGAAGCTGAAGTAAATGCAGTGGTCTCAGCATGATTTGTCTTGGTATATTTATTCTCATTAGATATTTATCACAAACCTCAGGTGTCCACAGATCAATCTGTGTTGAAGACATAATTGTAAACAATCAGTTTTAAGCTAGGAAGTATCAACCAAAATATTTTAATTCACAGAGCCTAATATTACACTACTGGCTGTGTAGTTGGGATTTATTGTTTTTTTTATTTGATTTTTTTTTTTTTTTCCTTACTCAGTGAAGCCCCAGCTTTAACAAGACTCAGTGGTGGAACACATTAGGTAAAGCATTATTGATTATATGGATTTCTTGAACATTTTCTAATATTTGGTGACTGACATACTGAGAAAAGTGTCTGTATTGGATTAATGGGACACCTGTGATAGGGCAAATTTAACCAATAATTTTGAATGGAGTTTATAGGACTTCTGAATATAATATAATAAAAAATACTGCATGATGGATGATAACTTCATTTTTTTTTAAATGTTGCTTTTACCCTCTGCTAGAACTGGGTTTAGATGAAAGTTTCTGAATACTGGCTTTTGGATGAATAAGAATATAGTTGTAAGAATTTCTGTTCTATTCTAGTCTTTATAGATTTAGATGCTGTTTTGTTTTAAAGTCTTGTTCTGTAAAACTGATAATGACTGATATGTACTAGGGAATTACTGTCAGCTACAACTTTGTGGCTAGAGATGGTTATATAATAAAAAAATGAAAAAGCCTCTTAAGGTGGTAAAGTTTTGGTGAACTTAGACCTAATTTTATGATCAACTGACTCATTAGCAATAATACTTATTTCACAAGATAAACAGACCTAATTGAAAATATTGTTCAGAAGAACACTGAAAATTTTAAATTATGTTTGTACTTAAAGATTATATAAGTCTTGAATTGTTTCATCAATTTGTGTTAGGATTTTTAAGCATACTTTTTAAATGTATTATTCTAAGATGTACTTCAGGTTTACTTCTGAAACACATTGTGCTCAACCTACATTTATATCTGCCTTCTAGATAAATGTCATCTCAGTATATTCTGGCAGTAACAAAGAGCAAATGCAAAGGATTTAGAATTTAACAATAAATTTATATTCTTAGGTCTTAGCATTTCCTGAGTTATTATAGCAGGGAGGGGAAGAAATTTTTGTTCTCTGTTTTGAAGACTGTATTAATGGAGATTCCCTTAAATGATACTGAATTAAGCAAACAAAGCCTCTGTATCATAGAATCATAGTGAATCAGAATGGACCCATCAGGGTCATCCAGTCCAACTCTTGGCCCTGAGAAAAGCACCCCAAGAGCCCACACCATGTCCCTGACCACATTTCTTGAGCTCTGTCAGGCTGGTGCTGTGAGCACTTCCCTGGGGAGCCTGTTCCAGTGCTCGGGGACCACTAAGGTAAAGAACCTTTTCAAAGACAGCAGGTAAACCTAGAATGGTGATGTTATTGGATATTCAATATTAGAAAAACCTATTGAGAATTCAGTAGAATTAAACTTTTCTTCAGCATCTTCAACCTATTCAAAGGCAGCAGGATACAATGTGTCTGTCCTAACTTTAGGAGTACATTAGTGACTGGTTTCATGACCCCTTCAATCTTTTGCTTCAGGTATCTCTATAAAATGCACTGATTTGGTCAATATCTAAATATTTGATATTTGGCTTACAGAGGCTTCATTTCAGAGAATGATTAATTGTGTGAGTTCTCTTATCTGTGTTTAGTATATAAAATATTTCCTTATGAAAACAACTCACCAACAAGCACCCAGTATTGAGCAGAATGAAGAACTGAACTTAAGAGAACAATTCGTACAAAGAATCTGTTTTGATTCTGGATTTGAGGTTTTGGTGGAACTTTTTTGGTGGTTTTGGTTTGGTTTTGGTTTTGGTTTGGTTTTTCTTTGAGTGGTCTTGTTTTTGCAATAAAGACATGGCAGAAAAGGAAACATAAATGAGGAAAAAAAGAAGTGATAAATATGAAAAGTTGAGAAAATTGTGAAAGACATTGCTTGGATAGTCAAGCTGTTATAAAATATTCATAAAAGAGGAACTTGTCTGTTTCAGTTGCCATGCCTTATGTTTCATAGTGATTTCCATTCCTGTGTGATCAAATTGTTTTTTTGAGATGACACAGAGCATCTGACTGAAGAAAAGAAAAAGGAAAAAAAAAGTAGATTTTAGGCTGTAATAGAAGAGGACCAGGATTCTCCATTTTACTCAGATAACTGCCAGCTGACACTGCCTGTAATTGCATAGAGGTCTGAATCTTGGAGCATTGGCTAGAATATTACAAGAAGCAAGATCTGGTGCAGGAAGCGGAAGAATATAATGTAGACAATTTAAAAACTTTGTTGTGTTTCTGTCCTAAAGAGCTATAGGTAATTTTTTTTTCTTCCCTATAAGAATAATAAAAAAATATTTTGTAACCTTGCAATAGCTAATATTTCTGTTTTAGGTAGTTAGTGATTCTTGTTTAATGATAATATTACTTTAAAAAAATAATATATAACATTACTTCTAAGCATGCATTTCATAATTATATTTTGAATATTAGACTGATTTAATTACCAATTTTCAAATACTCTTTACTGGCATATTTCAATTAAGGGAATTTTATGTGTCCACACACAAAAACATGTACACATACATTTAATTAAAAAAACCCTCTACGTTTACTCAGTGAAGTGTGGGAAGTTGGGAAGTGAATAATATAAAAACAGATTATTTGCAACTACTGCTAAGGTTGCAGTTTTAATTGTAATTCTTTATCAGACAGATTTATTGTGAGTTCAATTTGCATTTAAAATATTTTAATCTGCTGACATGGACTCTAGTTAGATTCTATTATAGATTATATTTCCATAAAGTTTGTGTTATTAAACATAATAGTTTAGGGTTTGGATGTTTTTTTTTTCTTTTTCTTGGCTTTGGAACACTTAACTGCTGCTGCATTTTTATGTTTTACATGTCTAAAATCTGGATTGAATCCCTATGTTTCAAAATTTTTTTGAAAACATTTCTGTCAGTTTCCAAAGATTTTTTAACATGTAAAAAATACTTACTAAAAAATATGTGTGTCAAAAATAATACTTTTTATATTATAAGTATACTACTTTCAATAGGTAAGAGGATTTTATTAAGTTGATGACTTGTCCATCAGTGCCTAAGATATGGGATGAAACTACATGTGTGTGCAGGTGGGACTTGTGCCTGTAGGGTTCTTCTGTTCTGTTTTGTTAGACAATCACTGAGGCAATAACGTTCTCCAGTCTTTACATTCTTCCTTTTTTCTTTTTTGTTAATCAATGCTTGTTCCTTTTAAAGGAAAATGGCAAGAAAATTGAAAATCAGGGTAGTTTAATTTTCTGGTATACTGGTAATGATAAAAAAAAAAACAAAGAAAAAGAACAACTTGTCTGAATCTTCTGTTTCTCAGTCAGCTGGGGTTTTTTTTGACATATCAGTAGCATGGTCTGTATATCATCTTTCTGGTATCCTGTGGAGGAAGGTCCTGAACCCTTGAAAAGTAATAAAGTTATGACTAATGTCTTGCTGGTAAGCAGACAAATTTCATGTAGGCATCAATGCCTAGAAGTGAAAAATTATGCTATAGTTTTCTGATTTTCTTTTGTGTCATTCTAATACTATTTCGGAAATTATATCATAGGAAATCTCTAGCTTTGTTACTAAAACACGCATTTTAATTTTTATTGTCAGTGGTACTAATAGCACATTTGAGAAGGAGGTTCAGAAATTAGAGAGCTGAAAAGCAAACATAAGCGATTACCTTATTACTCAAATTTTATTAAAAAAAAAGAGGCTACAATTTTTTTACACACTGTTAACCTTCAAAGATAGCTTTTCTCTCTTTTAGAAGGTTAATAATGTTCTTAATTTAACATTAACACATTTGCTATTCTTCTTTCCTTAAAATACATTATAAGGATGAATTTTTTAATTTCTGTGACTTCAGCTGTATTAAAGGTGTAGTTCTAGTTTTAAAATTAGGACTGTAACAATATAGTCTTGTACTTTCATTTGTTTGAAATTGCTTCTAGAGACGAGATATAATATGGGTTTTCATTTTGCATTTAGTCTTTTCTCTGCCACAGAATTTGTGAGAGTATATAAGGAAAGCTTATATACTTCTCACGGCAAACAAATTCATTTATCAGGACAAATGATGAATCTCATCTACTTCATAATATAGCATTGCAAATATTGAAAATGTCCATTAAAAGAATCCATGAAAACAAAGACTTTTTTTTTTTTTTTTTGAGGGATGAAGTACACTTTTTTCCCCCATTTATTGTGACTCACGTTATTTTCTGAGTTTAATACTGAGCCACTTACTCATATTAAAAACATGGTAGGATAGTGTGGTCATATCAAAGCACCAGTCTTAGTCACTTCTTTTTTAAATTTTTTTTCAGTAAACTAGACATTCTGAGTTTTCAGTTAGGGGTAGTCTACTGTATCCTTTAACCTGCAGGTAGTATTCCTTTTCCTAGCTCAAAAAATCTCATTCAAGGTATCCTTCTGGTATTCAGAACATAAGATTTGCCCAGCTGCCCGTTGAAAATGTTACCTTCTCTGATTTGATAGAGATATACATATATCAGAGCCTACAGTACTCAAGCTTCCTATTTCTACAGGCTTGTGAAATTCATGTTTACAGCTTGGATTTCCTTTCAAGTTTGTTGTCACCTTTGTACAACATGGCAACAAAAGAAATTAATACATAACTTAAGAGCATGTCACGAGGTACCTTGGGTTACTTTGTGGGGGCTATGCAGTGATACCTAGAGAAGATCTTGGACTTTTATGAGTAGTACTGACCAGTAGTGACTGTGTCAATTGCTAGAGTCAAAGCAGAAGGCATGATCACATGTGAAATTTTGAGTATCTGGATTTACTCAATAAAGAAGTAAACAGAATACCAGGAGAAAGAAAAGATCACCCCCACAGAAAAGTCACTAACATCACCAAGTCTTCTGGCACAAACCTCCATCCAGGTTTGTGCAGCATTCATAAGTTTGATTCCAGCCTAACCCACTTGATCTTTGGCAGAGAAACGCTCAGCCCAAAGCTAACACCTCCCCACAAGGCACTTCCACGTGAAGTACAGAGTTCAGCTCAGAAAGCAAATCTCTTGCCTGATTCTGTTCCCAACATTGCAGGGGCTGGGGCTCCCCAGGCAAGGACAGTGCAGCCCCAGCCAGCCTCAAAGCAGCTCAGGCACCTGGGCTGTTGAGCAGGGGCTCCCTGAAGCACTCTGTGACTCCAAAGCTGGCTGGCTCCATTGGGCTGCGTGTTTGTAGCACTCACCAAGCTCTCTGGGCTACTCATTTCAGGAACAAGCAGTGAAGTATCTTTTTTGGTGGGGGTTTGGTGTGGAAATGAAATGTATATTTACATTTTGAACACATATTTTTCGAGTAAAACCTGCAGAAAGCTGCTAATAAAAACCAGTTCAGTGAGGCTGAAACAAACAACTTTATTTCTGCCTGCAAAGAAGATTCGCTACTATTTATAAACCTCTTTATCATGAAACCTTTTAGGATTTCTTTGATCATTTCATTATCATTTTTTAAAAATGAAACCATCTTTCTTTAGTATGGGCATTTATTGCCACCATCACTTCCTTAGAATTTGATTTTGAGTGTGTGATCAATCCATATTCAGCCTGGAGAAAATCAACGGATAATGCAGAATGAAAATGGTTTTGGTGTTTACTAAAGTTTACTAAGAGCTTTTTAAGTAACAGTCTACTGCAAAGTCTTAAACATAAAACTACCCAACATGTAGTTTCGGGGACAGTAAAGCTCTTGTGTTTTCCTGTAGTGATATTTTGATCCATAATATTTTTTGGCTTTAAATGTTGATAACCTGTCACCTCCTCAGAAATAATTATCTAGTGTTTTGAAGAGAATTTTGTGCTTTCCTCAAAATAGTAGCTATCACTGTACTGAATTCAGATGTTCTGCTCTGTAAGGGAAAACCCTGTATATCAACATATATATCAACACACGCATCAAATGTATTTAAAAGCTTATACATCTTTGGCCATAAATTTTGCTACGATGCTCAAGTTCCTCAGTTATTCTACAGTTTAAAATACTTGTCAGACACAGATATATTAAATATACATCTGAATATCTCTAAAGTTTTGTACTCATCTTCTCAGTGTTCTTTGAAGAATTATCCTGAAAGGAAACTTTCTGAGAATTTATTCACACCCATTTGTGGTGTGTAATTAATTTTCTTATTTGCCTGTACCTTTAAGTGAAACAATTAAAGCAGAAAGAGTTTTGCTGTCAGTTTAATTGTTGTTCCTATTTGTGTAACACCAGGGGTTTATAGATTGGTTATTTTGCTTTATGGAAATGTTTAATGATCCTTTTTAAAATAAGATATGCGCCTTTTTTCTCTGTCTTCAAAACAAACTCAAAATAATTATAACATTAAAAAGCATAATGCTTGCATTCTCCTTTTTGTGAAAGTTGTATCAAATTGGGATTTAAAAACAATCCATTGATTTAAAAGATAAATTTCATCTCACTATGATTTTTCTAATAAAAAGCTACATGTTTAGGAACATTAAAAACACTGTGGTTGAGAGCCAAGAAGTCAAACAAGCAATCAAGAATTCTTTCACAAAAGACATTTCTAAAACTTTCCTATCCTGTTTTCATCGTTGTCATATTCCCCATTGCCTCTTTCCTCCAAACTCAATGATTGCTCAGTCATGGGTTTTAGTTTTGAGTTTTAAGAAATGTTTTTCTTTCCAAGCTGAGCACCACTGCTGCAACCATTCCTGACACAACAGAACACACTATAAAATTTTGCCCCATAAGAAGTCAGAAGTGTTATTAAAACTATGTGAAGAAGTCTTATGCTGACATTAGTGACCGCAGGAAAAACTATACAATCATGCCAAGTTTGAATCTCAGCTCTTCAGAGAAGGTTGTTAAAAATGTTTTTATTTTTCAATACCAGCATTACAGGGTATTTAGATATAAAAATGTTGTGGTGAATTAAGTGTTGTGGCACAGCAATTTTAGAATATATATTTGATTTCTTTCTTATACTCTTCTACCAGTGATTTCAGGTTGAAATTTTGAAGAACATTTTGTTAAAACTGTGCTTTTGTACCAGAAAGTAAAAGCAATTAACTTCAGTTCATGGAACAGTTTTGGACTAGGATGTTACCAGCACAGTGTGATGTGAGAAAAGCTTTAAACCATTGCTCTTTAAGCTGCTAACTGATATATTTTTTTGTGAAAATCTGTTTCAAGCAAAATTCGATTCCTACTGGTACTTTAAATAAGACGAGGTTTTTTGTTTTGGGTTTGTTTTTTTTTTTTTTCCTTGACATTTTTGAAGAATTGTACTGACAAAAGCTCTGGACTTGTAGTTAATTAGGATGTAAAAGATGTGGTGCTCTTTCTGAAAACTTCTGAGAGGCAAGGAGGGTAGACCTACACCTGTAAACAGTTTCTGAATTAAAATGGCATGCATGAGAGAACCCCTCATCCTTTTAAAACCTACCCACAGAATTAAGCAGAACACATAGAACTGAATTTTATGTATAATCTTGCAAGTATCCAGGGCATCATGGCATTATGTAGGATGGAGGCAATATGGGTTGACTCTGTTTACTTTTATCTTTGTGTTAGCATGCTTTAATTCTTTGAAAATAAAACAAAGAAATTTGGACTCAAGTAAGTTATAATTATGAAAAGATTTTCACAAGAAAACATGGTGGAGGAAATCACTGCAGAGGTTTAGACTGGAATAAACTATAAAAGAGTAGAATGAATAAACTATAAAAGAATAGAGTAGAAAATATATTGGTGGGAAAAGAATGAGATTTTTTTCTGCCATTAAAGTTTTCATAAAAATAAATGTATGGTGGATAAAAACATGTAAGCAAGTAAACTCCATGTTTGTCATGTTGTACTGGAAGATGAGATAGAGACTGGAAAGAGATTTCTTTCTTTGCTGAGGAAACTTAGTACTTCTGATGTACATCCTAAATTCAGAGACTTTTTTCCTGCTGAGTTAGAACAGAAAATCACATGACACTCTATTATCTAATGGAGTTAGGTAATAATAACAGTTAATCTCTGGTGCTGTCTATGTCAGTAGAAAATTGCTATTTATATTTCTTCCCCATTTTTAAAATTCCCCTGAAAGCCTTTCACCATTTTTTTTTGTCCTCCAACAAATATGTTAAGTTCAGTGCAGTCCTACATAACTCCTCTGCAAATCTCTAATGCTATAGCACACACATCCAGATGTCTTTCTCTGACTTTAATATATAAATTTCAGTTTCTAAAATACAGAGTATTTACTCATGGTTCTATATCTCTGCCCACTTGAAGTCTTCTCAGAACAGATATTTTTGTAGAATATGTTAGAAACAAAAACAAAAAAAACCCTCTCAGAACTTCAATCAATGCATTTGGCAACTAATTGAAGGATGCATGTAAAAATAGTGCAGGCTGCAAACTTTGTGGTTCTTGGAGAGCTGTTTTTTTAGTCTTCATCACAAAATGTTAGGATTTTGATTTCCTTGGAGTGCAGATATCTTATGCAGACAACATTTTGAAGCACAGATTAGCTGACAGCAGAGAGTTTGGTATATCCTTTTGTCATAAAAGTACTTTCTGTGATGGTGGGGGAAAGAAACATTTTGTATTAGAGCCTTTAGTGTGAAAGATGGCAACCAAGAAAGCTAATACAAAAATATCTCAGGATTTACTGTCTAAGGAGACTTAACTCTTCAAGACTTTTAAAAATTTTGGGCTTTTATGACAATGATCATTGTCCTAGTGATCATGGGCCCATCTTTCTAGCCTGTCAAAGTTCCTCTGGATGGCATCTCTTCCCTCTAGAGTATTAGTCACACCACTAAGCTTGGCATGATCTGCAGCCTTCCTGATTGTGTACTCAATCTCACTGTCCGTTTTCTGACAAAGGGGTTAAATAGTACTGATTCCAATATGGATCTCTGAGGCACATCACTCTGCTATTCTCCACCTGGACATCAAGCCACTGACTGAAATCTTTGAGTATGACCATCCAGCCAATTCCTTATCCACTGAGAGCTCCATCTATCAAACCCATGTCTGCAGTTTGGAGACAAGGATGTTGTGTGGCACAGTAGGAAAGGCTTTGCACAAGTCCAGGTAGATGATGCCAGTTGGTTTCCCCTATCCACCATTACTGTATGCACACCACAGAAAACCATCACATTTGACAGGCACAATTTGTCCTCAGTGAAGCCATGTGGGCTGTCACAGATTTCCTCTCTGTATTCCATGTGTCTTAGCATAATTTCCAGGACAATCTTTTACAGGGTTCTAAGGTGAGACAGACTGATCTATAGTTCTCATTTTCATTTTTGTAAGATGATAGTAAGTCTCACCAAGGCAGTCTGTGAGGGTAAAATTCTTTTCCACTCTTGATATAATTCTTTATTCCAAAGGAAGAAAAGCAAAACCAAGAAAACTTTAGTTAAATTTATGGTGAAATTGCATCTGAATCGAAATTTCAAATCTGAATTGAAAAATCAAAGCAATGCAAGAAGTAAATGTTTGTCTGAAGTACCTTAAAATGTATGGTGATAGCACAGAATCATGGAGTTGTTTAGGTTAAAAAAGCCCTTTAAGATCATTGAGTCCAACCATTAGTGCAACACTGCCAAGTTCACCACTAAGCCATAAGTGTCCTTAAGTGCCACATCTACACATCTTTCAGATTCCTCCAGGAATTCCAGGTGATTCCACCACTTCCCAAGGCATCATGTTGAAATGCTCAATCACCCTTTCAAAGAAGAATTTAATTAATAATTAACTTTAACCTCCCCTGGTACAACTTGAAGCCATTCGCTCTCATCCTGTCACTTGATACCTGGGAGAAGAGACCAATGTCTTCCTTGCTACTGCCTACTTTCAGGCACTTTTAGAGTTTACTTATTGAGTTTACTTTTCTCCAGACTAGACAACCCCAGGTCCCTCAGCTGTACCTTGTAAGACTTGTGCTCCAGAACTTTCACCTGAATGTAACAGAAAAAGAGGAACAGATGAGCTGGTAACTGATGCAGAGTAATACTATTTGAAACTAAGCTCCTGTGACTGCAACAGTTTAAAAATTGCAAAACTGGTATTGGTAGTTGAGAAATATAAACAAGAAGTGGTCAGAAATAATGAAATAAAGATTAAAAGCAGTGTAGGAAACCACACTGGCTTTGGTAGTCTAACTGCAGTGTAGAGAGGTCACTTAACATCTAATCCAATAAAACTGATGCCAGTGGGAGTATGTGTGAATTTCAATGAGTGTAAGGACCTAACTAAATCAGTTTAAAATTATAACCTCATTTTCTCTTTCCTTTCTTTAAAGTTCTTTAAATATTTTTTTGTTTTAAAAGCTGAACTATGACTCCTTAGCAGAAGCACCATATTCTTGTATTTCAAGAGGTCACTTTTGCAATTTATTAGTATTGAAAAAAGTTGTGAGAAACATTGTACTTAATTTATATGGATGGATCCCCAGTATATTCTAAAAACCAAAAGGCTTTCTACAAAGAACCATGCATTCAGCAGGCTTTCATAGTTTAAGAAAACCCATTCAAGTGAGACAAAAGATACAAAAGAAACAAATCAAATGCTGCATAAAGTAGCTTTAAAATACTCATCAATTTAGACACAGGAACTTGCATTATTTAATAATATTAAGCTTTACCAGAACATACTCCACTCCAACTTATATGATTAACTGATGGCTTATTCCCATCTCATATTAGCAAAACACAGGGTGGTTAAGATTTAAGTGTTTATTGATGCTTTACAGTCACAGCTGTAGCATCCAGTAAAAATTACATATGATGCTCTCTTTTAAAACATTCTGTCTTGGCAAAAAGCAGCAATCCCCTCCATATTTATTTTTTATCCATGATAAGAAGACAGTAATCTTTTCTGGGCATGAGAAAGCATATAATTGAACATGCTTAGAAATCCAAACTAGTGTTGTTTAGGAATTAGTTCTTAAGGTTCAGTTCATTATGAAGCCATAAAGAGTAAAGACCAACTGTTACTCCAAATATGTGGTAATACAAAACAGATGTTATAGTACCAGGGAGGACTGTACTTCAAATTTGTTTTGATTACTCTTGAGTGCACCTTCTAATGACAAATCTTGTTTTCTGCTCCTCATTCTGAGTAGAAGCCATATGACCTAGCCACTTTTAAATGCATCATTAGGCTGAAATCTTCCTGGTTCTAAAATCTGTTAGCCAAATCAAAGGCCATGAGCCTTCAAAAAACAAATGTGTGATGAAACAGCTTTTTCATCAGAGAATCAATCATAAGATTTTCCCACATAAACTATGGTTTATTCATCCATCCCAAGTTATATAACCTACAGAAGAGATAAAAACCAAACATACAGAATACTTGCATGTCCTTCCTAAACTGAGCTACTTTCTTGTGTGCATTTGACAATTCCTTTTAGACCGAGTTATCCCATCTTCCTTGATTAGACTTACTTTGCCTTTCAGTGGACTGCATCTCAACCTTGAGCAGGTGTCAGGATGACACCTATTTCATACCCCTCATGAAACAGCATAGCAATGTCATCCTTGACATTTGTTTTTTAAGAAATAGGTTTTACCTATTTCTTGCCTTCCTCATTTGACTCAGTTTTTTATATTAAACCAGGGTAGTAGCATATAAGTAAACAAATGTATGCAGCATTCATATCATCATGTGCTTAAAGCTGTCAATCTCTACAGAAACATTTTAGTCTTTTCCTCGATATTTGAGCTATTTAGATTAAAAATAAAAGGAAACTAGGTCAAGAACATCTAAATTTAAATAACTGAGATTATATATGCAGCTAATAATGAAAAATGACTGTTGACATCAGTGGAACTGCTATTACTGCTATTGGTGGAGATATTTCTTCCCCTGTCAAGATTAAGATTACTCTTTCATGGGAGAAAAAATTTAAAATAGTAAATTTTCCTAAAAGCTGTAAATATATTGATTTGAGCCAAATGAGTTTAAATGAATTTAAACTACATGACAAATGGAGTTCATTTTTTAGGAACCAGAAATGATTTGATGTGATATTCTGGGTTTTTCACACTGAAGTCACTGACATCTTGTAAGTATAGTAATTAAATCATTGAATTGTTATCACCCCCGGTATTGTTATTAGGATCAATAGTGTTTAATATCTTCAGCAATGATATAGACAGTGGGATCGAGTGCAACCTCAGCCAATCTGCAGCTGACACTGAGCTGAGTGGTGTGGATGACGTCTGGGGGACACAATGCCATCCAGAGGGACCTGGACAAGCTCGAGAAGTGGCCCATGGGAACTTCATGAGGTTCAACAAGACCTGAGCCTGGGTGTGGGCAACCCCTGGTTTCCATCCAGGCTGAGGCTGAGCAGAGCAAGGCAGCCCTGCTGAGAAGGATTTGGGGGTGTTGGTAGATGAAAGGCTGAACATGATCCAGCCCTGATCCTTGCAGCCCAGAAAAACAAATGTGTCCTGGGCTGCATCCAAAGCAGTGTGGGCAGCAGGTGAGGGAGGGGATTCTGCCCCTCTGCCCTGCTCTGGTGAGACCCCACCTGCAGGGCTGCATCCAGCTCTGGGGTCCCAGCACAGGGAGGACAGGGACCTGTTGGAGCAAGTCCAGAGGAAGCCACAAAGATGATCAGAGGGCTGGAAAATCTCTGCTGCAGAGACCGCCTGATAGAGCTGGGATTGTTCAGCCTGGAAAAGGCTGCAGAGAAACCACATTGCAGCTTTTAGTATTTAAAGGAGGCTTTAGAAAGGAGCAACTTTTTAGCAGGAGTACTACTAAAGGAGAAGGGATAATGCTTTTAAACCAAAAGAGGTTAGATTTAAATTAGATATAAGGAAGAAGGGGATTTTTTTGCTATGAGGCTAGAAAAACTCTGGAACAAGTTGTCCAAAAAAGTAGTAAATGCTCCAAGGTCAGGTTGGACTGGGTTCTGAGCAATCTGATCTGTTTGGGGATGTCCCTGCTCATTGCAGAGGGGTTGGACTAGAGATGACCTCTGAAGTTCCCTTCCAACAGAAAGTATTATATGTTTCTATGTTTCTATGATATTTAGAAATTCATGGATGAATAAAAGTCTTAACGAATTATTCTAAAGTCGAGCTGATATTTTATTTTATTAATTAACAGTAATATTTGACAAAGTAGATTCAGAGCTAAACTTTTTTTTAAAAGGGAAACGTGAACATAAAAAGAAACCCAAATCATCAATACAAATCCTCAGAGCTTCACAATATAAAATGCAAATTTTGCTGATTGTTGAAAAATAATGTTTATATATACATAATCAAATGTATGTGATTTGATTTGACAAATCAAATTTATGCCGATCTTCATGTTATATTATACAATTATTTCAGTTTTATTCTGAGAGTGGAATCCAATGTATCTACCATAAATCATTGTAAATAAGAGATGTTTGTTGTAAATAAGAGATGTTTGTTCATCTGGGAAACAGCTGTTCACAGCTCTGTGGCTGCTTTCTGAACTGCCACTCCCATGTTTTGTGAACATCACAAACCCAGAGCTTCTGGTTTTCCCTTCATTTGCAGAAAAGAAAACATTTTCTCTGAAGCAAATAAAAAAGAAATGGAATTATCCTTTGACAAGCACTAATAACTGACTAATTTCATCATATTGTAAAGAAAAGAGATAGGTATTCCAGTCATGAAAGTTGCATTATGTTTCCTCTGGCTTTCTCAGATATGGATCAATTTCTAGAGAAGCCATGCTGAATGCGTTTGTAACAGAGGACTGAAATGTGAAACAGCAGATATTACTGCAAGGAATACACTATTGCAACGTGTTCTAACAGTTGATATATCAATAGTATATTGCAAGATCACAGTTGTCTTGGGTGGGAGGACAGCAGTCTTGCTGTTTCTAGGACACAACTGTTTCCCTTTATGTAAGTTTAGAACAGCATCCTGGGAGACACCTTGACAGACTGACTTGACCTCCATGGCATGGCCTGTCAAAATCAGCACAGACCCTGTGGGGCCTAAGAGGCAAAGCTGAGGATTTCCACATGCCATCATTCAGCTGCTTCATGTCCTGTGTTGGAGCTAAGCTCCCTTGCGTAACCCCAGCATCTGCAAAGTAAAGCATTTGATTCCCACTACCTCTTACCAGCATTTCTACATTCCCATACTTGGGAACTTCCCTAAGGATGACTTAAGAAGTTTGTCCCTGCAGGGGTGCCAGGGGATCAAAATGTAAGAGGAAAAAAGTGGAATGCAAAGACATCCTTGATGTTCCTCTCTCCTTCAATTTCTTGAAGGGAAGGTCAGAAATATGTGGGAATTATTCTTTTTTCAACATAAATATGCCATTTTCCACTTAGCAAGAGAAGTATTTCAGTGATAATCGATAGCAAATGAGGAAGTCCATGCATAAATCATATACATTGAGGAATATGAATAAAAATTATTTTGAAATATGGTAATTCACTTAAATACCAAATCAGGGATGTTCTGTCATTAAATATAAAATTAGATGCTTGCATTGTACATAAAAGTAACACTGCATTAACCCATTCTATTTTTAATGTGATAATTTTATGTATTCCTTCCAGCAAGGAGGGCTGTATGAGGTTTCAGCCTAAGAGAGTACATTAGTTACTAGTTTCAGGTCCAGTAAGGAGGAGAAAGAGGAAAGAGGATGAGGAAGAGGAGGAAGAGGAGGAGGAGGAGGATGATGATGTCCCAAGAGAAGACTTGGCATGACTGGAACAAGGCTGTATTTCGAGGAGAGAGCCACACTCCCCAGCCCCTGTGGCAGCAGCCTTCCCATGCCCAAGCACAGGCAGTGAGTGTGCAGCTGATGAATACCAGCAGATGGAGGGTGCTTTCACCAGTCATGACAGAGCCTGTGTCAGTGAAGAGAAATTATACTAGAATGAAGGCTTAAAATGAAAGGAGATACATAATTAAAAAGTTGAGACTCCTTATCATCATGTCATTTTAACCTTGTTCCATTAGCAAAAAATAAAATAAGTCATTCAAGACCAACTGTATTTGAAAGCATCTATTTTAAACTTGTTCCAAATTGCCTCTGAGCTTATAATAAGCTGTACTGGTTTTTACTGACAGTAATTTCTTTTTACTGTGCTTTCTGTGCTGACATATTGTGATAATCCCTTGTATATTGAGGTAGAGGACTACACTTAGAATGCGTTTCAATTGATGATAATGAAAATATATTAAACAAGTTAATAAATATCCTATTTCCCCATTTTGACTGTTACTCTTATATTCCAAACCATCACAGGCATTTAAAGAGATTGCTGCCCTGCAGACACACCAGAGGCAACTAAAAGAATTGAATAGTTTCTTGAAGCAGTATGAACGTTTTTGCTGCTTTCACACATGGCTCTCAGTAGGAAAAGACATAGAGCTTATTAGCAAAAAGACAGAGGTACTGCTCTTCGTGGTTGGGACCTGGGAGCTCATTGATCTACAAAACAGTAAATTGTCAGATCTTGGTTTAGTTGTGGCTGTTAGAAATCTTTATAAATATTTTTAGGGTGGAATTTCTAGTGGATTATGTTTGTAGGCTGTGTTTAAAGGCTCTCAAATTTTGCCATAACTGAGGGGTAAAATGGTGCTTTATATCATGACCTGATCATTCTACAACAGCTCCTCTGAGGAAAACAACTGCACGTTACTTTTCAGAAACAAGCTGAATACACAAAACTTTTCTCTTAATTTTGTTATGGTCCTCAGTGCAGATAAAAATTATAACATACATTGTTCGGTAAGGTGCTTTTACAGTACCTGTATAATTCAACAAATAAAAGGGCTATAAGATTTGAGATTTAAAGTCAACAGGAGAGCTATGTCCTCAGCCTTGGGAGAAGGGGCAGGGTAGTTTGATGTTGGAGTTCACACAAGTAGGTAATCTTGAAGGACTGTATAACAAGCATTTTATTCAACTTCCTTCTTGAAACATCTACTGTTGCTTATCTTCCCAACAGGGAATTTCACACAGCCCAGTGAAAATACCACAAAAGAACCCCAAAAAACCAAACAGTCAAATAAAACCAGAAGGAAAAGAGTAGACTAACTGTTCATTCTATATCCTAAGATGACAGAGCATCAGAAGATCCATTGCTCTGTCATTGGATTAAAACAAACTGCTGGATTTCTTTCAAACCACTTTTTAATTTCATTAAAGTAAGTTGCATGCTTTATATTGCTGATGCAGTCATCATTGTTAGAGTAGTATAATATAAATTCTAAAATATAAAGCCATTGATGACATTTTTCTAGTTCCATCTTAAAATTGGTTTACTTAATCACCTTTTACTTCTATAAGTTATGTGTGGAAGGTGGGCTGTATTTGTGAAAAGGCAAAAAGTGAAAGTGACTAAGAAGATTCAGTGAAATTTATCCTCTTCCATAATTTTGATGAAAGTTCCCTGAAGTCGTCTGGAGCCTACTATAAATACATGAATCTTCCATGCTTTATTTTTAAATTTTTTCCTCTAGTTTTTCCAAAATTGAAATTCTCAGACTTTGCATGAAAAAAAAAAAAAATCTGGTTTGGATAAGATCTGATTCATGGGACTTCTAAAAATAGTTTCTGTAAGGCAAAACTTGCTATGAGAAGCACCTTAACAAGCAAACCTCAAGTTTTCCTAACTGTCAGATAGAAGGATAAATAGCTCTTCCTTATTGCTTGTAAAAGGTACAAAGTTATTAGTCATCATACAGCTGGCTTTGGTGCTTTGGATGAAACTTAATTTTTAACAATTTTTCTTTCTTGAAAAAGATAAAACCGTATTCTTGCATAATTCAAATCATGTGTAAGCTGTTCCTTCTGGTATATTTGATCAAAAATCTTGGTTCTAGTAACAGCTATTAAAAAAAAATTCTTCATATTAACAACAGAATTATTTGACTTTGACGAGGAAATATTTTTACTTGTCAAATATTTTGCTCGAATTTCAAAAACCTTTGAACAAGATTGTATTCAGCTTCTTGGCTAGAGAGAAATATTCGAAATTGTTTAATATTATTATTAATAGGAACTATTAGCTGATAAAATGTTGTGGAGCACAGGTGTAGAGTAGCAATGATGTCAACATCTCATTGCACTGGCACAGGTTTTCCACCTTGTTTCAGTCAGGAATAACAGTTTCAGGTATTTATGGTGCCATCATGTGGAGACTTCTGAGCATTGAAGAGCTTGAATTAGAAGAGCTCTATTAAAAGAAAAGGAAAGATGGACCCCAAAATAGTGCTGGTAAGCTTGAGCTATAAACAGGTGCTTAAAATTAAGAAATTCTAGCTAATTTCTGAGTCAAATTTGTGATCTACCTGCCCTCCCTAGGTATCTTCTTGTGACAGTCCCACAGTCTACCAGAACTCATGTATTTAACTTTAAAGAAAAAATCCCTGTGGATTTTTTTCCCCCAACAGGAAAGAATATAATTTTGTCTCAGACTAATATAGATCAAGAAAAACAATGAAATAGTTAAATAAACATAAATAAAAATTACATATTTTCTTCAAAGCATTCATGCTTTTTCCTGGACAGGATAGTGTAGTCTTAGGCTGAAGTTATACAGAAACATGAGGCTGAAAGGTTTCTGCAAGTATATTAAAAAGACTAGGTCAAATTTGCAACTATTCAGGTTTACATAGATGGAGGGAAACAAGTATGCTTCTTTGTAAATAATCTTAAAAATATCAGAAAAATATTTATATCCTTATTACTAGTAATTTTAGGGTCTTGATTTTTTTCCATTTTTTTTCAAGGACAAAACTATTTAATCTACCTCGGAAGAGACTGACCTAGGTCACTTCCTTTTTTTCCCCCTAGATTCAAGACAGAATATTGTAATAGCTCCTTTTAATTCTATATAGATTGGCCTGCACAAATACTGTGATTCATCGTGTGAGCCTATTTATTCTCTTTTATTGTGCTGCGTAGGACAAGTTGTTCTTCATCAGTTCTTTTATGAGCATCCCATTCAATACCTCTATACATGCAGAATGGTGCATTGTTTCCTAGACTTTTTTTTTTTTTTCTCTCAAGAGAAAAGGAAACAAATGAGCCCCTAAACCTGCTATAGATATTTTCCCACTTTTATGCTCAAAGCATTTCATTTCCTAGTCTTTCTTTAGAGAACATAACACTCAGTCCTCTACTATTTCCAGTGAAGAAACCTCTTGGTTGCTACAACTGATGTCTCAACAGCTGGTAATCAGCTTTTTAGACCTCTGTATGAATTTTTTTGTTTGTTTTGTTTTGGGTTTTTTTGTTTTTTTTTTTTGTTTTTTTTGTTTTTGTTTTTTTTTTTTTTTTTTTTGATAAAAAGTTATCCTCCCATTTTCAGTCTAGGTTTGAGAATAAGGACTTCAGTTTTTTAAGTGTCCCTGCAAGAAATTTCTACAAAGAATCTAAATGTGGTGGAGGTGCTTTCCTGTAGCATACTTACAATAATGTAACCTCTTATACAGACTAATGTGCCTAAGAGGTTAACTTGGACAATTTCTAGGCATGTATTTTATGATTTCACATGATTGTGGAAAAGGAAGCACTGTATTTATCACCAAATACTTTATTTACCCATTTTGATTTTTAAAGACTGATCAGGTATTTAGTTTATGGATATAGTTTGGAAAGTTCAATTATTGAGGTTTAGACCATGTGAAAGATTTTGGTAACTAAAATGTGTTATCAAGAGATGAAGATTTATGTAAGAGGATGACAGGCAATAATTTTATCTTTCTGAATTTTTTATAAAGTTTTGATGGAGTGATAGATGGGCTTTAAGTGGACTCTACAGGTATGTCTGTGTGTCTTACTGCAAATATGTTTTGCATCAATTTCCAGTGTCTTTTTCTGCAGGGTGTTAATTTTGAAACTTGTAGCCAAAAATCTGAGATAAGAGATAGTATAGTATGTTGCATTAGAAAATTATTGTTGCCTATTTTTGTGAAGGCAGCTTAGGGAAGTGCAGTAGATAAATTGTGATGTAAACTGATTAAGAAGGTACAGGTGATCAGGAAGAAAAAAGAAAGTATGTGAAATGAATAAACCCAACAAGACTGTTTGTATGGGAAGGATCCTTTGCAAGTAGGTAATGAGCTCTAGTTGGGCCACATCTCAAAATCCCAAGCTTGCCAATTTTTTCCCCCAGTACATATTATTCTTTCATAGAAAGAGAAATGAGCATTGAGTCTAATGGGTCTCTGAGAAGTTATATAGAAAAAATATTGTAAAATTACTGCTTTGCCTCTGGTAACAAGGAGAATTGGGAATCTAGGTAACTGTAGTAGCTCATGAACTGTAATACAGACAGTTACTGGCCTGTGTGACTTTATGTTTGGCAGGGTTAGCATCCTGGTAAAAATATGGGATTTGTAGTTGTTTGTAGTCAGCTGGAGAAGACTCTATAAACATTATGTTTTCTGGCAGTCTGAGACTTGAGGAGGGAAGGCAGTTTCCTTTTGACCTTAATTTATGTGCTGATAAAATTAACTTTGGACAGACAAATGTTTTGCCTTTCAAATTAGATTTGCATACTCAGATTTGCATCAGCAACCCAGTTACAAATGCAATGATGGGACACTTCCAAGCTTGCCTTAAAATATCCAGTCAAATTTCAGCCCAAGTCAGTGTCTCTTTCAAGCTATGGAAGAAAGATTTAGTAGGTTTTTGACACTACCTGGATACTGAGAAAGTTCTTGAAAAAATATAGGAAGAAGCAGGGAAGACTCCCTTTTTTCATGAAATTAATTTCCTAGAAGGCTGCTAATTCTAAATTACATTTATTTTATCAGTGCTTTTGATTGTACTTGTGAACAACTGCTAGTGATAAAGCACATAACCTAAATGTTTTATAAACCATCAGCTTTACTGAATTTGGAAAAACAAAAAAAAAAAAAAAAAAAAAAAAGGAGTCAAAGGTGTTAAAAGCAGTTTAAATATTGCTGTTACACTTTGATATTTATGTTGTGTTAGTACATGCACAGTTGCAGGTGACAGTGGCAGGAACATGTACACAGAAAAATGGTCTTATCCGCAGGGCTGAAAGTCCAAAATATGAAAGCAGGACATTAATGACATAACCAAGATATAAGGAGAGCCAAGAAAAAGTTAATAAGTCTGGTTAATGTGACATATGACAGTGAAGGTAAATTAATGGTGTTATATATGTCAATGAGGTGCCAGACTTTACAGCTAACATATTCCAGACTTTCTCTGTTTTGGAGGGGAAGAAAAAGAAAACAAACAAACAAACCAACAAACCAAACTCCAACAACTTGTTGAGTACATAAACTAAACAAATACCTTTTAAAAAAAAGAATCATTGTTCAAGTTAAAATCATGACTGAGCAGTCTGTCAGAGGCTGCCAGAAGGGTTCATCCCAGTCATACCTAGTGAAAGTAAATTCAGAATTACTGCTGAAGGTTATGAGACTATTCTGGGCTCAGAGCACAAAGAGGCCAGAGATTACAGAAATATATATTGTGATAAGCAGAATTTTTTACAGCACTGATGCTCTTGATAATGGGAAAAAACAAGCAAAATCATAATCAATTTACAGTAAAAATCAAGAACCAATGTGGTTTTCACTTCCTGTAAGGCAAATCTGGGGAGAAACTGAAATACTAATAAGTGTGAGTGTTTCTAGGATTGTTATTATAATTAATCTTTGTTACTTATGTGGCACAGTTTGAGTGCATGAGTCTGTTTACTGACAAAGCACAAATTATGTACAGCTTGACTTGCAGAAATAGATTATCTTTATGGGTAAGAGTAGAGCACTAAGGAGGCCCTTAACTAACATTATTTTTCAGTTGCAAACCAGTCCTCAGTAAAATTTGCCAATCCTATTGAGAGTTGTAGACTGATTTCTTACATTACTGGAATTAAGGATTGTGAAGATAAAATTGATTTTTAAAAAATTTTCCATGTTACACAACATTTCTCGGTACTACGTTTTAAACCTAAGCTTTCTTTTCACAGAAATATCATTTATTAGAAATTTCATTCTTGGTTTAGTAATAGTTCTCATCTTTATTCCCTAAATAATTATTAAAATAATTCTCATGTTGGACAGGGATATAAAAGGAGTGTTCTATTCTTCATAATCCTCCATGTGTGTTCTTATCGTAAAACAGCATTTAATTGTGCCTTTTGTGGTTTTATCTCTTTTTAAAATCTCAGGAGTCTGTTACCAAATTAAAAGTGTATTCTCATATATGTCATAATAAAAAATAAGCATCAAAAGCAATAGCAATTTTAAGTTATTTTGTTCATGGATGAAAAGAGTGTGTTAAGTCATAATCATAGAATCTCGGTGGTGTCTGCTACAGGCCAAAATCTATACATGCCCATAAAGGCACTATCCCAGCCCTAAATACTTTGAAAATTCCATGGAATAAATTGGAAGAAAGCTATGAGAGAACAATTTTCAGTAGGAAGAACTGATGAAGGGGAGAATTTCCTAAGGGCTGCAATGTAGGTTTGTAGTAGTTGGACTATACTGAGTGACACCAGTGACATCCTTCTGAAGGTAATAAGATCAAAAGTACCTCTGCTATTTATTGTACTTACCATCTAACATAAAATGAGAATTTTTATTGTCTGTCCAAACCTTGAGCTTCCTGATTTAATTTTGTATTGTCTCACAGCAAGGGACTAATCATGAATTTTGCTTATGTGAATGTAGATAATTATTTCTACAAATAGATCTTCCAATAATCTTGAAAAGATTTTTTTCACCTTTGAGTTTCTTTCTTTATGTGCCAATAACATTAAATAATCAAAATTAGAAAACTAGTGTACCTAGCATGAAATAACCCCACTACTACCTCCTGTAGTGAATTCTATTACGAAACTGTCATTTACTGCCTTCCTGTGGCATAAAGAAACCCTTTCTGATTCAGCAGTATCCAAAGTTCCTGGGTTTTTTTTAGGCTTAGGACTGAGTAATGCCTGTCCTAGATCTCACAAAATGTAAACTAGTGGGGGGAAAAATAATCAACATTTGGAGGAGAAAAAGCCAAATAATTTGGTAATAGGATGCTTCTGAACGCATGTAGAGAGGTTGGTGTTGTTAAAACAATTGAGAGAGGGAAAGATATATTAATGCTTATAATCCAGATGAGAAGTTCAAAAGTGCAGAATAAATGTTGCTTGTGCAGATATTTGCAGCCTATCCATGGGATTCATGCATCATGATTCTAGCAAAACAGCTAGACCTTCACTGCCTGATATTTCAGTCTTAATGTTTAAAGATGTCATTTGTGTGAAGTGGGGAATAACATCTGGAAAGACGTTAAGAAACTGTTCTTATCTGTAAACAGATATAAAAAGGACTGTCCTATACAGAACAATTTGTGGTTTTCCAAATATGTGTAGATGATGGAATGTAGATTAAATCTTTATGGCAACATTCTGTTTTCCTGTCTATTTTTTATGGCTGTAAAGATGCATGATAATGTTTGCCTAAAAATAAATGTTTGCTCTCATAGACAGGAATTTTTTGTATTAAAAAATATCAATGAACTGGTATCAAGTTCTGTTATACAAGCTGGCCTTTAATTTGCATATTTTCAAGGAGTCACTTAAAGCAAAACATTGCCAGCTGGAAGTATATTTTAATGTAACTTACTATTCACTCTTGCAGTCATTCTTTTTATTCCAGATTGTACCTCACAATGTTATACCAACACTATAATTGAAACATCTAATGGAAACAATTAGGATCAGAAATGCTTGATGTGTAATATGTACTTGGTACAGATTGTTGCATAACTTCTTAATGGAGAACATAAATATTTTTAACTTTGCTAAAATGTGGGCTTTCAACAAAGAGGTATGTCAGTGCTTTGGAAAAAGAAAAAGTCATGTTGAATAATCAATTCTTCCTATTCTCTTACCCTCATTTCCATCTCCTGTTTTACTAAAAACATAAAACTTGTACTTCTCATTCTTCAAGAATTTATTTACATCTGGAGTCTGACAAGTTAAGCAAGTAAGCAAAGGCTAAGGTCAGATCAAAAGGTAGATCAAAAGGAGCATTAAAGTTGACTACGTGCCCCCAGCCTAAGCTAGCATTTCTGGTTTTAACTATGCATCACAATCTCAGTCACCTTGTGATTTCATCACTATAAACTTTAATCCTAGTCACAAGAGTCACTGAATGATAGAATTAATCATAAAATGGTTTGTCACCAAAGGAGTCTTCAAACACCACCTAGTTTCAGCTCCCTGCCATGGGCAGTGATATCTTCCACTCCACCAAATTTCTCAGGACTCCATCCAACCTGCCTTGAACACTTTCAGGGATGATGTAACCTGATGTAACCGGGTAACCTGTTCCAGTTCCTCACCACCTCCTGAGTATAGAGTTTCCTCCTAACATCTAACTCAAATCTCTTTTCTTTCAGCAGCATTAAATGCCATTCCCATTTGTCCTATCACCACATGTCCATGTAAAAAGTCTCTCTCCAGTTCTTTTTTTAGGCCCCAGCTGCAAGGCTGTTATGAGACCTGGAGTGTTCTCTTCTCCAGGTTGAACACCCCCAGCTCCCTCAGCCTGTCTTCCTAGGAGAGGTGCTCCAGTCCTCTGATCCCATTTTGGTCAACCTCTGGACTTGCTCCATGAGGACCATGCCCTTCCTAAGATGAGGACCCCAGAGCTGGACACAAGGGTCTCATCAGAGCAGAGTAGAGGGGAAGATCTCCTCCTCTGATCTGCTGCCCAAGTGGTTTTGGATGCAGCCCAGGACACAATTGTCTTTCTTGTCTGTGGTCTTTTGCTGTTGGCTCATGTCCATTTTCTTGTCCAGCAGAACCCCCAAGTCTGTTTGCACAGGGTGCTCTCAGTGAGTTGTCCTCCTTGTTGAGTTCTTCTCATGTCTGGGACTGCCCTGACTCAGTTGCAGCACTTGGACTTGTTAAACCTCATGAAGGTGACCTGGGCCTGCTTATGGAGCTTGGTCAAGTCCCTCTGGATGGCATCCTGTCCTTCTGTTGTGCCAGTTGCACTGCTTAGATTTGCCTCATCTACAAATGTGCTGAGAGTGCTCTCTATCTCACTGTCTGTGTCATTGATAAAGATATTAAAGAGCATCCATTCCAAGACAGAGCCCATAGGGAAAGCACTGGTCTCTGGCCTCTACCAGGACAAAGAAAGATTGGTCACAACTCTCTGGCTGCACCCGTCCAGCCAATTCCTTATGCACCAATTAGTCTATCCTTTAAATCTATTTCCAGTTTAGGGATATGGATGTTATTTGGGACTATGTCAGAGGCCTTGAAGAGGTCTGGGTAGATGACATCAGTCTTTCCTCATCAACTGTTTCAGTCATTCCATCATAGAATGACTGAAATACCATATACCATTATCCATGGATAAATCATCCCTATAAGAATTCCATCACCTGTCTTAGCTTGAATTAGTTCTTCCTTGGTTTTCCACTTAACCAAAAGACATGACCAGTAATCAATCAGTATGCCTTAAGTGGAACACTATTAGTTCTGAAAACAATAATGAGGAACAATTGCTCTGGATTTACTTAATCTGGTTTTAACCTCTGTGCTTCTGTTTAGAATAACTGCAAAGCACTTCAAGTCAGCATGCTACAGCAGTTATGTGCAGAAGAGTGAAAACAAAATTCAAGTGATCAGTGCTGATAAGAATAGGTCCAGAAAACAAGAAACAGGCCTGCAAAACTCCTTGTTAGCAGCCTTTTACAGACAACTTCATTTTCCAGCAAGAGCATTTTTTGCTGAAGATTACATGGTGTACTGATATTAGTATAAAATAGGTTAGAGAGAAGCTTTATCCATAATTTAAGTTGCTTTCTTAGAGAAATTGCAAGTAAACTGATGGATTCAGAGAAAAATATCTCTACAGGGTGGCAAAGAAATATTTACTGTAGCTACTTACCTGAAATATCTTTTCCCAGTGGCCCAATTAACTTTACAGTGTGGCGCTAAGACTCAATGTTTTCACCATCAGAAAAGGGTTTTGTGCTCTGAATTATACAGTGACCTTGTTTATATCACAAACTCCAAAATAAGGTGACAATTCTACCATGTACTTCATGTAAAACATTTCAAAGAAGAAACTTGAAGCTGTAAAATAAAGTAGAGGCTTTTAAATAATAAGCATTGCGTATTTGGTGTCTGAAAAAGTGACTAATAGTGTGTCACTTTTCTTGAATTCATATATTTTGAGGGCAAGTGAAGAGGCTATAAAATGCAAATGAAAAATTAATTTGTTTTGCAGTTATCTATTTTTAGAAAACAGAGCAGCCTCCACAATTACTTCTCTCTAAATGAAATGGGAAAAAAAAAAAAAAAAAAAAAAAAAGAAAAGCCTGCCATCTCTATGGAGCATTATGATTTCCAGCTGTGTCATTTGATTTTTGGCAGCAGGATTTCCTGAAAACAGCAAAATAAACCAAAACTTTTTTTTTTTTTAATGGGTTGGGAGGAAGAAGGGGACAACTGGAAAGTTTCATGAATGAATCATCAGAGAACTGTCTGGTTTCCCTGTTGTGGAACAGCTAGAGGAAATGCACTTTGAGGAAATACACCTTCGAGTACTGCTTGAGTCAAGTCATCCTTATTTGCCTTGATGTTAAGTTGATTAACACTAGACTTTGTAGGTGCCTGGGAGTAATTCAAAGCTTCAGCACACCTAAAACAGGGTGCAAAATTCAAAAACCCTTGGAAAGAATGGCATGGCAAGATTTCCAATTAAGTTCACTCACAGAACTTTATCTCAGAGAAAGAGATGATCCAACTACCTCTGGAGGTCTCAAATCAAATACAAATTAAATAAAGTGAATAAAATTACCTGTCTTTCAACTTATGTTATTTTGTTTCAGAACAATTTTTATAGGGGAAAAATGAATGAGACCACTGTGACAAGTCCAAAGCTGTATTTGTGACTTGGCATGCAAACAAAAAGCTGGATCTGACAACAATCAGGTATTTACCAAGTAGCTTTTCAGTCCTGTTGGTGGGCTTGCCCAGCAGAGCCATCAGACAAGTAATGACTTTTAAATAACTGGAGTC
Organism: Certhia americana; assembly: GCA_018697195.1. Taxonomy (NCBI): domain Eukaryota; kingdom Metazoa; phylum Chordata; class Aves; order Passeriformes; family Certhiidae; genus Certhia; species Certhia americana. The sequence goes on from CM031857.1 coordinate 105,367,736, forward strand.
CTTAGAGATTCAGAATGAACAATATCTCTTTTCAGCCATCTTTCCCACCATTTCTCTCTTTAACCTGCCACGTACTCTGGTCTTGCAAATATTTAGGTTGGGCTTTTTTGCATTCTACTTGTAATTTCCACAAGATTTTCTCAACTAAATAATTTTTATTTTATGTCAAAAGAACAACAGAAAAATGGCAAAGTTTTTTATTGGTTTAATGCTTGCAAAGGCATTGCATAAAGGCAATGCATACTGGAAAAAAATACTGCATTCTATGATAAAAATTCATGTTAGACAGTAAGGTGCCATTGTGAAGATTTTGTTAGGTAATCTTGCACAACATCCAGAGAAAAATAGTTGAGGTTTCAACAAGTAATATAGGCATGGTAAGTTGTAAAAAGAAACAAGGTGTTTAAAAAGACAGTTTGCACGGCATAACTGCACTTAGGATTTATATTCAAGGAGCTGCTGGTAACTCAACTAGATAAGATTCTGCAAGAATACATTGCTTGGATATAATTTTTTAATATTTTTGGCAAACACCATAGGGTTTCAACATAAAGGACAGTACATATCCAATACCACATTTGTGTCATTTGAATTATCTTAGTATCCTTAAATTGAAAGTATAATCACATTAAAATGTGCTTCACAGTAAGTTGATAAAACTATTAAGGCCCTTCTGGAGGAAAAAGTCCTTCTGCTATAGGAAACAAAAAGACTTTTAAAAATACCTTGTTTATTTGTAGCTATTTTACCAGCACTTCACAGATTTGCTGAAGTTATTCACAAAGATCTATTCAATGCCTCTATTTTTGTGTGAATGTTTTTAATATAAAAACATGGCTTTTATTCAGTGTTCCTTCCTTCTTTACTTGAACACAATACCATCATCTGAAAAACTCTGTAACAAGCTAAAAGATTTAAATATTATTATGAAATACTACATTCATTTATTTCTTTAAATGTGTCAGAGCTTATTTTCAAGATATTGTGACAGCTGTTTCCTGGGAAATATGTGACCTGGTGGCTGAGGTGAACTGCAATTGCTCTATTTTCTTTTGGCTGCCTGCAGCTCTCCCTGGGCTATCACAGCCCTTCTGTGCACACATGTAACCATCTCAGAACATCCCTCACCAGAGAGGAAGAGGTACTTGAGGAAGGCAATATAAAATGAAAGCAGTTTATTATGATTTTTTTTTTTTTGTTTAAAGAATTGCATGAATTTTCTGTTTTCCATTAAAAAAATTGCTAGGAACACCTAAGAACTTCTCAGTGTTCACATTAATTTTTTCTTTTTATGACCCATCTGAAGAAAGATTATAGTAAAAATTATAGTCAGACCTATGGAGCTGAGCAGGCACTAGTGCAAAGAAAGCACAGAAGTGCTTACATGGCCGAGGCACTACTGAAAGATTCAGCACATGATCTTGTTTGATTTACAAGAAAAAAGAGAAATGAAGCTAATAAAAATTTTTAAATGCTTATCTAAAAAGTATTTTGAATTTGAAAGTGTCTAAGAGTAGGGTAAATTTCTGAAACATTTCTACATTTCTGATATTAAGGTGATGCCAGCACGTAAAGGCTCTTGGGGAAAATGTTTAATAAGGCATTATTTTCAAATGTTCATCTGTAATTTGCCTGGTATGTACTTATCTTTTGAAGAGTTGCTACATCATTTGGAGTCTAATTTTAATCACTGAAGGATGAAATGAGAGAATTTTAATCCTGCTTTAAGTGCTCATTTCAATACAGCATTAACTGTAGTGTTGCTACTGATACCTCTATAATATATCTGACAAAAGCAGCTTGGAGAAGGTGGCTCAATCAATTACTTCAAAGTCAATGATTTTTTTTTTTTCCAACCATATTTTCATATACTTCATGAGAATCCTGTGGATTTTTCATGACTTAGGTTAAAACGAATATTAGAAAATGGGTCAAGGTTTAAATAAAATAAGAGGATGAAAAAGTAATTAACCAAAGGTATGTGTGTGAAACAGCACAAAGAAAGTAAAAGGTTATATATGACTTGGTGTTTTCCATTGAATCATCTTGGGTGGTTTTTTGTGATTTTTTTGGGTTTGTTTTTTTTTGAGTGGGGTGTTGTGTTCTTCGTTAGTTGGTGAGTTAGTTGGCGGGTTGTTTTTGTGGGGTTTTTTTGTTTCTTTGGGTTTGTGGTGGGGTTGTTGGTCGTTTTATTTTTGTTGGGGGTTTTGTTTTGTTTTGTGGGATTCTGTTTGTTTGTTTGTTTGCTTGCTTGCTTGCGTGCTTGCTTGTTTGGTTTTTTTCCTGAGTCTCAGAGCAGGGTTTAATTTTTTTAACTATTTTTTTGGTCTGTGCATGGATGTGTTTGTTTTTCTGGCAAGTGTTTTTCTTATTCCTTTTTGAACATGGGGAAAGAAGGCCTTTTTTAAAATGAGAAACTAAATAGAAGAAAATAGAAAAACTCTGCTAGCTTTAATGTTTGTTGTTATCAGATTAGAAGCATCTATAACACTCTTTAAGCTCAGTCATACATTAAATTATGCTTATATAGACACAATGATTGCGTATGCCAGAGAAAAATGATATAAAATTCTAAGTTTCACCTGCAAATTTAATGTGTTTGAAGGCATAACATGAATTGGTTTTCTTACACAATTACTTTTTTCCACTAATGAGGTCTGTAAGACATGTGATAGGTAAATCTGAAGACTGCTGCACTGAATTTTTTCTGAATATGTAATTACATGAAGCTTAGAGGGAAAAAAAAGAACTCTATTATGAAAGTATGGCCGACTCATGCTGATATAAGGGGTTTTATTGCCACAACAACAAATGGTTCTCAGGTAGGGATTAATTCCTCTGTATGCTTCCTGACTAAATAATTACTGATGTCTAAGGCATTGAAAGATTTTGAGAGCCTCTATACTGCAAGGTGCTGGCTCATTTCTACCTACTCTCACAAAAGCTTCAGGAAATGGAACTTCTCACTGGCACTTGGGAAGGCACACTAATCACACCGTGGGCTTCTGTAAGCCAAGGATACAGCAGAGGAAGATTAGCTTTTGCCTAGCACATTAAAACTGCAAATACCAAAAATCTGTCTCTGCCTTTATGTGCTTTGCCATATAAATCTGCCTCACAGCTTCTTACCTGCTTGAGATGGTTGAAGGGGAGGTGAAAAAGCAGTCTGTTTAGTCTCAGTTTTGCTGACATTTGACATCTGAAAAACCTTCAGCCTGTGGGAGGTCTTATTAATTTTAGTCATCAAATTCTTTAATATGAACTTGTGTGTATGTATTTTAGGATCAAGTTGCAATATCCAGAGAAGACTTGCAATGACTACAGCAGTCAGAATAAAGTGACACTGTGTATCCTTCAATTCCTCTTCTTGATCCAGCATGTGCCCAGGGGGCCAGGAAGGCCAATGGCACCTGGCCTGGATCAGCAAGAGTGTGGCAGCAGGACCAGGGCAGGGATTGTCCCTCTGTGCTCAGCCACACCTCAAATCCTGTGTCCAGTTTTGGGTACCTCACTCCAAGAAAGGCATTGAGGGGCTGGAGAGAGTGCAGGAAAGGGCAGCAGGGCTGGGGAAGGGTCTGGAGCAGAAGTGTGATGAGGAGCAGCTGAGTGAGCTGGGGGTGTTTAGTCTGGAGAAAGGCTCAGGCCGTCTCCCTGAGCCTCATTGCCCTCTGCCTGAAAGGAGGTTATAGCCAAGACAGGAATCAGCCTTTTCTCCTGGGGAACTAGAGACAGGACAGGACAAAATGGCCTCAAGCTGCACCAGGAACAAGCTGGACATGAGTAAGATTTCCTTCATTAGTAGGTAAGCATTGGAATGGACTGCACAGGAAAGTAATGGAGTCACTGCCACTGGAGGTGTTCAAGAGATGGCTGGATGTGGCACTTACTGCTGTGGACAAATTTACAAGGTTTACAGTTGACTGGTCAAGGTTTGGGCTCCATGATCATTGAGGTTTTCCCAACCTTTAATGACTCTGTGATTCTATGATTTTTCCTTGTCAAGTTCTGTTCTCTCTTCTGTTCTTGCCTAAGCCAACCCCTCAAGGTGACAAAGCTAGACTATAAACATTAATAAAAATGTATGTAACTAAGAACAGACCTCAGTAAGGAAAAGTACACTTTCAAGTGAATGGAAAAAAATTTGGAAAGAAAAATAAAAGTGAAAGCCAAGTATCTTTTATGTCTCTTAAACCACCAGCATAGTACAGCTGAAGTGGTGTCAATGAATGTATTCAGGGCAGGTAGCTCCGAGTGCAGCTGCAGAGCGAGCAGCAGGCTAAGGGCAGCAGCATGAGGAGAGAGGCTGTGAAGGGGTGATGACCCTTTGCATTACAAATGGCTCAGGACCTGTGGCCCCACCGGGTGAGGGAAGCCCAGAGATAAGGCAGGAGCCACTGACCCCCAGACTTTCCAGCTCTCAGGTTTTTGTGTGTTTTTGTGATTCCTGAGAATGCAAAAGTCTTTTTCCCCAGCACCAAAATTGAAGGAAAGGCCGAGAGCCATCTCTTCTGCTTTTTCAAGGTTTATTCTTTCTTATCTATACATATTCTTCCCTGACCCACAGAGATCCGTGCAGCAGGTCAGTTCACAGCAAATAACACTGTCCCGAAGGTGACAAGTATCTTTACACTAAAAATTACGTCTATTTTGTTTATGAAAGATTCCCAATGCCTATCTCTCATGTTAAGAAGCCAGACTCTGCTCAAAACCAACCAAAGATGCCAACACCACGGCAGAAAATGGAGAAGGTGAAGAAGGAAGAAGAAGCCCTAAAGCCATGTGGAGCCTCCATGTTGTGTTCTTCTCTTATCAGTTTAAAAACCTCATAAATCTCTTTTTCATCCTGTGACTAACTAACTATCACTCTACTTAAACTCTTCACACATAGATGGTAATTTCTTCCAAGGTATAAAATTGAAGGCACAGGAGTTTTTGACTCCTTGCCAAGGTCTCTCAGCCCCCTGTCTGGGTCTGAGATCATCCAGGACAGTCAGAGGAGTGTTCTGGATTCTGACATCCAGCATTTAGACTGTGCGGGCACAAAAACTCAGGGTTTCCTTTATCCAAGGTCCTTCCTCAGAGGCACCCAACTCAAGCTGTCATTTTGTTCCTGCACCATGATTAAATTTTTTTAAGGATCAAGGTGTCTGAGACTCTGATCTAGGAGCTGGGCTTGAGCTACTAAGAAAACCTTGTCTGACTGTGAGTGTCTGTGTAGCTGTGAAGGGTCCTTGGTCCCAGGTCAGGTGGTGAGGGAATGGCTGTCAGAGTGGCATCTGGATGGTCAGACAGGGAAGTAGTGGGAGTAGACTGGTTTTTTTTTTCTTTTTAATTTATACGAATATGGTCATGTTGCAGTGCCTCATCCAATATCTAAAATGTTTCTCTAGTATGTAGGGGAAACAAAGCATGACCAGAAATTATTTCAAGAAAAAAAAGTTTTACTGATTTGTTTTACTGGATTTATAAATCAATGCTTGGGTGTTTTAAAAATTAATTAACCTAATCTCTATAGATACTCTCTTACTTTGAGAATCCTGACATGTGTATCTGCAGTACTTGATCTGATGTGTGAAAGAAGTGGCACTTTTAATGAATTCCTATAATACATATACATCATACAGAGCTTTGCCTTGTACAAATGCATGTTTTCTGGGGTTTGGGTTGTTGGGATTTTTTTGCTTTTTTTTGTTTTTTTTTTTTTTTTTTTTTTTTTTTTTTTTTTTTTTTTTTTTAAGAGCACTAAGAACTCTGGTATGAGATTTTGAATAATTTAGCAGGAGAGAGGTAGTACTTTTTCAAGACACATAAGGAAGGGGAAAAGCGTATTTTTGACAACTTTTCATCTGAAATTATGAAAATTGAGCGAATCATTCCTGTGTAAAAGTGAAACTGAATACAGATAAGAGCTTGTTTATCTGCAATATTAATTTTTTTGTTTAATAGCCAAGTAAGTACCCCAAACTGTAAGTGGTCACGTATCTTTAAGTAAAAAGGTGCTGAAACTGAAGAGTGAGGAATGCTCACTTAAGGGACTTCTCAACACTCAGAAGACAAAAGTAATTGCGTGCTAAGCATAGGTAATATGGAAAAGTTATGAGGTTTTGAGTTTTTTCATCAGCTCACTTAAAACACCATGCCTGTAAAATTCAAGCTCTCTGTCAATGGAGAGAAAATGTGGTTTGGTATTATTACTCTTTTGTGATGCTTAATCTGCCATACATTTAATATATTGCAGTTTTTAATATTTATTTATTAATATTGTTAATTAATATTGCAATAATCACATACATAGGAGCACTGTTGCTTGATAAATGCTACTACAAATTTTTTTCTTAGCAGTACATCTGATTGCCCCTGAATTGCATGCCTGCAGGTGACCAACAGGAAGAAATAATCTTCTACCAAAATACATATGGACATGACAATTTCTGCTGTGCAAAATAGTAAACATCAATGCTCATAAAGATTTTATTTATTTCTGGTTATGCCTTTGATTGCAAACTAATAAACTAATTATAAACTAATGATGCTGCAGTGACTTTGCTTTAAAAATATATGTAACAACTTTACTCTTTGAGAAGAGAGATAGCACACATTTGAAATACTCCTTTTCATCAATACAAACACTGCATCACATTTATAGAAAGCATGAAAAAAAGTGCTGAACAGGTCTAGATATCAAAATGAATATCCATCTGGAAATTTTAATGGCCTGTAAAAGACTCGATCATAGTGGTGAAATTCCATTTCTGATTTTCAAAATGGGTAGCAGGAAACTGCCTATAACACCTCACTCACTTTAAACAGAATTTGGATTCTGAATCTGTTTGGCCAAATGACCCCTGGAAAATGGTTAGTGAGAGACAGTGAGGTAGTTTCTATGTCTGTTAGAACATAGAAATTGTGTTTTTTTGCTTTTTCCATCTTATAGTTTGCCTTCTAAAATTATTATTATTATTATTATTATTATTATTATTATTATTATTATTATTATTATTACTACTACTACTACTTCTGCTGCTGTTAACCTTTACTGCTACCATTACTATTAACTAAAATTAGCAGGTAACATCATCAGTCTCTGTTTATATTACATTGATCTACAGGTGGATGAAAGATAAACTCTTCCTGCAAGGGAAAGGAGCAAGGTATTGGAATTATCTTGCAGGAACTTACAAAATTAATAGAAAACATACATATGTTGTGTCACAGTTTTTATGCCACTTAGAGTATGTTTTGTTTGTTTGGGTTTTTTTAAAAGTTCAACTCTTTTCTTAGTTTTTTTACAAAACCAAACAACAAAATCCATTATCTTTGTAAGTAGCATCTGAAAGGTTTGGAAAACTGAAGAACCATACAATTATTTAAAGTAGCATCTCCTGCCTTTGTGTGAGACACATCTGTTCAGGTACTTCTTGTTTAGCAGTGATAATGTGGCTGTTGCCCAGCAGTTTAATTAGCACTTGTCTACCTAATCTCTTATAGCAGATATTATTGCTGAATTCAGGGACTCTGAAAATCCCATATCTGACAAAGCAGGCTTAATAAAGAAAATCACTATGATTTTATATTATGTTTGTCTTGGCAAGAGCACCTACTAGAACACATACATTTTTCACTAGCTAGAAAACATGCAGTTCAGAGTTGCAATCCCTGAGTTGTTCACTCTTCAGAAAAACAGAATTGAGCAGGAATTAAAATTGAATGAAAACTGGAGGGGGAGTTGCAGAGAAAGACAAAGTGTACAACAGAGCATCATTTTCTAGACAGATGTTAATTTGTTTCTCACTGGGTGAAACCAATCTGCTGTAATGTTTCTGGGTGTATATTTTGAAATGTTTTTGAGCAGAATGCCTGTGAAGCACTGGGGGTTGATTTCAGCCTGTGGGTTTGTTCAGTTGTCTGATTTCTTCACATAGGCTAGCCTGCTTGGCTCCTGCTTTACAGTTGCTGAGAGATGATTTTTGGTAACATACACTCTCTGGAGGTGGGAAGCAGGAGAGTAATTTTGTGTTTTGTTGAAAGAGAGGGAAATATGCTTAGCCAGTGGTGTTCAGAAGCAATGCCACCTTGGTTTTAAAGGAAATAACTGACTATAGTCTAATCTAATCATATTGAATATTGATAAAGATCTTGATAAAGTTTTCTTTAATCTTTTATTAAAATTAATAAATTTGAATTTTTCATTTGACAATGCTAGACCCATCTGGAGGCAACTTCTAGCATTAGTAGCTGAAGCAATTATTTTCAGTGCTGCTTTTTTGTAATTGCTTTTGAAGTGTGTTGGTTCCAATATTTTTAATGTCTCATCAAAAAATAAAACATTTTTTTGTTAGTATAATTTGATGCTACAAAGAGGCTTCTTAGTACTACTGGTAATATTCCACATAATCAAAGGGGACTGTTCCTTGTACTACAGTGATCAAGATACACATTGATGAGTCAAATGTTTTTTTCTCTCCTCTTCATTTCAGAAAAGCGTAAGAGATGACCATAAAGTGGCTGTAGGGCTTTCCCAAATTGCTAGTCACAAATAAGAAATCATAAATTAAATACACTGGCACAAAAAAGAACAAATATAAACTCATCACAGATAAATGTAAGGTATAAATTAGATATGGTCTGTGAGATACAAGGTAGTTTCTAAACAATCAAAGATGGAGACTAGGAAGCAATTTCCAGCAGGAGTTTCAGGAAAAAAACCCAACAAAACAACAAAAAATTAAAGTAAATGGTCTTAATAAAGAATTAAGAATAACAATATAAGAATCTCTATTTCATTCTTTGATAGACCTGGCCCTGGTTTACCATTAAAAGTATTGGATTAGTTTATAACGGAAGAGAAAAAGTGGGCATTTTAAAATTCTTTCAAAGTCTGTACCTAGTAGGCGCACTGCACAGTAGTGTTTAAGAGTAGTTTTATTGTGATAAAACTTGACAAATTTCATTTTTGTTTGTACATAATTAATTTTATTTAATATTCAAGTATATATCACATATTTTTCTATGAAAGTTTATTTTCATTATCTTCCAGTATTTCTACATGTTAATTTTAATGAAATGGTTCTTATTATTTTCTAATAAAAGATAGAATAATGCATTTATATGCAGATTAAATTAAAAGCTAAACAGCTGTTGGCAACTCAAGAAATTGATCAAAATACTAACTTATGAAATCTTCAGTTCCTTATTTACTTTTGAATGATTTTTCATTACCTTATGTTTGCTGTATAACTTCTTTTATTCTAACATTTTAGAATTTAATTTCAGTGTCTTTTATTCACTGTGGTTCTTTTAGTTCTTTTACTATTGCATTATGTAGCCACCTTTTCAATAGGACTTGATTCATAAAGAAGTTAATAATTCTACATCACTGAATGCCTTGATGGCACCTGATATTCTAATGGTATTTAAAGCATGCTTTCCTCAGAAGAGCTGCAGGACATTTCACTCTGGAAACAGAGTATCTGTCACACAACAATATGAGTTAGTTCTGAAAACTTTCTTTTCTATTTCCTTGTCAAGAGGTTCATTTGTATGATAATAGGAACAATTATTTATCATACTGAAATTTTCCATAGCAGATTATTTATTAACACCATGGTGCTATGTTGGATGTAAGCAAACAAAAAAATCCACAACCAACAATAAAACCAAAACAAAACAAAAACCAAACATACCAACAAAAAAAAAAAAAAAAGAGGAAACAAACAAAAAAACTCCAAACCCAGTCAAAACAATACCTTAAATAGAAAGCAGCCAAGTCAAAGATGAGTTGAAAACCTTATAGATTATTTCATTTTCTAGTCAGGCTGAAAATTTCCAATATGCTTGAAAATCAAAGGACAGCAAAAAAAATTACTATATTTCTAGAATCTTTTTGCCAGAGTGAAACACGCACTTTCTCATGAGTGTTTTGGGCACTTACTAATTTGATCCTTTCTGACAGTTTTACTGTACTTTGCTTCAGTAGAGTGAGTTCTGCTCTTTTTTAGAGAAATGCATCTTCCAGTACCTTTGTCAGTTAGCTGGGCTGTAGTTCATCTGTTGTGCTGGCCCCCTCCAGCAACATCAGAACAGGAAATAATTGAGATAACTGAGAAGAGATGTTTACCTGACATCTCTGAAATGGACTAGATGCAAAATTCTAATGTCCATTTTCCTACTAATCAGAAACTATGCTCCAGTACAGACAGGAAAGTGATGAGAGGGAAGGAAAAAGACATTTATTCAGAGACCAACTGGGATTATTCCATGGGACTCACATTGGAGAAATGTGTAAAGGATTGTCTCCTGTGGAAGGGACCCCATGTTTAAGCAGGGGCAGGGCCCCTCTCCCTGAGGAGGAAGCAGCAGGAGATGTGATCAATATGTGATGAACTGACCATAGCTCCTACTGCCCATCTCCCTGCACCACTGTGGGGATGGAGATAGAGAATTGGGAGTAAAGTTAAGGAGGAAGATGATTTTAAAATATGGTTTGCATCTCATTATCCTACTCTGATTTTGATTGGTAATAAATTGATTTTCCCACACTGTCTGTTTTGCATGTGACAGTATTTGGTAAGTGATCTCTCCGTGTCCTTACCTCAGGTCACGAGGCTTTTGTTATATTTTTTGCTTCCCTGTTCAGCTAAAGAGGGAGTTACAGAGCATCTTTGGAGGGCACCATGCATCTGGCTGGGGTTAACCCATCACAGCAGTCCATATGCAGGTAGCTGAGTGCCTCCTGACTGAGCAGCAAGTCAGGGAATTTCTGTATAGAAGGAGAGCTTTCCAAGGAAAACAAGGATTTTTCCTAGATAAGGCAAGTCCAGAGGTTTGTAGTACAAATTTGTGGAGGAGTGTTCATTTTCAAATTTGGATTTGCTATGAATAGCAATGTTTGACCATTTTGTGATAAACAAAAGATTAAAATAAATCAAGTCTAGTAAAAATGTTTTATTTCAGGTACTGATATTTTGCATTAAGTTCTATGTTGTTGTGCAGTAATATGAATATAAAATACAATTATTTGGCAGGGAAAAGTGAATATATTTTTGAGTTTAATGTTGCTCCCTTGTTTTCTTTTCCAATTTCTATTCCAAAATGAATTTTTTTTTTTTAAGACTGACCCAATTTTTGAAGGCACCCAATTTCAGTGAATCAAATAGATAATTTTGCTGGTTTGTGTAGTAATCTCTTCTTAAAAAAAAAACACAGGGTAAAAGGTAATGATAGAGATAGGGTGAGATGCTGAATTGTAGAAAAGAGGAAAAAAAAATTAGGTTTCTAATTCAACTTTTATGAGGGGAATATAATGCATAAATGGAATAAAATGTGTTTTGAAATGTAACCTGTCTAAAATGTGGTTACATACAAAGCTATATAATGTAAGTTTGAAAAGTGTGGTTGTTGTGATTTTGAGAAGGAACATAGGAGGCATTTAGAAGATAAAAGAAAAATCCAGAAGGAATTGGTTTAATGTTAGAGGATTTTTTCTGAGAGACAATATTTTTGAAAAAAAAGAAAATCAGTTCTGCGATGAAGATACCGTGTTAACTTTAAAACAGAGTTTCAGTCAATGAAGTGTGAAGAATTTTAATCACTTTTGACAAAAATCTCAGTGTGTCCTTAACTATGAAGTTACTAATAATGTCTTTATAATAACAAAAATGTCATATCACCTACAGTTCATAAATAATTGTCTAAAGCAGGCCAAGTTAAATAGGAGACCTGGATTTTAATTTTGATCACTAAATTGCAACAACTAAAAACAGTCTGTCTTTGTTTCTTTGTGCGAGGGGGGCGCGAGGGGTGGGAGGCTAGATTCACTTTCGACACACATCTCAGTGTGTCCTAATGAAGTACAAAATTGTCTTTTCCATAACAAAAATGTCATATAACATACAGTTTCCTACAATATGTCTAAAGCAGGCCAAGTTAACTAGGAGACCGATTTTAATTTTGATCACAAATTGCAAACAACTAAACACGTCTGTATTTGTTCTTGTGTCTTTGTTTCTTGTTTCTTTCTTTATTTCTTTCTGTCTTTCTTTCTATCTTTCTTCTTTCTTTTGCTTTCTTCTTTCTCTCCTTTCTTTCTTTTCCTTTTCTCTTTTTCTCTTTTCTCTTCTTTTCTTTCTTTTCTTTTTTTTCTTTTGTTCTTTCCTTTTCCATCACACCCCTTTCTTTTCTTTTTTTCTTCTTTTCTTTTCTTTTCTTTTCTTTTCTTTTCTTTTCTTTTCTTTTCTTTTCTTCTTTTTCTGTCTCTCCTGTCATCATTTTAAAAATCTCTTCTAAGGAAATGGAAAACCAACCTCCTGAGGATGAGTTTTGGGATTAATATTTATGTACTTTATCATGTTTATTTTTTATTAAATGTGTGAAATAATACAGTATGTACCATACAGTGAGGTTTAATCACATCAGATTTCACACATACTATACAGTGGATGTGTTTCAGTTTTGATTTTATTTCCTTACCTGCCCCTATGGGTTAGTGGCACATTAAAGAATGGATTTGCAATTGCCATTTAAGGAGGCGTATAATCTTACCTTAGATTTTGTTTTTTCTGTCTTGCTGCTAGTAGGTCTGCGTATCATGATATGATTTTTTCTAAATAAAAATAATCCTCTAGAAAAGTGCTGGCCTAAATTTCAAAGGTTAGCTGAAAGAAAAGGAGATTTATGTCAAAATCTTACACATCAGGGTCATTTGTATTAATCAGCCTTTTCTGTAAAGCTATAATCTTTTTATTCATGTTGGTGGAAAACTTTTTTTTCCTGTGGTTAAGCTACAAAAAGAATTAAACCTTTTCCTTGGGTACATTTGCTGTGATTAAAGATCAAGCCTTAGAGGACAGTGGTAATTAAGCTGCTGATGACCAGTGTAAGAGCTAAGTTTACTGACACTCTGCAACATAGCAGTGCAGAAGGCGTTTCTCAGCTGGTGACAATTTTACTCTCAAAGACAATTTTCCCTTGATATTAAGAAGACTGTGTTGAGGAGAAGCTTGATAAATACTATTTCTTACTCTGTTGGCAAACCCAAGTGTGAAATTAGACTCACGTGTCAAATGAGAGACGTGTTCCGCCTCCTCCTACTGTTTGGCTAATGTGCTGGGAAATACCATGTGAACAGCCGACTTGAGCTGCTGGAGTGACACTAATTTACTGCTGTAAAATGGGACAATGAATGGCAGTCCTCACAAAACCCCGGGGAAGGTGTGTGAAAAAATGAATGAGGGGTTGCTGTAACTGCTCTGACTGCTTTGAGAGGCTGAGCTCATCTTGGTAGGGGAAGTAGAAGTTATGTGTTACTTGGAGATGCCTTCACTGACAGTTGTGAGCTTTGCAGCTTTCCAGGCTGGAAGCTGTGCGGTCTCATTAGCACAGAGCTGCTCCCAACCTGAAGTACAAAACTTAACAGCTTGTGCACTACTGTGCTAATATTGGGCTGTTTCATGCCCAGTCAGTGCAGGCCAAGTAAAGTGAGCTAGACTTATCCTGCCTTATAAATACATGTAAGCTGTCTTTTTCTTACTCAAGATAGTAATGGAATAAGTACAGGGGAAAAAACCAAGCCAAACTAACCCCAAAAAAATCTAAACCAAACAAAACCCCCCAAAGCAACAACACCCCCCAAAAAAAACCCACACAAACAAACAAACAAACAACAGCCAAACAAAAAAAGAAAAAATATATATGTGCATATTTGTTTTGGTTTTTTTCTCCTGGCTTCTTAGAGAGTCCCAGTAGACTATTGTTCTCCTGCTGTATCTCTATTTCAGGCAGATAACCTGGTGTCTAAACACAGATTGAAGACGCTAGAATGACCCAAGTACTTTTATCCAGAGGCATAAAAGCTGTAGGAAATCCAAGCAAAATAAATAACTTGATTATCACAAGGGAACTTGTATTCAGGCTAAATTTCCTCCCCACTGTTTCAATTACTTAGAAATTCAGAAGTCAGTGTTGCAGTTTTAGGCTCTTCTATATCTTCTATCTGTCTACCAGAAATTGCAGTCCTCTCCAGAAAGAGTGAGACCTTAAGTTTAATGCATCCTAAAACAGTCAAACATGTTCATGTGTGAACTTTGTGTTGGAAAATTTCCTAAATTGATATTTATTATTTACCCCAGAAGGAAAGTATGGAGGGATAATATGAATTATTGCAGAATTTCACTTGTTTGCTATTGTATTCACATGAAAAAAAACTTGAATGCTGAGGAGGAACATAAGAAAACAAGACTAAACAAGGAGTGATTTAAGCACTTCTGTTAATGAAAAGCATATGAAACTTTATTAAATATGTTGGTTTTTTCATATGTTTTCTTAGCCTTTCAGGATTATCCAGTCTTGATTCTTTCTCATGTTCTTGATACTCTTTTTTCTACTTCATTACCCTTAATTTTATTTCCTTTGGATCAGAAGAGGAAAAGATGGAAGTAATTTCTCTTTTGTTTTAATAGAAAAAGTCCCTGGTCTTTCTTCTCCACTCCATCTGGACATAAACCCACAAATTCATGTTTGTCTGTACAGATGATGGTATCTATATCTATTTGTCTACTTCAGTCACGTCTCCTTTCTTCTGACATAAATCTGATCCTATATTTGTACATTCCACATGTTGCCTTCCTACAGTATTAGCAGAGGGCTGTGACACCAGTGACTCTCAAATTGCACAGCTCCAGATTGCACTCAGATTTCATTCTCATTGGCATTTCTTATACTATGCAGCAAAATTCATCATTAATAATTAAATTGTATATTTAAATGTGCCTATATGTGCAGAGGAGGACAGTGAAGATACATAGAAGGTGAATCAGTTCTAAAATTGAAAAATCCCAGAAGAAGTTTTAAATAATCCTAGATCAAAATCTATTTCAGCTCTGTGACCTTATCTTGTAAAATATACTAGCGTTTTCTTTACCTCTGTGCATTAGAGGTAGCAAAAAGACTGTGCAGAGATCAAACAGAGTGAAGCACCACTCAATAAAAGTTAGTCCCAGAGGAATATTTGGGTTATAAGGTGCTCTTACAACCATTTCTAATTTCATTGAATTCCTTTATACAAACATTCATTTCTTCAGTGGCAGGAAAGGGGCAGTGTGAGTTTGCAGGCCAGATTCTTTGAGAAAGGTGTGTGTGCAGTGTGGGATTGTGAGCACAAGTGGGGTGTGCAAGCAGGACACCCCTGTGAGTGTGCAAAGAGGCACGGCCCCACTTAGTGTGAGTGTGCACAGCTCACTGTTGTGAGCACCAGTGTACTGCTGCAGCGTGTGAGCGTGCAGGGCATGCTGCAGAGTGTATGTGTGTCATGGTTTGAATGACAGGTGTCTGCTAAGGAAACAGGAGCCTCCCTTGGAATGGAGAATTTAAACCCCTTCCCTCCAAATTATAACTTTGAAATTAATGGGCTCTCAGGCAAAGATATGGGGATAGGAATAACAGTTCTTTATTAGGAGAACTAAAATAAACAATAAAACCAAAACACATGCAATATTACAAAGGAGAAAAAGAAAGAAACAAACAAACAAATAAACAAACAAACCCAGTGACAGAGTCAGGATACAGCCTGACACCCTGTGGGTCAGGGTGTTGGTGGCAGTCCCATTCCATGGTGGCTGCAGTCCCAGTGACAGATGTGGCTCTGGTGGAGTGATGCTCCTGTAGAAAGAGTGGAGTTCTTTCACTGAAGGTCCAGTGGTGATAGATGGGCCTGGTCTTCCTCTGAGAATCCAGTGGAAAAGTCTGCCTTGGTGTTCCAACTCCCAGATTTTTATCCAGGTAGGAATGCTTGGCTCCTCTCCCTGGCTGGAGCATTTCCCAGTGGGATGATGGAATTCTATCAGTGAGACTCACTGGCCCATTAGCAGAAGATCTCTCCCTGGATGGAGGCTGGGTTGTGGAAGAGATCAGAAAACTGTCCCAGCAGGTTTTTGACATTTGGCCATTGACAGACAATTACACCACCCCCCACACCCCAGTTTCATCAGATGGTGACAGAATACAGAGTTTTGGTTACATTTTGCACTGCAGTCCATGACAGTGTGCAAGGACTGCTGTGGCATGTGAGCGTGCAGGGCAGTGCTGCAGTGTGTGAATGTGCAGGGCACCATTGGGAGTGTGCATTGTGAGTGTTGGATGTCGTGGAGAGGCTGCAATGTCCAGGCCTCTGTGCAAGGACTGAGGGAAAAACGAATGAAGTGGCTGTCATCGTGGGAGGCTGGTCTTGGACACCCAGCCAAGACAGTGGCACCAAAAATTTATTGTTTAAGGAACCAGGGGATGCCTCCAAGTCAACAGCCCTTGTTCTTATGGAGGAATTAAGCTTGTGGTTATTAATAGGAAACACCGCACAGCTGATAGAAACAGGTCCAGGAGATTCCTAAAACAGTTGGATGACAGCTTTTTGGTGCAGAACTCAGGGAGCTGGCTCAGAGAGGTGCCCTCTGTGATTTGTTCTTGTTCCCAGAGAGGCTTTTGTGGGTGAAGTGGTGAATGGTGACCATCTTGGCCACAGCAACCATGCAGCAATTAAATTTGAAATCTGAGTTGTCTTGTCTGCACCTGTCTTGCTCCAAATATGGACCAGGCACAGCCTAGCATGGTTGGAAAATCAGCATGTTTTGTTAATGTGTCCATAGTGAAGCTTTTATCACAAAATGACTTTTTTCCCATGGTGTGCGAGAAGCCAATCCCCCACAGAGTGGAAATATAATCCCCCACAGAGTGAAAGTACTTGATTTATTTTCAGTTCTATACAGAAAGGGGTGCTGGATGGCAAATCCACAAAGCCAGAATCAGGACTATCAATACTTTTCATTATTTACATATATTAACAAATGAATTATGTGGTTGTCTAATTTATTAGTATTCTATTTTCTGTTGTTTAAAAGAGTCCCTTGTATTTTATGCAAATCAGTCTGCTTGCTCAGTCTTCCTCTTCCCTACAATCAGTGGGTTTCTTGGATTGGTGAGCCTGGAGCCAGTGGTCATGATCTCCCCCTGCCAGAAGTTCCTGTTACCAGTCAGGGAGTTGAGTTTATGAATTTCTTTCGGCCATTGTCTTCCCTTTGGGACAACCCTTGGTGTCTCTCATCTTCCCACTGGGACAGCTCCTGGTATCTCATCTTCCCATTAGTACAGCTTTTGGGTACTCTATTCCCCATTGGGACTGCTTTTGCTAGGGCAAATTTGAGCCATCTAACCTGATCATGAGTCCCAATGTAGCTCTAGGAAAAAGCAGTTCCACAATCAAATAAATATTCTTGTGTCTGTTCACTTAATCAGAATAAAAAAATTGTTTTATAATATAACAAAAATTTGTCTTTCAACCTAAGATGACATATTTTTCTCATTTATAATGTTTTCAGAATTTAAATAAGAAAAATATTTCTATGGTATTCATAGAATCAGGATGCAAAAAATGTATTTCAGTATATTAATGTATTTTGTTTGCTTTATCTAATTAGTTTTAATTTTGTATGTATTCTAGAATATAGCATAAGTAGAGAAAAGGAAATGCTCTGATGTTTTGATTTAGTCTTTGAAATTCAATGCAGCTAAGCACATCAGTGTGCTTACCTGATCCACAAAGGTACCTGAGGAAGCTTTTTATCTGAGTCTTGTGGGATTTGGATTCCTAACTCAATTAAATCCTTTCTATTTCTTTTAACATGCTTCAACCAAAACATTCATACTAAGCTTTAAAGTAAACTTTGGTGAAAAGTGTAAAGTTTTGTTCTCAAACTCAAATAGTAGTGACTTTAATTTCCTTTGCCTAATGAGATTAAAGTACTGAACTGCTGTATTACTTTGGTGACCTCTTTCTCTTTGGTAAACTGTCTCAAGTGTGGCAAACATGTGGCATGTGGCATGTGAGAAAAGAGGAAATGTCAAAGAGGGGAGCAAAGATTTACAAAATTCAATAACTTTTATAAGCTTTACCTTCTTGACTTAATATGGACAAAAACAAAAAGGAAGGAAAATGCCATATGCTATGATAATATGGGTTCTTCTAAAACAGAAAAAAAGGTGTACAAACAGATTTATAATGAATTTTTGTAATCCCGGAGTGCAGATTTACTATAGTTAATATTTTCTCTTTAAAGTTCAGTTAATATTGTTGTTTCTTGCTAAGTCTTTCATGAAGTTCCTTTTGGCTTAAACTACCATGCTTGTACTTAATAATATCTGCAGGAAAAGAGAATACATTATAAAAACATCTTAAATTAAAGATTAGTTTCTGTTTCGTGAGAAAATAATGTCCTTTCTTTAGACTCATCACATTTGATGATATATTATCCCAGTGTTATACATTAATAGAAGGTTTTCTTGTGGTTTTGGGAAATGAGAATACTTTCTTGTTTATCCCCAGAGTCTGTTTTATTCTACCTTTGGTAGTCATTAAATAACAGAGGGTTTTTTTAATGTAAAAGAGTATCTACAAACTGACAATGACTACATTTTTTATATATGGTTAATACATATTTCCTAATCATTATGGTAGTTGGTGCTGTGTTGTGTGCTGGTAGTAAGGGTCAGAGAATTCAAGAATTCATTTTTCCTTTTAGTCATTCACACAGAAAATAGTAAAGGGCTCTTGGAAATAAAAAGAAATGCAAAAGAGAAGGAAAATGTGTCTTTCCCAGAGGCTGGATGTTTGTCCACATGTACACAAAGCAGAGTACCAGTGTCTATTATCAGTGTACCCCATCTTTAGTCATTATTTGCCCCGGTCTGCTGGCAGTACAATGCAGGTCCTGATCTGACCAGTGCTGTGGAAAATCCCCCTGGTCTCCCAGTGCAATGATGGTCATTTCCAGGCCAAACCAGGGGGCCCTGACAGCTGTAACCACAGAGCAGCTGCCCTTCCAGACCTCTCTGCCCTGTGCCTCCTTCCAGATTCAGCCTTTCAGTCCAACTCTGCTCCACTGACCTGCCCCCAAACATCCATGGCAAGAAGACATTATTCTCTCTTCAAGTGTTTAAATGTTTCTGAACTGTCTCAAAACTGCTGATGATTACTAAAGCCTTGCTTAACAGATTCCTAATGGCACCATACATTTCTATTAACATATAAATATTGACATCATATCCCTGTTCAAGAACACTGCAATTGCTAGGTCAGTTCTTTTTGCATGCAAATGCACACACAGTGAATCAAATTGAAGCAGTGGTATACACTAAAGATTATTAAAAAATCCTTCCCACCTTTGGGAAAAATAATTTGTCATATTGAGTAAAGAAAAATAAAACCTTCCTAGAACTGCTTTGTGTTCTGTAATGCTATACTGCATTCCAGCTTCTATTTAATTTCAGTTTTAAACACAAATAGATGTATGACACATATATGGCTTTAAATAAATCCTTATCTGCAGTTTTAGTCTAGCAGGACTACTTATAGGGAAGAAACAGCCATCAAAACCATTAGGAGTTGTATGCAGTTAACATATTCTTTCACAAAGAATATTGATATTTTAAATCCTAGATCCCAATTTAAATATATTAACTTTCTCCCAGTGTTTTAGAAATGAGATTAATGTAGAAGAGAATAATTAACAGAAATATGTCACTTTTAAAAATATGTATATTTCTGGTAACATCATGGCCTATTTATATTTAATGACTATATGGTTAGAACTGGTAATCTTTGAAAATTTAAATTAAAAATGATACTTTGAACCAAAGTCTGATTGAAATAAAGTATTTCTTTGGGTTTCAGCTCTTTCTGAAACTCCCATGGCAATTCTTTGCATTTCTGCAACAGTACTAGTCACGTAGTTATGATAATACAGTTTAAGAAATTTCCGCCAGATAAGTGCCAGCAACAAGGAAATTTTACTCTCCTATGCACATGCTGCCATTTGATTAATTTTAGTCCTCTTGTGTTATGAACTAATGTGCTGAATTTTCTTATATTTACTGCAAGTGGACAGTTCTCACATATTTAGTTATTGCAGTTCAGCTGATATTCAGCAACTTTCTGATATTAAGTGGTTGAGTTCTTTGTAGAAAAAGTTTAGAGGTATACAGTGCAGCTGTTACTCAAGTACTACTGAAATTCCAACATGAAAAAATCCTCAATCTTCATCATAATCTCCAAAAAGAAGCTACTGGGGAACAGGATGCATTTTCAGAAGCAGTTTCAATAATTGAGAGATTATGGAAGAGATTAAATAATTTGCCATCTGCTATGCAACATGATACCCCAATATGGCCCAGAGATTCTCTTTTCTGGGAAATCTCCTTTCTAAAAGAAAAAAAAAAAACCAAACCAAACCAAACCAAACCAAAACAACAACAACAAAAAAAGAAACCAAACTATCCTTACATGTGCTTGTTCAATTTTTAGAAATTAGTTCAACCTCTCCCCATGGTAGTTCTCTTCAGGCTGAGTTACTATTTTGTTTCAGTCACTTTGTTTAGTCATTCCAGAGGGAGCATGTGCCAGACTTGACTTCCTCACATACTCATGTTGAAATTCTATTTCTAAACATATATATGTAATATATATAAGATTATATAAAAAGTTATACATTATATAGAAATTGTGTGATAGTGAGACTGAGAGGAAGTTCTCTTTCAAAATAAATCACAGTGTGTTTGGGAAATGGGGAGGAAAGAAACTTGAACTCTTAAGGTTCAAAAAGAACTGCAGATAATCTGTTATAGCCACATGAGGAATACAAAGGATTTGGTGCTAACAACACCAAAGTTGTGGGTTTGATCCCAATATGGGCCATTTACTTAAGAGCTGCACTTGATAATCTTTGTGGGTTCCTTCCAACTCAGACTATTCCGTGATTCTGTGAAAGAAACAGCAGATGTATAGCCACCCTCAAATAAAGTTGTATGGTAAATGTAACAAAGAGACACCAATTAATTTCAGATGGGCACAGAAATTAATGCAGTTTAATATCAGGCTTTGGAAATCAATCTAGTGAGAAAACTCTCATGTTTTGTGGCTGTTGATTAAATTATGCTGCCATCTCTATGCTGTAACCCTAAATCTATAGACAGTCCCTCAATTGAGGTGAATAATTGAAAGAAAGTAGCAGACAGAAGCACACAGAAAATTAGGGACCTGTGCACCAGGTCTGGCCAGGGTGGAGCTATGTTTATTCAAAGCAGCCTTTACGGTGCTGTGTTTTGGATTTGTGACTAAAATATGTTGGTGACACAGCAGTTTTGAGCTACTGCTGAGCAGCGCTTGCACCACAAGACTTCTCTTTTTCTTATTCTACTCCCCAAGGGTGGGGGACAAGAGATGGAGAGGGCACACTGCTGGGACAACTCTCCCAAACTGGCCAAAGGGATATTCCACACCAAATAACATCATGATTAGAAGTAAAAGTTGGTGGGTTTTGGCTATTGAATTAGCCATTTTTCAGACACCAGCGGGGCATTGTTCTGCTTGTGGGAGATAATGAGGGAGGGCTTATGTATCGCTTGCAGGTTTTTTCTCTTCACTTATTAAACTACTTTCATCTTGACTAATACATTTTCTTTTGCTTTTCCTATTGTTTTCCCTGTTCTGTTGCATGTCTGGCTTAGTGATTGAGAAGCTGTGTGTGGGTGCTTGTTGCTGGCCTGGGGTCAGTCCAGCAGAACCTGATCACTCAGTTCAACCAGAATACATTTAAAGCATATTTTTATGGAGCTTCCTAATTTTTATGACATCGTAAAACAGAATAGGAAGGTTTGAAAGATGCAACAGGGACTGAATAAGCAACAGTGAAAAACTCTTGGTATAGAGTAGGAACTTAAGAAGTGCAGGATTTACTCCTGCATTGGTCCGTCCTGAACAGTTTTCTTGGTTTTTTTCTTAAAATAGCTTTTTTGGCTTAACTTTTTCTACGAAATATTTATTGTAATTAAAGGATCAATGATAATTCAGACAAAAATTCTGTTTAATTTGGCTTGGATTAGATAAAAGAGAACAGCATAAAAAATTTCCCTCCAGATTGACATGAAGCTATTTTCATGCTTATTATGCCTCTAAGTAGCCCAATACCTAGGCATATATACTTTGTTTCTTGTTAGTGCAGCATTCTGAGGCCAAAAACCACAGCATTTTTAATTAATTTATGGCAAGACATAGTTTTCTTTTTTTGGTATTCCTCTTCCTATGCTAGCTGTGTGCATTTGCCAAAATTCCTCAACTACAACATCTATTCCTTTTACAACTTATCTGGGGCTGGGAAAGGTACAATTTTTAGGGACTAACTTCTTTAATAGATGATGATATCCAAAATGATTTTTCTGTTTCCCTGAAATGTCATTCAACGTCTTTTTCCATTACTGGCACCCTCTCAGAAAAGCCACTACACAGTTTTAGACTGAGAACAAAATATGTGTTTTTAGCCTAAACCTAAAAAAAGCATATTTTTCACATGAGTTTTCAAGAGAATGAAAATGCTGTATCCAACAGAAGTGCAGTATAGCAATATGCAAAGCTGTAGTAGCAGCCAGTGCAAAACAAAATTTGTATATAAAATGCCTGATGTGGTCATTTGATAATCAGTACTAATATTATTTTTTTTCATTTTTCCAATTCTATACTGGTAGTACTTTGAAAGAACAAAATCTAAGCAGTCTAAGAATAGAACTGACCATGTTCTCTCTCATCTCCATAGTGTTGTTTCTAAGATCTGCTTCTTCATTCCTGTCAGAGATTATTTTTGTATCAAATAAAAGCATACGCAAACCAAAAATAGACAATCTTTGCATGTCTTCGTAATGAGAACCCACACTAGAATACCATGTGTTATGATGGATAGAGTTAATTGGCTCAGGCACTGTAATGAGTGTGCTATAAATAAAAAAAATTAATTTTTATTTTTTTATTTTAATGCTAGCTAGTCTAAGCAAAAAGCAGAAAGTAACAAGGATGGTAAAGAGGTAATCCAGAACAGACTGTGATTTTGATGGTAAAATAATGTTGTAAAAATTGTTTTAAGGAAAGTAATTCTGAGTCTTATGCATCACTCAATGAACCTTTGAAATGCTGTTTTATGAGAAGCCTGTTTTCTTGACCTGTTATGCCTGCTATTTGCCACCCTACCCAAAAATCCTACAGCATGTATACAGCATCCTTTGTTTGATTTCTCTACCCATCATATTCACTCTCCCTACATAGGGCCATCTTATTTCTGCATCCCCTAGTGCCCTCCTTGACAATTTTCCAGCTTTAGGAACAAGAGCTGGTGCTTTCTCCTTAAATTCCCACTTTTCAGAATTTCTTGTGATTTATGAGATCACTTTGTCAGGTTTGCAAATGCCTTATTAAAAAAAAAAACCAAAGTAGCTGACAAATAAATAGAAGATGCAGTGACAGTACATAATTCTCTTTATATAAAATTAAATTAAGAACAAAATTACAAACAGATGAATAGGAAAAAGTAAATCTGTTGTTAATTTTTATTTTATTAAATATCATTATATGAAAAAAATAGGATAATTTGCTATTTCTTTTACAAATGTTTTAAGAGAACTGTTTTTAACTGTCAGACATAATGTTTTTTTAGCTATCAGGAAATCAGATTTAACCAATGTATTGAAAATGTGAAGATTTTTTCTAACCCTGAAAACTATTTATTGAATTGAAGTTTTGAATGACACCAAGCTGTAGCAGCAGACCCAGGAGATATTAGCTTTATATTTTTGTCCTTTTCAGCACTGAATTTTACCTTGAAAATGGAACATATGATACAAAAATTAAGGGGGAGGCCTTCTTAGTAATGTTAGTGTGTTGGGTCCTATCCAGCAGATATAGCCTGCAAGACAATTGTTTATTGAGCTGAACAATCTCTTTATTAGGACAGTGAAACAGTGTGGTTTATTTCATATCCTGAAATCACTCAAGGAAATAACTGAATGGATTATATTAATCCTGGACTCTGTATTGTGCTATTATGTGTAGCAATAACTGGCAGAATTT
Source organism: Certhia americana (assembly GCA_018697195.1). Taxonomy (NCBI): domain Eukaryota; kingdom Metazoa; phylum Chordata; class Aves; order Passeriformes; family Certhiidae; genus Certhia; species Certhia americana. Next base: position 105,391,668 of record CM031857.1, read on the forward strand.
TAAAATGGAGATCAGGGACTACAACCATTCTTTTGAAGGCAGTTCTGAAATTTCAAAGCTGTTTAATTATTCAGCTATTTTTCAATTTATAAAAGATGAGTTCTTGAACATTGAAAAGTATTGAATGTATTTTGTTCCCCAGAGTTGTTTTGAATCACTGTAATTGAAGGTGTTGATTTTGTGTCAGAAGCAGCCATAATTAAGAGAGGAAATATTAGATAATTTATTTGGTCAATGCCCTAATTTTTGCACAAAGAAAAAAAAGTCCAGTCAAGGTAGAGAAGGACACAGTTACAATATGAAACTGAATAGAAATATTAAATCTATTTAATATTAAAAATCTGAATGAATACTAAAACTTGTTTTCTGTTCATATTTACAAAATCAGTAACACACATCTAACATGTAATTATATAAAATTTTTAATGTAGCAATGTCAATATAGAAATCAAAAGAATTCTCTGAATATATGTCTGGGTCTTTTAAAATGTGTCTTTACATTCTTCAAGGAATTTAGAAATTGGGCTTTTAATTATTTTTTGATACATCCAGGTTTTTCTAGACTGAAAAATGCAAGCATGCTTTACACACCACATGCAGACTATACGTAGAAAGTGCTGGTTATGGTGCATGCATGCTATCATCATCTGAGTGTTCACAGTCCTATTTTTAAGGACATGACAGTCTTTTTCTTTTCATTATGTCATTTTAAGTCTCTGTTTATGCTCCTCATTTACTGTGGAATAGGGAGCATTTTACACAGAGATTGACCATTATCCTCCAAAATATCAGCTATCAGAAAATATCACAGAAGGATGTCTGTGTCTTATGATGGGAATGATGAACTTCTGTCATATCTGACAAAATTGAATTAGCACCTTCGCATAGATAAGCACATCGGCTAAGCAATAGTGTGAGGATTTTCCTGGAAGATTCTTAAGGTATTATGCCTTCCAGCTGTAATAGGGTTAGTACTGTTCTAAGTGACTTGAATGTCAGTGTTGGCAGTTTAAGTGATATAATATTTCTGAAAGCTCAGAAGGGAAACACTCCAATGTTCACTTCATTCAAAGACTACTTTGAGAAGAGGACATATGTTTTCTTAAGGTTATCACTGAGTACAATTGTAATAAAGCACAGAATTACAGAATGGATGAGGTTGAAAGAGGCCTCTGTAGGTCATACTTAGAAATGGTCTGTTTCTAGGTCCACCTAGAAATGTTTTTTCAGCACTATTTCTCTCTGGCTTCTAAATATCTCCAAGATTGGAGAATCCACAACCTCCGTGTGAATTTTCAGTGACCCTTACAGAAAAAAAGTGTTTCCTGGTGTTCAGAAAGAGCCTGTCATGTTTCAATATGTGCCAGTTGCCTCTTGTCCTGTTACTGGGCACCAGTGGCAAAGCCTGGCTCTTTGCACCTTCCCTTCAGGTATTTGTTTTCATTACTAAGATCCCCTCCCAAGCCTTCTCCAGGCTGAACAGTCTCAGCTCTCAGCCTGTGCTTATAGCAGAGATGCTCCAGTCCCTTAATCAGCTTTGTGGGCCTTTGTTGGATGCTGCAGTCTGTACATATCACTTGTATTCAGGAGCCCAGAGCTGGACACAGCACCCCTGGTTTGGTCTCATTCAAAACACAGCACTGTAACAGCTGCTGAAAGGACATTAACTCCCTCCCAGCTGAATCCAGGACAAGTAGATATTTTCTTAAGACATCTGGTGGGACATTTTGATAGGGTTTGTGCCAAAAAATGAGTGAATAGTTCAGTGAATACATAGATAAATTTGATGATTCTTAGCAGGCTTTTCTAGAATCATAGAATATGTTGAATTAGAAGGCACCCATCAGATCATGGAGTCCAACTCCTGGCCCTGCACAGGACACCCCAAGAGTCACACCCTGTGTCTGAGAGCATTGTCCAAACACTTTCCTGAGGAGCCTGTTCCAGTTCCCAACCACTGGCTGAAAAGCAGTTTCCCAATATCCAACCTAAACCTCTACTGACACAGCTTCATGTCATTTCAAGTCGTGTCACTGGACAAGAGAGTGAAGAAATTGGGACCTGCCCTTCTGCTTCCCCTCATGAAGGTGTTGAAGACCCCAATGAGGTCTCCTCTTGGTCTTCTCTTCTCCATGCTAAGCAAGACAAGTGACCTCATACAGTTTCCCCTTCAGTCCCTTCACTGTTTTTGTTGCCCTCCTTTGGACACTCTCTAACAGCTTAATGTCTTTTTTATATCGTGGCACCCAAAGCTGCCCCCAGCACTGGAGGTGAGGCTGTCCCAGCCCAGAGCAGAGTGGGACAATGCCCTCCCTTGCCCCGCTGGCCATGCTGGGCCTGATGCCCCCAGGACACGCTTGGCCCTCCTGGCTGCCAGGGCACTGCTGGCTCAGATTCAACTTTCCAACCATCAGCATCCAAGGTCCCTTGTGAGAAATATTGTGCTGAAATAAAGTCAGTGGCATCTACCATTCATAGTTAATTCTTCATCCAATACAAAGAGCTTGAAACAGAGTTGGTGTTATTCAGCAATATATTCTCATAGATTCTTTAAGTTAAAGGAATTGGGAACCATTAGAACTGAATATCCTGAGAGAGAAGACGTAACTTACAGACTAATAATGTAAACCAACATGTACTAGCTAAATTAAGCAGTGAAAAGCAAGATTACAATGTGATGATAAAGTATAATGAAGAAGTTATTACCTGGGAACTTATATAATCAAATTAACACTGCTTGGAGTTGGCTGTTAATTTATTTTTAGCACTGGGATTTAGAAGCAGAGAGAAATAAAATCAGGTGAAAGAGAATGCTCTTTCAGAGAGGTAAAAAATGAAATGATAAAGGATGTAATTGAATTCTGGAATAAATGAAAGTTAGTTTCTTTGTTCCTAAGGGGAAGTTAATAGTGTAGCTTTGTTTCCATTCACTTCAATTTATGCCTGAGTACAACTAAGTCTTATTAGGGCCTTGTAACAACAGTTTCTAATTTTTAGGAACTGTTGTGTGGGAAAATTGGAACAGGGACATATTATTTTCCCTTCCTGGTTGTAAAAGTAAATGCAGGAGGAAACAGTCCAAAGATATATGAGATATTTGTTTGCATGAATTCTGTTCACTATGCAAATTGACTCTAAAGCTTTTATTTTTTTTTTTTTTTTGCTCCATCTTTCAATCTTGGATCAGCTTAGGTTATTGCTTACACAGAGATGTGTGAAAATGTTGGAGTCTTTCTTATTTTGAAATGTATAGTAAGTTCTGTAGCTTTGGTATTATCCAAATCTTTGGTATTATCCAAATATAGGACTCCAAAAATCACTACCTATATTTTTCTCCCAAGTAACAGATCAAAATATTGTCTAAGTTTAAAGTGCAAATATTGCTTTACCTTGCACAGTAGCTGTAATTTTCTGTTAAAGTCAGTATTTCACCAGTTTAGCAGAAGTGATTTTCTAAGATTGCTATCTATCTGTCTGAGCTCTTTTAAAGTTAATGAAGTGTCAAATTCAAAGACAAAGTATTTATATGAGACATAAATACAAATTGTCATTTGGATGTTCTGATTGATTTCTACTGACTGGATTGGGGCCTAGTTAACTAGCTGAGACTGGACACTGTGTATGAACCTAATATGTATTTTTAGTGTATGAACCTAATGGTGAATTTTCATGGTTGAAATTGCTTAAGGAAAAAAATACAAGCGTTTGTTAAGGAAGGCATTGTAGAAAATAGCTCTTTTCCTTTTGTTGTTTTGGTATTCTTAATTAAAAACAGAGGGGAAGGGGATATGAGTTTGGTGGTCTTTTGGCCTTGAGTTTAGTTATATTACTGGGGTTCAGAATGTCAAAAAAAATCGGTTTTGCTTTCTGACGAGCAGTTATTGTGGGACAGTATTGGTAAGGGCTTATTGTATTCAACAAGAAAAAAAAAAAGAAAATATTAATAACCAGGATTTGTAACGTAGTTCTGTAAAGTCAGGAATTCCAGCTAAGATCTGTTTAACATGTTCTTGAATAATCCATTTATATTATGACAGCACTTTTCCCGGAAGTTTCTTGCGCATCAGGTCTTATTTTAAAAAGTTTCTTTTCCTCCTTCAAATCTATCCCAAACTTTCACATCTTTTGGTTCAGACCACAGGTCCTTGTCCTAATATCTAATCAGACCTTCATTGACACAGTATCCCTGAAGATATTTGATTGATGCAATTTGGATGGTGACATCGTGTGAAACACATGGTCACTGTGTTGCCCTAATTTCACTTCAGTATTTTATAACCGGTCACGCCAAAGTTCCACAAAAGATAAAAGAGCAATTGCTCAGTTGTTGCTCAGAGATTATCAACATTTAGCAATCTGTGTCCTGTTAGCTCTGCTCACTGTAAACAAGTACATGACATAAACATCATGAAAATGCAGTTAATTTTTCAGGGATAAAAAGCGTACTGCTAGTCCTTCAATGGACGTTTTTTTCAAATGCAATACTTTCCCACAATAAAGACTGCTGTGTAAATAGTGCTTTCCAAAGCCTTTGACAATCTCTTGTCATTTTCTCTTCTCTTGTAGCTGATGGATGCACTGACTGGTCTGTGGATTACAAGAAATATCAAGTTCTAGTGGGAGAACCTGTTCGTATAAAATGTGCACTCTTTTATGGATATATTAGAGCTAATTACTCCCTAGCCCAAAGTGCTGGACTTAGTTTGATGTGGTACAAAAGCTCTGGACCTGGAGATTTTGAGGAACCTATAGCTTTTGATGGAACCAGAATGAGCAAAGAAGAAGACTCCATTTGGTTCAGACCAACAGTGGTACAAGACAGCGGGCTCTATGCATGTGTTATAAGGTACTATATTTTAATATACTGCATTTTAATTGACCAAATATGAAACAAGGCTCTTAGTAATGAGACACTGTGCCAAAGAATTTTTTCCTGATTTTGTTCTTTTTTTCTTCTCCTGGCATTCCCTTCCCTGAAGGTTTTTTATGCCTGACTAGAAATTGTTATTGAATGCCTTGAGCATATTAAATTTGCTTTTGTATAAATTTAGTAATTTATAACAAAATCTAAAATTTATAAGGTGATTGGGACTGGATGAATAAGTCATCTGTTCCTTTCTCTGATTCTGGTTTAACTCTGGGAATCACTATCGTAGAGTAGAAAAAATTTCTTTTTTTACATTCAGATTTAATTTTATGTGGATTTCATTAAGTGATTTAACTTAATTAACTTGTTTTCCATAAAAAAATTGCTATTTGATGTAAATTAGTTGGATCAAGGAAAACAGAAGGTGAAATTTCAACATTCTTGCATACAACCTCTAGAATTACACCTGGCTTAACCTGATAATACAAGCTGGGTGCCAGATGTCTTCCAAAAATATTTAACCACCTGATTTATCAAGTTTTATCACCAGAAACTGGACTGGATTCTGCTTCTGCTTTCTGCAACAAATGTTCAACTTCTTTCTGCATCTTTAATATGATTTACACTGACATACATTTCCAGCCCTTTACAGTGTTCCTCTCTATGTGGATAGCTATAAAAGTGGTCTTGCTACTAAAACACAATAGAAAGAGTCAAAAGCAAAGTGTAAAGCAACTGAGTGGATAGAAAAGTCATTCATGATGCAGCTAATAGAGGGATGCAAGGAAAATTTGAAAATTGTTTTATCAGCAACTGGAAAGGCTTACTGCCTACCACTTTCTTTTTTTTTTTTTTTTTTTTTTTTTTTTTTTTTTTTTTTGGTTTTTTTGGTTGTTTGGTTTTGATTTTTTGCCTTGGGTGGAGGGAAGGGGAGCACAGATTTCTGTCTGGCTTGTGTGTGCTGAAGGAGATTTTTACTAAATAATGTGTTTATAAAAACATATTCTCTGAGTTCTTTATATAACCTGTGAGATATTTCATATAACATTGTTTGTCCAATATTCAACATTGTTTTTCTGATGATGACAGTTCTCTTTAAAAGAAAAACACAAATCTCTAGATAAGGTAAAAAATTGGCAATCAGTGCCGGGGGGGGGGATATGTTTTGTGACTCTATTCTACTCGTTGTTTACTTGCTAACCTGTTCGTGAAGGGACAATAGGGAGATTGACACAAAAAACAATTTTCCTATGCTAAACATTTGAGTGAC
>CM031857.1:105401098-105420772 GCA_018697195.1 Certhia americana
CATGGTGGATGGAAGGAAGGAAGGCGTGGGATAGGAAGGAAGGAGGAAGAAACAGCGACGCTTGTGATGTGATGAATGATTCTTGACAGGAAGGTGCCGACAGAAGGAAGATGTGGAAGGAAAGGGCAGGGAGGGAGGGAGGGGGAGGGAGGGGTGGCGGACGGGGTGCCCGGTGGGAGGGAGAAGAGGAAAGGAGAGGAAGAGAAAGGAAGGTAAAGAAAGAAGAGAAAGAGAAAGAAGAAAAGAAGGAAGAAGAAGGAAGAAGAAAAAAGGAAGAGAGAGGAAGGTGCAGACAGAGAAGGGAAGGTTTGCAGAAGGAAGGGAAGAGGAAGGTTGTTGCTCTGCTCAGTGCAGAAGGAAGGAAGGAGCTTGCAGAAGTGAACGGAAGGTTGCAGAACAAGAAGGAGCGGAAGGAAGGAAAGGAAGGTGCGAAGGAAGGAAGGAATGGTATAAATAGGGAAGGCAGGCGAACGGGCAGGAATCGGCAGAACAGGAAGGACAGGAAGGGGAAGGGAAGAAATCAGATTTATTGTCTAACTTCTGCATTTAGCTTTACCTGTTCCTTAAGCCTCCTGAATTTCGAGATAGAGGCGTCAAATGTACTCTAATTCATTTATAAGGTCAGCTTTATTTTTTGATATTTAGCTGTTGGTTTTAAAATATAACCATTTAAATTCATAGAAGCAGTTGTATATTTTTTTCCTGTGTGTTATGTTTTAACATAGAATGCATGTGTCCACATCACAGCAGATATTACATTGTTAATTACCATAAATCCCTCCTACTGTGTATGTTGTGGTTATCTTTTTTTTATTTTGACAAATAAACTATAAATGCGTAGTCTTTTTTAAATTAAGTGACTATAAATATTCTCAAAAAAAAATTGTCAGTTTAAAATAGCTTCGGTATGTTTGTAAAACTGAATTACTCTGCCCAATATAGGAATATGGGGGTTTTTTTTACCTTCACCATGACGAAAAATGGAGATTGTTGAATTTATAGAATAAAAAGTAGTCTTATCTTATAATCTGAAAATAATTTAGGTTTAGGTACGCATAAATTTGTCTTGTTAAATACAGAGTGTCATCTTCAGATATAAAATATTTGTTTTCTGTAATTTAAAATCTAATTCTGTCACAATCATGCTCAATTATGGCTTACTAACGTAAATATGTAAACTGCATTTCGTAGAGATAGTTAGAGGATAGTAAAATAATACACTTATATGATGATGCATGTTAGCAAACATAGTTCCGCTTTCTTTAAATAAACCTGGAAAGGATAAAATGGGAAGTTTAAAAACATGTCTTAATTAATTTTAGTGAAAAACTCCGTTAGTGTGTTCTTCGTTCTTTCTTTCTTTCTTTCTTTCTTTCTTTCTTTCTTTCTTTCTTTCTTTCTTTCTTTTCTTTTCTTCTTTCTTTCTTCTTCGTTCTTTTCTTTCTTCTTTCTTTCTTTCTTTCTTTCTTCTTTCTTTCTTTTTCTTTCTTTCTTTCTTTCTTTCTTTCTTTCCTTTCTTTCTTTCTTTCTCTTCTTCTTTTATTTCGTTCTTTCTTTCTTTCTTTCTTGTCTTTCTTTCTTTCTTCTTTCTTTGTTTCTTTCGTTGCCGGTCCCTCTCGTATCTCGCTCTCTCTTTTTCCCTCCACAGATCTCAGGGCTTTCTTTCTTGTGTTCTTCTTTCTCTGTTCTTGCGTCTTTCCCATGGAAGGCTAACCATCCCAGTGGAGAAGGGTAAATGCCACTTGAAATTTAAGAATAATATTTACCTATTTAATGTATGCACTATGATAAATTAATTTTAGAAAATCTTGAACATGGAGTGTATAAGGAAATCTTTGCTTTACTGAAGGAAATGGTGAGCAAAGAAAAGAAATAGAATCAATTTTTCATAAACCTCATGGAAGAGTAATTTCTTCTTCATCTTGAATAATGTAAAACATGTTTACAAATGGGAATTGCTATTGAATTCTGGGTACCAACCTTTTTTGAAATCTATCTTACATACCCTAAGAGGGGCTTTTATCCTGATTATATATGCTTATAAATATATTTATTTCTTTATAGAGTTTTTAAAAATTATTATCTTAGGAAAGAGTAAGCATCCAGATAACAACATAGCAAAACTCAGTAAAAAGCCTAACAATAAAAACCCCCAAAACAAGAACAAAAAACCAACCAACCAACTAAACAACTCCCCAGAAAAAAAGGAAAAAAAAATAAAAGGGAGAAAGTATCTGAAAATGAAGTCTTAAAACTGTTTTTCTTAAATGTTCATAAACATGGTATTCCCTAGATCTGCATGAGATCTTTAGTTATATATATTACTGACTATAATAGGAGAATCTGAGAATGGATACGAGAAATAAGTTTCCTCAAAGGAATACCTAATGAGCAAACAATACTCAGAAAGAAGGAAGTCTCAGAAGAGCCTGTTATTCTATTAATTCTTTTAGGACAGTACCACCACACATTGTCCTGGGTAATCAGTGAGAGGACAACAGGACACGGCTGCACAGTGGTGACTGGGGAAGTGCTACATTAACAGTTGGACTCAAGCATCTTAGAGGTCTTTTCCAACCTTAGCAATCCCATGGTTCTAAGAAAACAACAACTCTGACAGCCTCTTGAAATGGTGAGCAAGTTCAGGAGAACCTTGTTCAACACATGAGATGGACTTTCCTTGGTCTCTGCCTTTGTGGTCATTGGGTTTATAGAGAGCACAGGGGGCAGTTAACTGTGTCTTTGTTATTTCTACACTCCATTTGTAAGCTTGTCTGAGCTTTTTTCAAGCTTTTTTCCTTTTTTGAAGATGGTAACCATCAGAAGGGATCTGGTTCTTACTTTCTTATGTTTATCTCCTTTTCAAATGCAAGTTTCATAGGCTAGTCAGATATCCATGTAATTTTTGACCGCAGCTTAGAGAGGCTTGGTGAGTTGAAAAAGCCTTCAGGCTGACATCAGGAATTTATACAGGTTTGGTAGCTGGAGCTTACATTAAGTGTTCTCTACAGATGGCAAAAGCAGTTGCTCCTAGAAATAAATGAGGGGTATTCTTGAAGTTAACGCTTGTGGAAAGCCAGAAGATTGAAATCTACTCATTCTCCACTCCCCTGTCCTGACACTGCAGGAGGTCAGCTGTCTGACATTAGCATCTTCATTGTACATGATAAAAACCTTCCACATGTGTTAGGGCAAAAAAATTACCTAATACTGAGGAGATAAGCAGGTGAGTGCAGGCTACATCTCATTGTGCAGTTGGTATAACTTATGCATAGAGCTAAATTCCAGTGTGTGTTTGCAATTTTCTTGGCTGAGTGAACTCAACAATGAAAAACAAGCAAACAAGCATGGTGATGAGTAGAAAAAGGAGCATTATGACCCTTACACTGAGTGGAGTCGTGAATAAGTGAGGAATCTTGATGGGCTAGAACTGAACAGGTTAGTCCAGATAATTCTTTTATTTTAGACTTAAAGGATATATTAATTTTTACTGAGGGCAAAATAGAAAATGTATTTACTTACACAGGATAGGGGATGAATGTTGATATTGGAAAGGAAGAAGAAATTAGTGTGTTCAACTGTGCAGAAGGCATTGTTAATATTGCATTTTAATGGCTCTGAACTTCCAGGAGTGGCACAAATAATGATTGAAGAAAAATATAAAGAAAAGCGTTTTATGTGATATCCAGTTTCTTTTTCTGCTAATTCTTTTGTTGTTGAGATATTTGCTTAAATACAGAAGAGTAACAAATAACAGTTTGACTATTGCTTCCACTGTTTTATTAGAGGTTTCTTAGTTTTTCCTTAAGAACACTTTCAGCAAACTCGATTTGCCCTTTAATTGTCAAGGTTCTTCTATTCACAACTAAATTAATAATTTTGACCAAAAAAGTAACACTTCATATCTCATTTCAAGGAAAAAAAAAATGACTGTGATGTTTGGTTTGGCATATGTAATTTAAGAGAGAAAAGTCCTAACAGATAGTCAGGTTGCATTACTATGCATTGTTCATAGTAAAAAAAACATAGTTTCTATGTTATTAAAGAATAGACAGTATTTTGTCTGTTTACACTCTGCTTCTAACTTCATCCATCTTAGAAAAAGTCAAAAAAATATGCAAGAGAATGGAAGAAGTGGATTTCCAGCTGTCTTTTTAGCAAATGCAGAAGGAGAAAATAAAGATGAAGTTAATTCCATATAATAAAAATTTAAGTCAAGAATCATTTTCTTCATGATGCTACAAAAAAATGGAAGACAAAGGCAAAGAACTAAAATGACTTTAACTCATTTTCAAAACAATAGCTTTTAATTTTTTCAAATTTTTAAGAGATTTTTTGTTTCCTCTCACAGAATTCAAAACAACCAAGTTGTATTGCTAGTAATATGACGGGCTACCTACTTGGTCATTTAAATCTGCTCTTAATATCTAATATTCTTTGTTGAATCTTCCCTGCAAGTGTTTACCTCTTTGTGTATAAGCTATCTGTGGACAGCAAATTCAGTTTAAACATCTAGGTTCTAAAAAGCTGCCTGTCAGCTGTTTCCTTTTTTAATTCTTCTTTTTCTCAGGACAGAAAGCAATCTAACTGATGTTAAAATATAGCTAATATTTAATTCTATTATATGGGGATAGGTGTCTAATGATGTTTTAGGGGGTCTAGGAGCATTTCTAGGATACTTATAAGGGAATGACATATTGACACAAGATCTGGAGGAGGCTGAATATGGGATACATTTGGGTAAGCCACATGATACTACTCACCCACTCTAAGGTAAATAAAATAAGCTTTTTTGTGGCTTTTAAGCTAAACCATTTCCTAGGCTCCATCAGGCAGACTGACAGCTACAGCAGGAGTTTAGATGTAGCACACAGGTGTATGAATGTAAGTGGATGACAGAACTGAAATATCTTAAACTGCATTCCAAACTAAATTAACTTTGTGTGTTTCCATCATATACATTAAAATGAAGTGGCTAATATCAAAGTCAAGGGACATATCTTTGTGCTTAGTGCTATGGCACAAGACTGATATTTTGAAATATTAAACTTATTTGATGAGTTTATAGTGTAAGAAAGTAATGGAATTGAATTAATTTATGATCATAATTTTGTCTGAACTGCAAATCTAAAACAGTAATTGAGGCTCACAAAATTTATCAGACTGACTTAAAAGCTATCAGTTCAACAAATAAGTGTTTTAGTAATTAGTTTAGCATTTCCAATGTTTTTGAACAAAAAATATTACAAATCATCCTTTAGAAAAGGGAAAGAAAAGAAGAAGCTGTGAATCTTTAGTCAGGCTCCCCAAAGCATCAAATATTAGATGATCTCTGGTGAAATTTTGCATGACTTTTCCAGAAGGGTTCAATCTGAAAAGGGTGTGTGTGCAATGACCCAGAAAGGTTACTAAAGGTTACTAATACAGTAGAGACACTGTAGAGAACTTGCCTACTGACTGCTTTCTGCTACCACTATGGTAAGAGTAAATAAAGTTGGGAAGAAGGTACTGTGTTTTCAGGATATATTTGGAACAATTCTATTAACATCTGCTTCTGACAGCAATTAGACTATTTCCCCCAAGCCAAGATTGAGTTAAGCAGTCCTAGCAGCAGTGAGGAGTTTTTTCATGGTCCTTGTTCTGACCTTTGCTTCTCTCCTCTTCCTTCACAAAAGCAGACACAGGCACCCAATATTCCCAATAATGAAGAAGAAATTGTTTAGTTCCCAAGGTGAAGGCCTCTGTCCCTCTTTCCCTTCTCTTTAATCTTCTCCTTTATTCTAAATGAATCACCAAAAAAAAAAAAAAAAAAGCTGTGATATCTTTATCTGATATAGAAATAAAGGAGAAACATCTTTATCACAAGTCTTCAAGCTGAGGCTTAATTATGTGTCTAGGGATTGTTTGTGTGTGCTATGGAAAATTGAGTAAACATAAGAGGATGTTATGGTGAGAAAAATTTAAAAAATATATAATTGGACTTTTTTTAATTTTATACTTGTGAGGAGAAGTGTTCAGAAAAATTCAGGTGCAAATCAGGTGGACATTTGGAAACTTGTTAGAGTCATAACAAAATCAGTAAAGGAGAAAACAGTGGTAAGATTAGCAGTGAAAAAAAGACTGCAATTAGATAGAATTTGATTAATTAATGAATTAATTTCATCTAAGTTTTCAAATATATCTAACAGATTCTTTTTATTTTTGGCTATCCAGTAAAGAATTTTATTGGAATTCTGGCTCCTAGTCAAAAGCACAAGGAAGAGAGAGTATGGAGGGAACTGGAGGAAAAAATACTGGTACTGATGTTAATGAAATATTGCCTCGGAAATGTAGGGCATGAAACAAGCTAGTTACTTGCTGAGTCTGGCAATGTCAAAATAGCAGTTTTTTCAAAGGATTGCTGATGCACATGATTCAATAGTTCAGTGTGAAGAGAGTAGAATACTTGGAGAAGTCATGTGAGATCTCAAAGTGACTCCAGATTTGATGTGCTAGAAGTAATAAAATGACATCTTATAACACCTAAATCATTTGGATTAAAATATTTCACTTCCTTGTTCTATTATAAAATCAGAGCTCACATGTAAGCAAGAGGTAGAAAAAGATCTATGCTTGCAGAGATTCCATTTCATAAAGAATTTTTTTTCTTCAGTTCCAATGGTGTCTATAGAATGACTAAAGAGTAACTCTTTTTTAGTAAACATATCCCAAATTGATGGTAGTCTGAAAAAAATAAATTTGCTTTAGTTTTTTAATGTCTTCTTTTAAAGCTTACAGGCAGACTTAACAGATAGAACTTATTTGTAACACTGAAAATAATATTGGTCAGATATTCCCACTATAGAGAGAAACTAATGAAATTTGCATATTTGGAGCATGTTTAGTGTTACCATCTGTCAAAGTAATATAGCCTAGTGGTGCTAATTTCAAAGGTGATGAAAGTGACCAAACAAATCTTGTGGTATTTAATTGCAAAAGCTGAGAAGATTATCAAAGGTCAAGGATGTCGCTGTAATCTTCATTCAGCCTTTTAATGTAGTAAGCATTATGATGTAGCACTTGAGTGCTAAATTTGGACTTCATTTAGAAAATTAATCAAGATTAGACAGTGAGAAGGGCTCCTATTTTCACATATTGCAAGAGCTAGTTTGTACATGTGAATACACACTCTAACACATATACAATCACACACAGAGCTGTAGTTGCTCACCTATTCTCAGCATACATATAGATTTGAATATGCATATATGTGTAATATTTGAAGATCTATATCTCTTTCTTTATAATTATAGAATCACAGGGGTTGGAAGGAACCTTAAAGATTATCTATTTCCAGCACTTTGCCATGGGCAGGGACACCTTCCACCAGACCAGGTTGCTCAGAGCCCCATCCAGCCTGGTCTTCAACACATCCCCCAGGGATGGGGCATCCACAACTTCTTTGGGAAACCTGTGCCAGTGCCTCACCACCCCCTGGATAAAGAAGGATAAAGAATTTCTTTCTAACACCTAAAGCAGACCTACCCTCTTTTAGCTTAAAACCACCCTGCCTTGTCATGTCACTCACTATCTGCTGGTGGAAAAAGTCACTCTCCATCTTTTTTGAAGTTCTCTTCAAGGAAACTGGAAAGTCTCTTCAGAGTCTTCTCATTTCCAGGCTGAACTAACAAAGATCTCTCAGCCTATCCACCTATGTTTCAGATCACCTCCATGGCCTTTCTCTGGAACCTCTCCTACCCTCTCTAACCTCTCGCATCTTTCTTGTGCTGGAGGCCTCAGACACATATGTATCTGTAGATGCAGGAAATAATAGGACTAATGTCTTTCAGGTCCAGGTTCACAGCTATTCTCAATCTAGATACCATGAACATAATTCTTACGTGTTTCAAATAGCAGTCAGTAACCCCCAGCTGTGGTACGTTATTAAATGAAGAGCCCATAGTCAAATACACCCTTGTGGTGGTTGGTAATATGACACTCAAAGGCAGTTTCTCTATGTGTGACATTATATCTACTAAAATAGCTATTGTTCATGCTATCTTCAGTGCTGTTTAAAGTATGACTATTAATATGGTAGTTTACAGGCAAAAGTTTTAACAAATGCATTCAAATTTGCCTGCTCATTTTCAGTGTTACATACTAAAATTAACTTTTCTGGTAACATCTTTGCTTTTGGCTACAGTTCTCTTGTACTGTTCCTCTGTGGATCTTTGGAAAAAGGCAAGGCTTAATAAAAATCAAATTTATTTCAGCATAACATTTTATATTGAAGCAAATTAAAAATAAAAGCCTTGATCTCATCTTTTAATGAAAGTATGCTTCCAGAATCCCTTTCCTCTCAATGCTGAGGAAAGAATAAGGTTTACAGACCTTCAGGCCTTGTATCTCATCAGCAGCAGAACAGAGCAGATTCTCAGCCTCAGAAACCCCCAGACCTTTCTAGCAGAATACAGTCAAGGCATATATGTGATACACTGTCCTGCAGCATGATTCTGCATAATGCTAGTAACAAAGTCTAAAAAACAAAAGATGAGTCTTCTAAACCAGCATCTTTGCTTAATTTGCTTCAGGACCTCTGGATAGGCAACATTCCAGGACTGATAGGCATTGGATTTGCGACTATTCTTGGCAGAGCTGGAAAAGAGTACCTTGAAAATGAGCACTTTAATACTGCAAAATAAAAGGCTTTAACTGAGGCACTCTTCTGGCTTCAAGGCATCTGAATCTCATTTGCTTTAGGAGCAGTTCTTTCCCCAACAAGCAAGTGCTTACACTGCTACGAAAGTGCAGAAAATACAAGTGCTTTTCAATATAAAACTCTTCCTTCTCAAAGTGTCTGAGTTTTTGACAGATTCTGACTTCTTAGTCACTGGAAAATGCCTGATAACTCCAGTGGGACCTGGATTTGTAGTTATCCATTTGTATTAAAAGCTTCAGAACTGTTAAAAACTATGAAGATATTCTTTCCTTCTATCACACTAATGCGTTTTCATTTGAGGTAAAATTCAAGCATTGCTGGAAACGTCCAACCACTTAAGAGTCTAAACTTGAATGTGAGAGTCCTCACACCACTCACTGAGTCCTCAGTTAAGCAGCTGGAACTCAGGAATTGAGTCTACATTACTTACCCATGGAGTAAGCTTTTTCAGCTGCTCATGCAGTCGTTCCAAGTACATGTCATTTAATGGTCACTTTCATTCAGTCAAGGTTTATTTGAGAGGAGTTAATCTAAGGATCAAAAATTTCAGTTAACTCTGCAGTAAAAAAAGAAATAGCTCTTTGAGAATCGTTCGGTTTAGGTTTTCAGGTTGGGCAGAAAAAGGAAAAATATTTTCCCTGGGAAATTGCAGCCAAATATTCTATTTTGAAAGGTGAAAGTTTAATGATAGCGAAGTGATAAAATTATATACGAGTTTATAAGGAAATTAAATCCTTTGTATTCAGCTCAGGATGTGCAGTACGTAAAACTAGGACCTGCACACTGAGCAGTGAGATAGGAAGAAAGATGAGATCAGAGAACATTTACTGGGGCTTGCACATTCAGAGTACCAAATCTGAAAAGAAAGTGGCTGAGTGGAGGAAAGACTGGGGAAAAAGAAGTGTTCTCATGCTATTTAAAGATAACATTGTAATATAGGCACACAGAGTGGCAGGATAAAGGAACCTTTAATTACTGCATTCCTTTACATCTAGGTTTTCTACTTCAGATTTTTTGTTCAGGTATTTAATATATACAGATTACAAGGCAGCAGAGTTATATGATTTTAATTTCAATGGGGTGTGCAACACCTTGCTAAAATTAATATACTATTTCCCACTCTTCTGTCCTACGAATTTTACCCCAGGGTTTGTAGCACTATAGGTAGAAAAGCTTTTTAATAAATGTATGGCTTCACTGCTACACAATATAATATTGAATCCTTGTCCTTGTTAAAAACCTCTCTAAGATTTAGAGAGGTTTAGGCAGTGAGATTTAATAGGGAGACACACAGCTTTCACATTTTTAGGGTGTATCATTCTTAGTCTCCCAGGTAAGGACTGAGAGGGCCAACTGCCTCCAAGCAGGCAGAGCTGATGCTGTAAGAGACACTGAGTGTGTGTCCAATCTCCCTGCTGCAGAACACTTGCTGCTGCATGCCAAAATACCCTCTCCCCAAAAGATTTCTTTCACAGTAGCATTGCTTTTATGCTTGGTAAGTGACAGTTCCTTTTTCTGCAGTGGCAATGTTGTATTGATACATTCATTGCTTGAAGTGAGAAGAAGAATGGCCTCAAACAATGTGAGATCTACTGGACTGTTATGATACACTGACAGTAAATACTCCATTTGTGCTTATTGAAATTGCTAATTTTTCCTTTTGGCTCCCAAGTGCTGAAGCCAAAAGAGCATGCAGACTCTTTACGGGCCTCAGGAACACCCTCTCAAACTCAAGCCTGTCCATTATTCAAGAGGTATTATATGAGAAAAAGTTGTCTGGCCTGAAATATTTTCTACTTCTTTTGAAAAAAATGTTCAGTTTTTCCACTACAAATAGTCTTCCTTATCATAGCAGATTTGTGTTTTTGTAGGAACTTCATTTAGGGTCTTATTCTAAAGTCATACAGGTCCCAGCATTAGACCTGTTGTTTTCAGGAAGCGTTCAATAGGGAGTAAATGAAGACAATAAGAACTCTCTTAACCTCTCATATTGCTTACCAGAGAGAAAATACCTAGTTTTTAATTAGGGCAATAAACTGACAGTGTGTGCAATAATGTGCAGTTTGTTAGAGTGGTAGTTTTAAGCTGTGCTTTCCTATTCTTTATGAGAAAAATACACCCACATATGTTCAAATCTTGTGGGTGTTTAACATGAGGAAAATCAGCAAGGGCCAAATGAAATTAAATCAGCTAAAATCAAAGAGTTTGGATTAGTATGTTTATAGTCAAAATAATATGATCAACAAGATCAATCAGTAAATGCCGTTTCTGTGGACATGATATGGTCTGAAGATATGAATTTTGCCAGCTTTAATGACAGTTACATTGTGTCAGTGAAAGAGATAAGATGCAATTGCATATGTTATGACCCAGATTTTTTGGAAGGCATTCTTCAAGCTCTGAAAATCAGAGTCTCTCAGTCCCATCAGGGCAGAACAGGCATGGCTGACAGATGAGATAAGCTGGGCTGGACAGTGGGCTCTTACTGTATCTCATACAAAAGACTTGACATAAAGTGATTTACACGGGACAGTGGGTGTTATCTCATGTGGGATTTGGAGGGTATTCAACAATGTATGTACTCCCTCACAGTGATGGGAGAGGGAATAAATATGTGGATGAGGCTCTGCAGCAGACTGCAGTGTAATGTTTGTGTATGACACAGAACAGTAGATATGGCATTAAAACCTTAACTCTGGGAAACTATAGCAAATCCTGCTGTCAGTCTCTCTTCTCAAAGTCTCATTTAAACGGTGGCTTTAAATGAGCAATCTGCTTGTGTTCCAGTCCTTTGCTGACACTGAGACTCTCACCGGAATGCAGTACTTACTTTGACCGACATATTTTGCTCTTTGCTGTTTAGAAAATACACCAAAGAAATTTAATTTGAATGACAGAATAACTATTGTAGACTCTCAACAGTGAAGAGTGCTAAAGGGGAAGTAATGTTTTTGAGAGCACATGAATAATAGGGTTTTGAGCATTTTACATGAACCATTATCGAGCTCTTTCTGACTCTTCAATAGTTGTGTTTGGAAGACATGTGAGAGTCAAAACTATGTTTCCTGAAGTACTGAATATCAATTTTGCTGATTTTGCAAGTTGTAATGTAGAAATTATATGTCTTTGTATAAATCTGAATCATATCATGGATGGTATTTCTTCAAAGTGTACAAATAGTCACTGAGAATTGTCTGATGAGTTTGATATTCTGTCACCAGGAAAAAAAAAAAAAATAGTGTAAGGCACTCAATAATTGTTAGATAAAATTGGCAAGGAAGTAATTTTCATGTGTTTAGAGTAAATTTGGCATCACAATATAGATAAGAATCACAATCAAATGTGGCTGATTTGCCCATTGTGTGCTATACTCAGAATTGTTGCAGCTTATTTTTCTATACTCCTTTAAAGTGCATAGAGGGTGTATTTATTTCAGTAATTTCAGCTTCATTAATTAGAAAATTACCACTTCAGTTAAAAGTTAGAGGTTGACATGCAGAGCATGTCAAAAAGCTCTATGATCCTAACAAGGTCATGAACTTTATATGAATTAGTGCATTTAGAAAAGAAACAGAACTGGAAATTATGCAAAAATTAATCTCCATCTTGTTCAAAAGGAGTCAAACCTCCAAAGATCACAAATAAATAAACATATTATGATTCACATTATTTATATTTACTTAAAATTTCTGTGTTTACCATTGTATCCCTACACAATTTAGTTTTAGGTAGTCCTGTGAGGAACAGGGAACTTAATCATTATGCGTTACTCCACTTTGAGATAATCCATGACTCTGTGAACACCAACATGTGTTCATAGAATGGAATTTTGATCCTATATGATAGTCTTGAATATACATATTTCTCTACAGCGACAATTAAAATTATGCCTCCCCTATTTAAAGTTCTACAGCTTAGAGAGCAGGCAGTATGGACAGGCATGGTTATCCTCTCTCAATCTGACAGGTGAGCTTCTTGATAGGGATAAATATTTTCACCTGGAGAACTGCCCAATACTTTCAAAAAGTAATGTAATACATTTCCAGTTTCAGTGGTATGTATAAGAAAGGAGGAAAAGGAGGACATATGTATTTAGGATTTTCTCTAGAATATATATGTTCTTAACACACAGTGAAATAGGGGCAATTGAAGGTATTCTCTTCTAGTTCATAGCCCATTAGTTCTTCAATTATGTAGTACCCTCAGTGAAGAAAGATTAAGTGGATTGACAGAGTTAGAGATCACTGTTTGATCTAATTGTAAGAATCTTGAGCTTTAGGAAATCTAAGAACATACTTTCACTAACTTAATTGTGCTTTCAAACTATTTTTAATGTCAGTAAAGAAAACAAAACAAAATTATCTGGCTAAACGTAGGAAAATATTATGAAGAATAGTTTGATCACTTATATATAGTGCTGTTTTGAATCCAAGTAAAATCAAAAATGCAATGCAAAAGTGTAAAGAAGTGTAGTATAAAAACAGCTATTTAAACAAACCATACCATGGTTTTCTGCCATTACCTGAAAATTTTGTTTTAGCTTGAACAGTTTAAGTGTGTAGTCAAGTCTATAAATATTTAGCTAATTGATTATTATTATATATGCATGTTTTTAAAATGAGGGAATATTAGGAGTTCAGTTGAAATATGTGCACCACTGCATCAGTTACGCCATGTCTAGCAGAGGTAACTACTGAACTAAATCATATTCAGGACAATATGAGATAAGGTTGAGACCTTGATACAGAGACAGCTCTACTGTATTAGCTCTGCACATTTGTTTAAATATTTCAATCCCTTCTCTGGCCATTACAGACCTCCTTTTTCTGGAGAAAATATACAGCTACTCCTGGAAGATTTATGCAAGTGAGACATTTGGTAGATAATAATTAGACAGTTGTAAACACTGATTTTAATTTTCATAATGTATGCCTATTCCAAAATGTGACCATTTAATCCCATCATATATGCATTAAAATTTCTAGAACAGAGAATGCTTCACATCCACAGTATGAGGAACTCTGCCCAGGAATGCAATGACTGAAAAGATCTATGCAGTCATTTTAATAATGCTCAGGCTTGAACTCATGGTTTTTTCTGCATCTATTATCCTAAATATGTGACAGAGGACAGGAACATCAAGTAGGATGTTTCAGTGAAAGGCAGGATGAGGTTTTTGGCAAGCAAGTTGAGCAATGTGCACTCAGGCTAGAAAAAATGACTGACTTATAGCTAGTATAGTCAGAGCCTTTTATATATTGGTTTGGTGAATTGTTCACTTGCTGGAACATTTAAACCAAATAAAATTATCCTTGTAAAATACATTCTGCACCTCAAACAGAAGTTACATTCCGGTACTAACATCATGCATTTAATAGTGTAATTCATATTGGTGGTTAGACTACAGGGTTATCTGGGAATTTTAACAGGAGGCCTTTATAGACCTGAAGAAAATAAGGAGCATAAAGCTGTGAAATGGTTGGGCTTTGTATTCTTGCACTAAGTGTTTGTGTCTGGCCCATAGCCTTACTAATCATTCATGATGATTAATTTTTCACTGTTCTTTTATTCATTTTTTTTTTTTAATACTCTAGTGAAATAACACATGATGTGTGTATAATAATGTAAATGTCCAGTCATAAAAGATGAAAAAAGAAAAAGAATTTATGAACAGCAAAAAAAATGGTTCAAGGAATTCCAGGACACAGGATATCTTTTACATTCTTTGAACTACAGGACTTCTAAGGCAGATCATTGTAAATGTTTATCAGATTTTGATTTCATAATCATTTGTCTTGTGTTGTATGTTAGTTTGATGGTTACATATTTTATACTATACATAAAGACAAGACTGCATGGGTGATTTTGACAAGAGGTTCACTGAAATTAATGCAGCAGCCAAGATGGCCTGTGAATCTCAGAAATTAAACAAATAATATAAATATGATGAATGAGGTTGATTGATTGTGATTTTATATGAAAATGTGCCTTATTTCTTTCTTCTGCATGAGAAGGCATGTGTGAGGGACAAAAATCATGTGAAACCAATTAATAAATCTTATGTATGTATGTAGATAAGATTGGATTGTGAAGAACATTGCAGATTACCAATTATTTAACTGCCACAACACATTTAAATCTTGGAAAATAAGAAAAGGAGCATATGAGTAGGGGAGCTTATAAGATCATGCTGTCCATAAATATTTTATTTTTGTCAGAGTATCAATAAAATTCATGACAGTGAAATATTCAGACAACATTCAAGGGTTTTATGCATTGATTAAGTTTATTGGCTTTGGTCTACTATTTAATGAGCTGCCAGAAAAATTTATTGCTTAGCATATGCAAGCAACATGAATATTATCTATTCATCTTGCTAACATAGAGAAAGCAAATGCTAATGTTCTTGGAGTCAGCAAAGTAAAAAAAATATGTGTTTTAGTAAATGTATACAATGCTTGCATATTCGTGTATGTGCACATAAAAGTCAAGATAAGATTGGGCTATCATGATTAATTAATAAAGACAACTACTCTCCTTGAGGAATTGTCTCCTACTATTATCATATTTCACATAATAAAAGCTCAAAAATTGTAGTTGAAAATTTAAATTCAAATATAAATAATATAATTTTAAAAATCATGGTATGCGCTATGTAACACTGCACTTGAAGATCCCTTTAAACATTATTTTCATGATTCCCTTGCAAGGTCAGAATGACAAGCTTTCCACATCGTTTCCGATTACATTTTTTAAAATTGTGATCAATTGCATCTCCTTGTTGAAACTGGACTCTTCTGACACAGGAATAAATGACTTAATTTCGATGACAAAAGAAGGGGCACCCATCCAAGTCTTGAGGCATCAGCCACGTGAGTTAGAAGGACAAAAATTAAATAAAATAGCATATTATCCTTTCTCATCCAGAAGAGCTGACCTTCTTCCTTGATAATGAAGTACCCCTAAAAAGATATAAAGCATGTATCATGGAAATTAGTGCATATGATATTCTAAGAAAAAGCAGTTAATGTTAGACTTCCTTTTTCTTGTAGTTACATTTATAAACTTCTGACTTAGAGCTGTTTGCAAGAAAAAGATCCTAATCCACTTTAACTAATCCGTGTGGCAGCTGCTGTATTACACCAAACATTGTCTCATAATGGCACGCTTGAGCTCAAGAACATAGGACATTAAAAGAAAATAGATAAAGGTGCTTCCTGACTTTTGGACAGAACTTTCTTTGTTTCTTTTCCTGTGACTAGGCATCACTGAAAAAAGCCAGGCTGTATCTTGTTCACACCCTTCCTTCAGGTATTTATATACAACAGTGAGATCCCCCTGAGACTTTTCTTCTGGCTAGACAGTCCCAGCTCTCTTTGCCTTTCCTTACATGAGGACGTGCTCCAATCTCTTAATTTAGTCGCCCTTCCAGTGTGTCCCTGTCTATCTTGACCTGGGGAATGCAGAGCTGGACACTACTCCAGGTGTGGCACCACCTCCATCTGCTGGCAATGTTCCATCTCATGAACTCAAGGATATCATTGTCCATTGTTTTTCTGCAAGGACACATTGCTGATTCATGTTGGAATTGCTGTTCCCCAGGACCCTCAGGTCCTTTTCCCCACAGCTTCTGGGTGTCTCCCAGCACAATTTCATACCCACTGTTGTTTCTTCCCAGGTGTAGGAATTATACTTGTTGAGCTAGATAATAGACCTGATATGAATAATATTATTATGATTTGAACTAGATGATAGACCTGATATGAATAATAAGATATTCCTGCAGATTGCCCATTTGTTAAACAAAATAACTAAAAGCTTATCATTGGTCTTCTATCAACTGACTGTTATTTTAGTCTGCAGTTTCTTAATACTTTCTCTAGAGGCTTTGCTTCAATGAGAGAGGCTCAGTTCCTTCCATTCCTCTTCTTTCTCTCTGTCATGAAATCTGAACTCTGTGCCAAATAATGCAATAAATAGCACCCTATCAATCAATAAGGCCTGCCTGTGCAAGTACTTTAAACTTTTTTCATATGTTTATTTAACGATTAAGTTTCAAGCTCTCCTCTGTCAGTAACTAAAATCACTACAGAATCACAGAAGATTTTGAAGACTGAAACAGGTCCATACAATATTTAAAAGCTTGATTCCCTGTGTTACAATCATAATGTCCTGGTGAAATAATGATCGCACCAATAAATCTGCTTGTGAATCATCAGTCTCTGATCTCAAGTCTGTAGCATCTCTGATCTCCTTACTTCTCTAATCTTTGGTTTGTGTTTCTCGATAAGAATGTTCAGTCCCTTCCCATAAAGGTATCTTAAAGGTGTTTTAAAAGTAGAAAACATGAAAAAGAAAAGTTTTGTGTTCAAAGGAATACTAAGAAATTCAGGATTAGTTTAGAAAACTTCCATTTCAGTGGCTCAAGAAAAAAAATCTTTAAATTACTAAAAATAATGCTAATCAAGGGAAATGCAAGTGGCGAAAAGAAAGTTTTTGAAAGATTTTCCTCCACTTTATATACAGTTGTGATATTCTTGGTCTATGTGATATTTCTGACTTCTATGATATTACAGCATCTCTTCCTGTGATAGAAGCATTTTAGATTTTACTCATTTAGGATTTTATAATTGCCAAAATTCTAGAAAGTGTTTAAGAAGATAAATTAGTTACAAGCATTTTTCCACTACAAGTTTTGACACATGTGGTGTTTTTTTGAAAGTTAGGAAATAGTTGAACTTCGTTTTGTTAGTTGACATTTCCAATTCCACCCCCAAAAAAATCATTGTAATAACTTAAAATACCTTCTCAAATAAGGTAGAAAAGACAGGAAAAATAAAATGATGACTTAATTGTTTCTCTATTATTTATGCTTGCCAGTAGATGCTAAAAAATGATTCTGCTTGTGAATATTTCAACTGATGAAACATTCTAAACCCAAAAATTAAAGAGGAACATTTATTTTATTAATGAATTTTTGTGTCGGATTAATAAATTTTAAGCCTTATATTCCCCCTTTGATTTTAATGCTACCAGAAGGAACTGCTTTATTTTCTACCTGTCATTTATCTGTCCTCTTGCTATCATTTTTCTTTGCCAAAATCTAAATGGTGAACAATGTGGTGTTTTAAATGGAGATTTTCAACACAAGATGGCATTTATCAAATTTCCATATAAAAATTAAATATGAAGATGAAATGTCAATTTTAGACCTGTATTTGGAAATCAGAGGATTATGTCTCATGTTCAAAATAACTCCAGAGAAGAAAATTGGTGAACCAGCCAAAATACCAGCTGTTGGAGAGAGAGAACACCTTGTAAAATATGTTCCACTCACAACAATATGACCCAAACCTAAACTAGTGGTAGTTTCTTTTTCTTTTAGTCACATATAAAACCTCTATTTTTTTTTTTATCTAGTCCTGTATCGTGTATATTTTAATTCCTTACATTGCCTTTGAGATAGTTTTTACAAAGGATTCTAAAGGCCGTTCTCTCTAGTAATTCCTACTGTAACTTGCGGCTTAGTCATAAATACGTAAGTTCCAAACTAGGATTACATAATAGTTTGAAATATGGTTTTGTGAGAGGAATATGATATTCTAAGTAAAAATACACTAATATTAATTATTTATGTGTGCCCTGGAAAGTTACAGTTTTTAAATTATTTATTGGTGCAGCTGAGATTGCAGCTGCACTAGGGTCCTTTTCCATGACACCTTTACCCAGAATAGTTTCAGCTGAACTGAATCCATTAATGGTTTGAGAACTCAAGCTATTCTTTGAGCAAGTGCTTTTTTCACAGTGCCTATAATTCTGGATATGGCTTTCAGACAGAGAATCAGTCAGTTGATATAATGAGTTCAGTAAGAAATTGTTTTGTCCTGTGGCAAAAGGAAGAGGTTTTATTTAAACTTTACTGCTTGGGTTATTGTTCAAGTTTAACTTGTTGGTATTTTTAAAATGAGTCACTTTGTTAACATGAGTAAATCTAAAATGTTTTGCTCTTCTGTTATTTGCATTTTCATGTATTTTCTCCCATTTTACTTAATAGTTATTCTTTAGTAACACAAGTAACCTAAGTAATCTGCTGCTGTGGCAGCTGACATAATTTCCTGCTGAGAGTGTTTCATTGATTAGTTTATTTCTGTTTGTATTTTTGCCCTATTGGGGGAAACAGAGGTCTATAGATGTGATTGTCCTGAGCTGTAATTCTCAGTGAGCCTACATCTGGGTGATTGCAGACAAGCCACTTGACCTCAATATGACTCAATTAACCCAGCAGCGAAATTGGGTAAACATCAAATCTCGTTGAAAAGCAGCTGCTGCAGCATCTAAATTGAATTGTCTAAAATTGCATTGTGACAGCATTGCCATTGGGTCCCTAAAGATCTGAATTTTAATTGTTTTTCAGTCATAACACTACATAAAAATGGCTCTAAAAGGCATGCAAATAATGATGTCTCCATAGTTTTGCAATGACATTGTATGTGTGGTCAACAGAGGCATTTGGATCAATTCTATAAAGAGTTTTTTGCAGTTTTCAGATTTTTTTTCACAAACATCTATGTGTATATCTACTTGCAAAGGCATATATTTTTAAGATTTTGGATCAGATAGCAGAAATTTCATGTTTAATTCATCATACAACAACCTTAAGTATTTATTGGTCTTGAAGGAAACCTAGAAAAAAATTAAGATTAAAAGAAGTTTTATTAGATTTGGAGAAATGAATGGCTCAGTTTTGGGAAATATTCCATGACAGTCTTTTGTTTTTCCAGTAATGGCGGAGTCCACACTTAGGAAGCCATGCATGGCCTAGGTGCTGTCTCTCCTGGCACAAATAGTAATGTTTTAACAAGACTTAACATCTTAAGGAAATCTTTTTTCATCATAATTAATTTAAATTTTGATTTTTTAATCTATCTATCTATCTATCTATCTATCTATCTATCTATCTATCTATCTATCTATCT
>CM031857.1:105420782-105458460 GCA_018697195.1 Certhia americana
TCTATCTATCTATCTATCTATCTATCTATCTATCTATCTATCTATCTTCAAGCTTATCTTTATCATGCAGTCCTTTTATAGGATTTTTGTTTAAGACTTTGGTTGTTATTTTATTCATCATAGCGAAAAACTCTGATATTCTGGGGTCTTTCATGATCATGAAAAATATTGGTTGTTAATACTAATCACTCCAGTATTCTTCTCTGTCACTAAAAAAAAAAAAAAAAGACCTTTACCTTACTTGGTAAACCCTAAATACAGGTTTAAATCTCAGTTTATCCTGTAGGGCACCTTCTTCAAATGCAATGGCTAATAGCAGGCATATATACTACTTTTTTTCTCATGCTAAAATTTTTAGCTTTCAGTGAAGTCAAACTCTGAACAGGTGAGATGCAAAAATGGAATCCTGTTTTCTATTATTTGTATACTATTTCTTCTGTGTTGCATCAAGATTTTTATCTCCTAATTATCTTTTATTGTGAATTTCACATCACAATGAATACACTCATTATTTTTTTTACCCACATGCAATGCACACCTCAAGTGCCAATCAGTACAGCAGTGGCTATACAGAGAATACGCCTTTAATACCATACTTGGCTATTTTTTAATCCACATCTTGTCTTTCTTTTTGACCAGGAACCCCATGGAAAGGATGATTTTGTGAGTCACTTGACAACCTACAGAATATTTTGTTTCATATAATCAAAAAGAGCTTCTGAGTTTATCAGTCAATTATTCTAAGTGAATACGTTTCCTAAAAGCAATCACATGAGGGAAATCTGATGTTTATTTCAGTATGGAAGCAGCTTTATAGAGTAGAATTTCCTCTGTGTGTGAAAAACAATTTTATCATTGTTTACTATCAATGATCTGCTCACCTATATAGCAGCAGTAAGATCAAATCCCTCTTAGTGTTTTAATAATTAATTAAAATTTCTCATTTTGAAAATCAGAGAAACAGAATACATCTGTTAGTGTATGTGTTCAATTATTCAATGCTTTATTCTGTTCTACTATATTTATTATCACTAGGGTAGCCATAGCCAGATGATATTAGAAAAATTAAAAATATACTCCTGACAGGGATTACTAAAGAGTCTTTAACTTTAAAAATTTAAATATTTGGCATTTGGTCTCATGCAAAAAAACACATTGAACTTTAAAAAAAATAAATATCCATATCTTCAATATAATGGGTAAGTAGAAATCTCAGTAGGAATCTTGAAGATTACTTTAGTAATGTAAAAAAACCACAAAATTTACTAACTATAGAATCAATTAACACATATTGTAAATTGGACAGGAGCACAACACGAATGTTAAGAATGTATGTCCTGTGTCTGGCAATACAGACAATGCTTTAGGTAGTCTGATTAAATAAGAATATTTGGTTATGAAATGGTGGAAAAAAGAGGCTTATTTTGACCTAGGTTAGTTCCTTATATGAGGCATCTTATGTAGAGCCAAAACCATACAGCAGCTCAAAGGGACACACAATAGAGAAAACCAGCTCAGCTAGGAATCCAGCCTTTCTGTGGACTTCTTAGAACCTGTAACTTTTGATTCTTTTTTGCTCCTGTGTTTTGCTCAAAATTATTGTAAGGAGCAAAAAATTATCTAGAATATGACTCTCCTGCACTGAGAAGTGTGTGCAAGGGTGGTTGTGGATGGCTGTTTCAATGGATAGTTATATGAAAGATGGAGTAGGAAACTGTTCATTTCCCACCAGTAATAATAGAGCATTTCTTTGTACAGCCTCGTTCCTGTCCCTAACTGGGAAAATCAATAGGAGTTGCAGCTACAAGTGTATGCTCGGAGAAGAATAATAACAGAAGAAACAAGTTTTCATGGAGCACAATACATAAGAACACGACTTGATGTATATAGTAAATTTGATATATATACTGATGACTCCTGCAAAGGTAGTCAGCAGCCCAGCCAGCAAAGGCTTTTCTAAGGCAGATGGCATTCCATTACTTTGCAGGTTATCTTCCAGGGTTTATTTGATCGTAACTGCTACTTTCTTCTGTTTCAATGGAAAGAACCAACATGTAGTCTTCAGGATTTTGTAATGTTTATTATTTACAAAAAAGAAAGAAAGAAAAAGAAGCATGTAGTAGACCAAAATTATTCAGATTTTGTTGCTTATTTTCTAGGTACAATATAATTCCAAAGTTTATTAATACAAATACATATCCTCTCCATATAAGATGTGTTTTAGAGCTACACTGCTCATATATCCCTGTGGATTAGGTAGTTGAATCCCTGGTCTGAGGAGGGCAGGGATATCCAAACAAAATGTAAAACTCAGACTGTGCTAGTGAAGTACATGTGCTATTATCCATGTACCAAATTTCCCCTGGAAGGAATTTACAAGCCAATGAGGAACACTAGTAGTTAGGAAAATAATGTATTTCAACTATCTTTGAGATTTCCTAACGTACCATTCCTTCTGAAATGTCTCCATCTAATAATAGCAGCACTCAAAAAGCTGCTAAAGAGGGTATCAGATCCCCAGTATAGACATTCAAAGACTGAGGATTTTGCTTTATAGGCAGTCTTTTGATTTGGTTTCTTTTTGTGAGTGGAATATGGATTTCAAGGTTCAAAATTGTATTCATAGCTCAGCTGCTATGAACACTGAAAAATGCATACTCATGGTAATATTCAGGAAAGGCCAAATAAACCTTAATTTTAACTCACCCTGGTTAAACTTATTCAAGTCCCTCTCCTCTCAGATGCTTACTCATTGTTTTACTGAATTTAATATATTCTATGTAAATAATCTATGGCTATTAATGTAATTTTTATGCTTATAAAATATCAGTTTCCTTCTTTATGTAAAATATCAAAATAATTTTTGAGATATTTCAGAGTAAGTTTTCAATATTGCTCTGCTGACAATGTCAGTCTTATCTCTTTAATGATTTTTAACAGTCCCCTAGCTATGGCATTTATCCTTACTATTCTCTGATCAGTTAATAACTGCACATCATCATATGAAAACATGCTGACTTTTAAAGCCAGAATGAGCAGATAACATTGGATCTACACATATAAATTGCTGGTTATTAAGTTAAAGAGCAGGAAATTTAATATAGAAATGTACAGTATCTGATCATGTGAAAACTAATCATGAAGTGTAAATAACATAAACTAAGTTCCTATAAAGGAATTTTGAATATTTGATGAATATTTTATTTCAAAACATATTAACAACACTGAAACTTTGTAAAGTGGAGTAATAGAAATAGGCTAAGTTTTCAAAATCCAAGGAATGGATACAGTGCAAATGTACATTATGAAATAATGTACAATAAATTCCTACATTCAGATTACCAATAAAGTGTTAAACAGGACCAGATCCAAAACTTAGCCCTGGAGAGCACCACTTCATCCAGCCAGCTGAAGCTGTTGTGCTTCCTGGACCTTGTCCACTTGGGTGTAAGTTTTAATTTTTGTTTCATAATCTGCATTCATATCTGAGTAGTTCCATAGCTGAGATTCATGTTCCTAATGTTCCTGTAATCCCAGGTTACTGAAATTATCCACCTTTTCTAGAGAGGATACCTTCTGTTGCAAATCATAGGAAAGGTCTTTGCGCGGGTAAATAAGGTGTACTTGACAGGACTACTGGCCAATTAGTCTTTTTTTTTTAATTTTTTTTTTTTTAATGTAAATATTTAGTTTTCCTCAAAGTAGTTGCAATTTTTTTTTACATAAAAAAAGATTTTTCTTTTTAATCCTTGATTTTCCATGGCGGAGTGCCTGCTTGCAATCACTAGAGAGTGTTTATTATAGTACATCCTGTGTGATTTTGTTTCTGTGTACATAACTGATACTTTTTTTGGGTCAGTTTTATATTAGCATACAGGTTTTTACTCTGCTAGTTTTGACTCTTTTAACTCACTTTAAGTTCTGCTCAGTTTTAGTATCTGTATTCTTTTGAACAGAATTCAAAAAATAAATATCTGACTGTCAAAATTACACATTGTACTGTACTATGTCTGAAGAAACATATTTTTTCTTGGCACCATATGTAAGAAATTTGAGTAACAGCTGATGACAAAGGCAATAATTCTTAAAGTGAGGGGTTTTTTTTCTCTGCTCTCAAGGCTATTTTCTTTCATTTCTTTGAAAATAAGAAATTGTACCATCACGTGTTTTCTGCATGTGATGTATATTCTGCATATGTATCACATACATGTGATAGAGGAAGGTGTTTAAAAATGCATTCCACACAGGTGGTCTGGTTTAGGATGTCTTTGCCACATTTTCTCTGTATTGTCTTTCACATTTTATAAATATACTATCTGGAAGTGTAACTCTTCTTTAACCTATATCTCATGAGATGCTGACATAATTGTTGCTTAAAAACAAATACATATTTTACTGATTGTTTCTGACGCAGTGTCCACTTCGTGTTGCAGTTTATCCCATTCTTAAATGGGATAAACCATATCTACTTAAAATGTGTAAATACCATATGGGTCTTTATGCTCAGTAGCATCTCTTCATGGATTTATTTTGCAAACTAATATTATTTTAAGGCATTTCTTTTTCTGTCCGCAGATCTTTAGATAAAAATCCTGTTGGAAATTAAGATGCTATACACCAGCATTTCCTGACTACTTGAAATCGTTTCCTTAAGAATCCAATTCCCTAACCCTGTATCAAGTGTAACAAGATATTTTTTTTTCCCCACTTTGTGGTTTTGAGGCCTCAGAAAGGCTGAGAAATTGCCTCAAGCAGCAGTTGTTTCCATGAGGCAGTGCTGGCCCCTCTGGCTGCTGAGTGCTGGATAACCCTGCTCCTGGAGCAGCTCCTACTCACCCAAGTTCTGGCATTCCCAGGGTTGCACAGAGATGAGTCAGGAGACTTTGTACTCCTGATTCCAGTATCAGCTCTTGTGGGGGGAGCGGAGGAGGCCTGGAGTCTAATTAAGCCCTTGTGAAGAAGGCACATAGTATCAAGCTGATTGATTTCTTAAAGAATTTACTCTGCCTTTTCTTCCTCTTCAGACAGAAAAGAAACAAAAAATAAAAGCAGCCCTCCTGCAAACTTATGCAGTCAAGTGTAAAAGGTCCTGTTCACTGCAACTGTCTTCAGATCAGGAACTTTCCTGTGACACTTCAAAGATCGCTCATCTCAGAGCTGGCCTTCTTCTAGGTCTCTCCCCCTGTCAGGCTTTCTGCCCTCTCTGCCTACGTTCTGCTTCTCCTTAAGTACAAATGCTTTCAAAAACTTCCTTAAAAGTCCAGGTTTTTCTTTTTATCAGTGATTTACCTGTCACCAGTTACAGTCTAAGCATACTACTCTTACTTATTTTTTCAATTTCAGAAAAAAAAGATAAATTTTCTGAAACAAGAAGTAAAACAAACCATATAGCTTTTTATCCTAAGCACTCTTCCTTCTCTTTATGAAAGGTCTATTCTTCTTTTATGTAAGACCTTCAGTCATGTGCTTTTTTTTTGAGTGTTTGTACACAACACCTAAAATAGGGAGTCATTCATTTTGACTGGCGAATTTGATGCTGCTAGAATACAAATAATACATTATAATTCTAAGACTTGAACTACAGGAAAAACATATGGGATTTCTCTTAATCTTCAGCATAAAGGAATTTTTAAGAGTGGGTTTAAAATTGATGTGGAGAGAGAGAGGTTTTGTAAAATCTGTGCTCTGTTACATTTATGTGTCTTTACTGCTGGGTATCTGTGGCCCATTAAAGTGATCATAGAGGCCAGCCTGCTTAGTAAATAGCAGCTGCATCCAAGTTGCTTCAGTTGGCTAGGAAATGAAAGCATCCAAACTCTTGATTCAACCTTTTAGAAATACAAATGCTGTGCCCCATTCAGTCTTCTTCCCTAGGGAGCAGGCCAGATTGTTTGCATGCAGTGTAACACTGCTACCTCTTGGGACTTGCAGTAACTGTTCTAGTTCTGCTGTGCACTAATGCTGCTTGGCCTCCTTTTTAGTTAGTCCTGTGTGCTAATTAGGATATAAGATTAAATGAAATAGAAGTTTCACAGAGAGATGCAATGTGTTTGAATAACAACATTAAAGTGTGGCTAAGGAGGATTGCTCCATGTCTTTTGGAGTGATTTATTTTGAATGATCCATCAATTAAAATTATTTTTGTGCTTTTTAGTTGTCTATTGTTGCTCTTTTTGATGTCACTATTAATACTATACTAACAGTAGTGAATATTGAAAGTAATTTTGAAAAGCACCAAGTATTCTATAAAAAATTCATTTTCTAACTATATACTGTTGCATACTGGAGAGGTAGCTCTCTACTGTACTCTTCTATCTTAAGACATATCATCTTTGTGCCAGTGGTACCAGTGTTTTGGAAAACATTTGAGAATTACTATTGAAAACTTGTGAGATTCTGCATTTATTTGTCTGTTCATCACTTTATATGGCAGATTAAGATAACATTCAATGTGTTTTTGCTATTGCTGCAGTCTAGATTTTTTTTAAAAAATAGGAAGACAAAGTTAAAATATGCATAATAGTTATATAAAGAGAAAGCAGGAAACACATCTATAAAAATTAATAGACAAGATAAATTACTTCAAGTTTAGGAAAGAGCTCTGGCTTCAGCCAGCTGTAGATATAGTCCTTTTACAGTCCTTTCTATATGACCCCCAATTTTGTTCGAACCATTTCTTTTGCAATGCAATTTTATTCTGGTCTTTCTAAAGACAGCTTTTTAGTCATGCCACATTTTATGGTCTTTTTCTGCCTTTTATTATTCAAAAAACTTGGTATTGTACATCAAAGTGATGTTCTTGTCTAGTCTCCAAAAGTGATGCTTAAACAAGTAATGCTTCTGCCTACTATGTCATCTTTGTGTTCATTCTGTAAGTCTGCAGAAAATCATGCAATTCATGTCTAGTTTCTCAAGCTTACAATATATAATAGCCTATCTAAAACAAATTAATTTTTTAATATATGAGGGTATTGCTGAGGAGGATAGTATAACTAATAAAATATCATAAGAGAATTAAATGGCAGTAAAAATTAAACCCAAATTTTTTATCATAGCTTTGGGATTCAAAATTACTTTCAGTGCTATTAGGAAGTTAATGATTTGCCCTTGTGATGTGTTAAACTTGGCTGGCTGCCATATGCCCACCCAACTGCTCTCACACTCCCCTATTTTTATAGGATGGGGAAAAAAATACAATGAAAAAGCTTGTGGGTCAAGGTAAAAACAGGGAAATCATTTACCACTTACCTTCATGGGATAAACAGACTTGACTGGGGGAAAATTAAGTGTAGAATTGTGAGAAAAAAAGGCAAAACCAAGAGCAACTTCCCCCAGTCTCCTCCTTCTCCCCAGACTCGGATCTTTTCCTCTTTCTCAAGTCCTCGGTCTCATCTCCACCAACCCAGTGTGGCACAAGGGGATGGGGAATGAGAGTTGCTGTCAGTTCATAGCAGTTCATCTTTGCCACTCCTTCCTCACACTTCTACCCTGCTCCAGAGTGGGGTATTCCATGGGATACAGTCTTTCATGAAGATACCCAGTGTGAGTTCTTCTGTGGGCTATGGTTCTTCAAGGTTTAGTCTACATGGGTCTTTTCCACAGGCTACAGGCCTTCAGGAACAGATTGCTGTAGCATGGGTCCCCAATGAAATGCAACTCCTGCCAGTAAACCTACATCTGCACAGGATCTCCCTAGACTGCAGCTTCCTTCATGGATTGTCCACCTCCTCCAGCGTGGGGATCTCCATGGGCTGCAGGTGGACTATGCTCCAGCATGGTCCTCCATGAGATGCAGGGAGACAGCCTGTGTCACCATGGTCATCTGCAGGGGATTCTCTGCTCCAGCACCTAGAGAACATTTTCCTCTTCCTTTTTCACTATGTTTAGAGTCTGGAAGGCTGTTTCTTCCAGTTTTTCTCTAAAGTCCTCTCCCACAGCAGTTGCACTGTGGTTTCTCTGAAATTCATTCTTAAATAAGCTTTCCTAGGGGCATGGCCCACTTGGCTGCCGAACTCAGCACTGTCTTGAGGGAGATCTATTGGAGGCAGCTGGAACAGGGTCTGATCTGGCTCAGCCCTGTTCTCTTCTCACACAGGCTATCTCTGCAGCCCTCTGCTGCTATCACCTTGTTGTACAAACCCAATACAGCCTGTTATTTTGCCTAGTTTTTCTAATCTACCTGCTCCTCTCCTATGCTGTCTGCTGTTTGACACAGTCTTAGTCCCTGCTATTTAGTGTCTGCTGCATCTTGGTTTCACTCCAGCTATTTTCCTGATGTTAGTGCCCTGTTTTTACACACAGTTATGAAGAGTTTGTATAAAGATTGAACAAGTGGAGGAAAAAATTATACAGTCATAAGGATGCTGCAAATAAAGTAGGAAGGTAGCTTTTTCTTTCATATATTCTCTCTGGCTTTTTCACTCTGTGGTGTGTTGATTTAGAAATAGGGTTGATTTTGAAGAGTAAATGTTTGACCTGAATTTAAGTTATTTTTGTGATAGTTTGTCATATTACTATTTGTGAGGAGTGGGGAAGTAGTCTTTCTGTTTCAGTTCCTCCTCTGCAAAATAACACTTTTACACTTCACAGATGATGAAGTAAATGTATTACAGAGTGTGAAACACTTGGCTGCCTTTGTCTGAGGTCACAGGCAAATACCTGAACAGAAGACGGATGGCATTCTGTGTCAGAAAGCTTCTAGTTGCAAAGTGTATCCCACGTAGTTTGGGCTAGATTTTTTTCTACTGGTGGTAGTGATCAGATGTTGTCATTGTGACAGCATGTTGTTCATGGATGGTTACTGACTTATTTTGTGTTCTATAGTCTCTGTGTCTCCACTGGATTGATGGACTGCTTTCAGAAAGAAACAGAAAAATAAATCTGAATTTTCTTGCTTTTTTTTTTTTTTTTTTCCTTTGGTGAGGTTTCCCTTTAAGGAGGGAAGATTGCTATACAACAACATCTGGATCAAAGTCTTTATCAGATATTTGTGTGAACGCAGTATCACTTTACTGTGTGTTTGTATTTAGTGAATAAAAAAAGGTAGTAATTTTTATAATGGTCAAATAGAGCAGCTGTTTTGAAATACAAACTGAATATTCATAAACTCTCTCCCTGCCTAATTTAACTGATTTGAGCTTTCAAAGTCTGATGTTTCCTCGGAAGTTGTACTAGGATTGTAACCAATAATCTTCCCGTGTTCATAAAACATGCAAACACACATATGGTATATATAGGGGCATTATCTTCATATGAGCTAGATTTTGTTGACAAAAAGAAGGTAGACCATTTAACAGATATATAATTTGCTGTCTTCATTGCAGTTTTATAAGAGCCACTATTATAAAAATGGGTATGACATTTGCATTTCTGTTTAATTGCTGTGGAGTGAACATAAAAAGATAAGAGAGCCAAGAGAGCTTATTAAAACTGAAATGAGGGCAAGTGATAAAAGAATGATATTTTAGTGGTGCTGCAGTCAGATCTGACACTTTCCCCACCAAAACAATCTTATTCAGGGATTTTTTTGGTGAGGAGAGAGGATATAGGGATTATACAACAACTCTTCTCTTCTGAGCTTCACTTGATATACAGGTCCTCTCCTTGCCTGTATTTTAACTTCAGCGCCTCAGTAGCCTTGGGGACATTGAGGAAAATAATGTGACATTTTCTCTGCCCTGAAGTAGCTTCCTCTTTCCTTTTTAACCCCTGCCTTTTTTTTTTTTTTTTTTTTTTTTTAATCCTTTTTCTTTTCCCCTTTTTCTTTCCTGTGTCAAATTACACCATGCTGCATGCTCCTGAGCCTCTCCATGGCATGCCTCATAGCAACATCTCTGAATTTCAACCCATCCAATGAGATTTAATAATTGAGAGTAATGTTTGAAAATATTGAAGTC
Source organism: Certhia americana (assembly GCA_018697195.1). Lineage (NCBI taxonomy): Eukaryota > Metazoa > Chordata > Aves > Passeriformes > Certhiidae > Certhia > Certhia americana. The sequence continues at coordinate 105,430,679 of CM031857.1, forward strand.
ATGTTTCATAGTCTGAAATGTCAAGCATTGGATACTAGTGGGCATGTAAATGAGTCCACAATGAAAAGTAGAGTAATCATATAGCTAGTATCTTAGTTATAACGTAAGTACACAGAAGGGTAGAGCTAAAGGTATATAGTAATCATTTAAATCATGGACGTTCTACTTTTTTGTTTTAATTACATAATCAAGGCAATGCTTTTATAAAGAAATTTGTAAAAATTCTCCCAGTTTTAAAACATCAAATATCTATACATAAATGTGCATATGCTGCGTGCTGCTGTAGGGACTTCCCTCTGCTTTTGAATATCAAAAACCATCTTGCTGGCTGAAACCACCACTGATATTTTTACTTGAGACTTGAGTCTAGCTGTGAAGGGAACTACAGCAGGGAAGTGTCTTGCAGGAATCTCTGTGCTGGAACAGGTGGCCTATCCCTCCTGTGCCTGGGCATTTCAGCAGATTGTGGCAAAATTCTGCGTTGTCAACAGAATAAGCCCAGTTCTGCACAGCCTTCAGTCACAAAGTAATGATGAGCTGTCACTGAGCTGATACAGGAGCAGAACTCCTTTGCACAGTTTTTCCCCACCAGAAAAAAATTCTAATTCTCTTCTCTGCAGGGAGATTCCTAACTCCTGACATGAAGCTGTATTAGCTTGCACAAAAATTGAGAAATCTGCTCAAATAAGTAAAATCTTCCCAAATCAGACTTGCTTTTATGTGTCCAGTCTTGCTTCTCTGGAAATGATAGATTACAACAAGTCTAAAAAGGAGGGACTTTCCCCCAAAATTCAAGAGCTTTCTGGACTATCTTTTAAATAGTGACATGGCCCAAATTATTTCAAAAGCAGTATAACCTCAGGATATGGCTTTGCCTTCAAGTACATATCTTCTTTGAATAATTGTGTATGCTGATGCTCTGAAGGAAGAATACACACAAACCCCACAATCTGAGAAATTAAGTCATCCTACTAATTTGGTTTAGCTCCACAGTCTGAGCAGGAATAAGGAACAACCAAATATTTTATTTCTACTGAACCTTTATCTTGCTGTCACAGATAATATCCATGTACTAATAGTTCTTTTAGGTGCAAGTTTGGTTTTGGTTTGTTATGGGCTTTTTTGCAGTTCCTGTGTTTACTGTGAAAGAGCAATATCATTAGCACACATTGTGAAATAGGTGAAAAACTAAAAAAAACCACATAGGAATCCAGAAAAACTATTCTCATACCATTTCCCTAGGAGTGTTTTTTACTGTGTGAAAGCAAATGCATTTATAACTGTAAAATATAAATATATATAAATGCTTTTATTTTATTTTCAAACTAATAGACTGGGTTGTTTTCATGCTAAAGGGATTGTGGAATAACCCTGATGCATATCAGAGCTATCATACATCAAAATTGATGCTTTATGCTGAAATATATTTGAAAATATTGTTTGAGTTCTAGCTCTCTACAGAAAACTCCCATGTTCCAGATATTTTGACTTTAGGAGAAATGATCTAATTCGTTTTCTGTTACAAACATACATAGAATGTAGAAAACTTCTATTTATTGTACCACTTTTGATAACATAGCTTTCATTTCTGAGGCAATTTACATTTCAATATACATATATGTATGCATCTGATTAACAACTGTGCTACAGCCATTGGTATTATGTGACATTCAAAAATTACATATTTAGAAAATTAATAAATAACAGAAACATTGGGAACTTAATGTGAACCCTTAAAAAGGTGCAAATAAATTCTTAAGGGCTAAATATTCTGTTGTCAACACATTTTATAGTAACAATAATGATATTGTCACTAACACCAGTGAGTAGAAAATTGTAATGTATTAAATGGAAAGATCTTCCTCTGTAGATTGATGACTGTCGTGCTTCTGCTATTGTTCTTAAAATCAATCAAGAACAAGATTATCTCATACATATTTCAAACTGCAGATGAAGGAAGCAGAATATAATATGAGGGCTTCAAAGTCATGTTCCTCGAAACATTTGTGTTACATGACTGTCTTGCACAGCTTAAAAGAACACTTTTCTTGGGTATTTTCTTCAGTGGACTACAATTTGTGCTCTTAAAGACCTCAGCATTTCACTGTTGCTCTTCATCTTTCAAAAATTGGAAACTGAAATATTCATGAGTTGTTTTTGTCCTCAAAAAAAGGAGGAAAGAGAAAAAAAAATATACAGGAAGCATCAGAATTATGGAGTAGCAGTTGTTGATGCATAATTACAATGGTAGATTTCCCATAACAAGCTCTGTTAAAGAACTAACAAGTCCTAAATAGCTCAGAAAGAAAGACTTTTCTGATTTTTGTGCGCTTTCAGTCCCTCCTCACAGTACAGTTTTTTTGTGACACTTATAATTACTCTATCCTGAAATTATATCTGGCATTTTTGATAGCACTTTATATTTCTTTTATTTGTAGTAGCTCCAAAATGGGTTAGCTTAGGAGAGAAATATTTGAGATAAATATTTCTGGGTTTTTTGGGGTTTTTTTGCGTTCAAGGAAAAGGCGAGTTTTGAGAATATTTAGCATTTAAGAAAGTTATATTGGTAAGTTATCTATATGTTTACAATTATTTATATATTGATGTAAAGTTAATGCTTACATAATGTAGACAAAATCATGACTGAAATATATAAGAATGGGGGTAAAAATTGTTGGTAAAAGGAAATTAAAACTTCAGAGAAAATCCTGGTAGACAAAATGCTGCTGTAAAACTGAAATTTAAGAAAATAGAAGTTGTATTTAAAATTTTTTAAGATGTAGTAACTGATTAGACTTTTGTATGCATTTGCTTTGAATTATAGAAGTTTCAGAAAATCATTAGAAAACAGTATTACCAGAATATAAAGCATTCAAAAGTAGCTATGATTACACTCACAAACTGACTACTTTTGCCTCAACATTCTGTGATTTTGAAGTCTTTAGATTAAATAGCAAAGAAAGGCCTGTGAATGCTTTATAAAAAAATAGTCTTTAGAGAGAAACCTGATGGGCTCTTTGCCAGGAGAGTGACTAAATTAGCAGAAGCGAGTATTGATAAAGAGACACAAGGAAAGACCCAGCTAGGAAAACAAGGGATACTGGGAAGAAATCAGTAGCTTGTCAAGAATGTTACTCTATATGATCTTTGAGAACTGGCTGATGGTCTTTGTTTTAAAATGAATATACTGGTATCTTGTCTGCTATCCAACATGTAATGACAACTCTAGTGCCTAAAGATGATTGTGGAAAACAGAAAGGCTCAATGAGGGGTTAGAAAAGCAGAGATGGGTAATAAATCCCCATGACCTGTAAGCAGAAAAGCACCCAATCACTTGGGGAATGTTCCCTCCTGGAAAGGCCTTCAGACCAAAGAATGTGTACGGCTTCCTATGGGATGCAGGGAGGAAAAGAATCTTTTGTTTATGTAAAAGAATATTGCGAATGATCTTTTGAAGTGATTCTGAGGAAGCATGAATCTTATTTAGGGAAAGGATCAGAGGTACAGAGAAACTAATGCACAGGGAAGAAATGGAGTAGAGTATAAAAGGGAAGAGACAGTAGGAAAAGGAGTTCAGTGTAAATAGGAGAAAATGCTGTTCTGTGTAAATATGCTGATGATAGATACTCCAGTTTGAGCAATACTATTTGTCCCACCTTCTCATTAAAGTGCATTTCTCCATGTGGGTGTTTTGCCTCCACTAAGCAGGAGCAAGCTTTGAGCTGGCCTGGCAGGGGAGCAGGCTAAGTTATCTGAGGACCAGCAGTAGGTGGGGACTGCAAACCTCATGTGCCAGTGCCAGCAGCTGGGGGAAGCAATGGTCCTGGGCCAGTGCCTGGGATGAGAGGCTAAAGCCAGTTGCTGGAAGCAGCCACACTGAGTGTCTGTGTATTTGTGTATTCCACTAGCTAACTTCTACTTGATCAGCTGGAGGGGAGGCTCTGGGCTGGGTCAGCTCTGCAGTTCATTATTTCAGCAAGGACAGGGCATCTGTGTATGTGTGTGTCTGTGTGAGCAGCCCTGTGAGCTCATGTGAGTGTGTGTGTGTGTGTGTGTGTGTGTGTTCCCACCTGCGGGGTACCTGGGCTCAGCCCAGCTGCTGGATGAACCTGGTGCACCTGCTGCAGCCTCTCCTCATCCCTCTGCTTACTAGATTCACCTGCCTCTAACAAAGACATCAAGAGCATAAGCAGAAGTCATGTTTCTGAACAAATGTCAAGAAAATAGCAATTTAATTCAAATTGCTCTGAATATTAAAATACTTGCAAATAGATATTAATTCTTCCATGAAAAATGTGACAAAGTGTTTAATCAATACAGGAATTCACAGATTCTCTTTGTTCTTCCTCAATATGAAGAAAAAAAATGTGACTGAAATAGATTGCAGAAACAAAAATAGAAACCAGAAAATGTGGTACATAAATGACAATATAGGTCACGTTTTCTACTCATAAATAGTTTATATATTCATTTATTCTCTACCTATTGTAAAAACTAGTGGCAAGATTTTGAGCCAAAATGTATTTATAAATGGAATTGAACTTTTTAATACAGCTATTCCTATATTTAGATTGTGGAGAATTTGTGGGTGAAGCTAGGTGACAAAAACCAGCAGATGATTAAGCTGGCAGCACCAGCCCAGCTGGAACCTGTGTCCTGCTGTAGGAGGAAGCAGCCAGACAAGCTGAAGTGGAGATTCTCCATTTCTGATGAATGAAGTGGACTTTTCTGTGAGTCCACCACAAACAAAAACTCTCTCTGAGAGGTGTCTGCTACTGTCCCTTCTGCATATGTGCTGAAAGGTGTTGCATAAAGAATCTGGCAAATAAATGCTGAACTGAAAAAAAAGTGACTTTCAATTATCTGAAATGTATTTAAACTTGTTTAGTTTACCTTTTATGTTTGGGATATAAATTAAAATGTGTAAAGCAAACCTCATTGTTTGTGAAATGAAAATAGCTTACACAAGCACACTTGGTTTAGGTGAAATTCCAAGTTTCTGTGTAGAAATGCTCTCATACATTCATATTGCTGCTGTTCATATGACTTTGGATTTTCATGTCTGGATGTTCTGGGTGAATCATGTTTCTGAGGATGGCACGTAGCAGCAAGCTTGACAGCTAAATCAAAAAATGAAAGTATATAGCTATAGTGTCTGGCACCTGCCTGTGCCTTATCCTCACACTGTTTGTTTGGGCAGCCAATGCCTCTGAAACCTTTTCATTTGTCACATCAGACTTGTTTACTTTGGTGGTAGACAATACTATGGGACAAATAATAGTATAATTTCATATACTTGAAGTCTCTGCTGAATTCTCAAATGTGTTGTGTTATACTCAGTCACTGGAGATGGAAATGTGACATTAGGAGTGAAGGTCCACAGGTATTGGTTTTGTGCTGAGGAAAATAAGAATTAATTTATTTGGGGATTCTTTAGAAGAAAGAAATTAATAATTCTTTAGGATGGAGTCACAACTCATGCTTTGAAAGCCCTACAACAAAGAGTGTGTCCCTCTGGCTGTCCCAGCCTCTTCAATAAAATATTTCCAAAGATCCTAAAATGTTTACCTAAAATGGCTCACTGAGTTCTTTTTTCTTCTCTGTAAAGATGATTATTTTTCTACAATTTCCCTTGACTGTATGGACATAAAGATGGTGTGTAGTACATTTAAGGGCAGAAATACAAACTGGATAGATGCTCTGGAGGCTGAACTGAGAACTTTTCTAACACTGGGCAGAGTTGGTAGCTCGGGTGGGTCAAAGTCCTTGCTTGCCATGTTTGTCTTCAGGGATGCTCTTAATATGAACATAGTGCAAATACTGCTTTATATTGACTGAGCTTCCACAACTCTGCTCTTCAGCTACAGCCTGAAGGGTATCAGGATCACTTTTCTGAGCTTAAAATTAGGGGAAAATAAAAGTATTTATTATGTCATTACAAATCACACTGAGACAATTTTGGAAACTCTTCTGAGGTAAAAATGTTTATATGAACACAGTCAAAAATGGTTAAAAGCTAAATTTCCTGTGTCCTTTATGGTCCTGAAATGAAGGAAAAATCCAAATTGTGTTATAGCACTTTGTTTATTGATTTGTTCCTTCAAATCCTGCTGCCTTTGAAATTCAGGACTTACTCTGAGGTCTTCAGTTGTGTAAATTTCATAAAAATTCTTACACATTTCTAAATTTCTGCCTTAGTAGCAGCAGTAGCAACTTTTCCAAAGACTGACTTTTCTTCAGAAAATTGCTACTTTCTTTTGAGTTCTCGCTCAATCTGCCCACAGCAATGCTCCTACTGAGATGTCATACCACTGTCTTCCTTTTAATCTTGTGACTGGTAAGGAAGATTGATATCTGAATTATTTCTTCTTAGGAAAGTAGGTGTAAAACAAGTTCAAACTAAAACTGTTTGGGCTGGTTTTGGAGGGGGTTGTTTGGGGTTTTTTTGGGGGGGATTTGGGGTTGGTTTTTGTTTCTTTGATTTTGGGTTTTTTTTAAACAAATATAGGGTCGTAATTCTAGGAATTAGTTTTTTTTAATTCAGAATTGTCATTAAATCCCATCAGAGAATATTCAGGAGTCTGGAAAAGTGTCATCAGTATGTTAGGAAACAGTCTTGAACCTAATAAATGTGATGATTTTTTTATGTATTCCCATTTTTACTGGGTAGATATGGGAAAGAGATATGGAGAGATTCTCAAGGGAATCTTATTCATGTGCAAATGTCATTCTTCTAATATCTATAATAAATGTTATAATTGTCATATATCTCTGTACATAGCTACCTATATAATGAGAGACTTTTCTATTCAGAAAATAACACACTCATGCAGAGTTAGCAACAGATAAATATCTAATCATTTGTAAACAAGACAGATACCTTCATGGGATATTCTTTATGCATTTGCTTCACAGCTGAGCAGAAAACTAACTTAGCATTTGAGACTGAATGACAAGATCTGTCTTTATCTGAGAACTGTGTGATTTCCTCAAGCAAAGAGAGGGAATAAGGGAGAAGTCATTTAGCAGCACTGCATTTTTAATGTTTTCAGTTTTAGAACTGTAAAAGAAGGCCACTTGCATTAGCAAAAGGCATGGTTATAAAGACATTCCAGTATTTGTTGACCTTCTGAGTCATCAGGATGTAGTAACACTCAATTGTTCTGAGCACAGAAGCACAACTGCTGGAGCAGGCTCTGGTGCACTGTACAGTTGACATAATTTTAAGGACTTCTACCTTCAAAAAATCTGCTTTGTTTCTAGTCATTCTCATAACAACCCTATTTTTTTTTCCATCCTTTTTATATAATACTTAGAAAAAGTACTTTTGATTGTTTAATGGTTCCCCTCCATCCCCTGTGAGTTAAAAACCACCTGAGAAAACAGATGTTCCATGAACAAAAAAAATTGTAGCTTTGAAGAAAAAGACTTGGGGGTTCTGGTGAAAACCAAGTTGTTGCAATGTGCCCCTGCAACAAAAAAGGTGATTTATGAGCTGTGCTGCAATAGACAAAAGTATTTCCAGCACACCAAGGGAGGTGTTCCTTCCTTTTTACACATCAGTGGTGAGACCACTGGAGTTCAGTGTCTGGTTCAGGACTCGCTGGTGCAAGAGAAACATGGAGAGAATCCAGCGAAAAAGCATGAAGCTGATAAAGGAACTGGAACATCTCTGCTGTGAGCACAACCTGGGACTCTTGACCCTGGAGAAGGCACAGGAGAATCTTGCTGACAGATACACATTTCTGAAGGGAGGATGCCAACAGGATAGAGCCAGGCTCTTTTCAGTGTTGCCTGGTGACAAGACCAGAGGCAATGGGCACAAACTGGAACACAGAATATTCCATTTGTATATAAGGAAACTCTTTACACTATGAGAGCAACGGGACCCTGGTGCAGGTTGCCCAGGAAGGTTGTGGAGGACAATTGCCATTGTCCTTGGCAATATTCAAAAGCTGTCTGAACATGCTCCTGAGCAAGCAGATCTAAATGGCTCTCCTTGATCAGGGGAGTTGGACAAGATGACATCCAGAGTTCCCTTCTGATCTCAAACATTTTGTGAGTCTCTGATTCTGTAAATGAAATAAATGCAAGGAATATTAGCTTGTAATTTTCAAAAGAAGCATTTCTGCTATTCTGACATATGGTGCTAAGTAAGGGTATAAAAATTTCTCTTCTTCAGGATCATTGAAAGAAATCAAGAAAAAGCAAGAGCCATCGTCTCCTGTACTATGAGGACAGTATACCTAGAGGCATTTCATGCTATGGTGTTATCTCCCTACTGCAGTTTGTTGAAAGCTAAAGGGATTTTCATCTGTAGGGGTACACTTTTGCACTGCTCTTCATACTTCTGTCTCCTCTGGGAATATACATTGATCTACTGCAGTGAAAACATTTAGTATCATTCTGACACATCTCCATTCTAGCACTTCATGACTCACTGGCCCAAAATTCCTTCTCTAATGATCCTAGGAAGCCTTACTGAAATGAGTAGCTAATTTAACACTAAATTTGTAACTAACACTAAAATATCAAATGTGCAATTAAATTCAGACTACTGGTAATCCATATTTTACTCACCCTATATACCCTGTGCAGTACAATGCTTTTCTGATTTATTACTATCCTTTTAAACTATCTCTAACATTTTTGCCTTCAATCCATAAGTGCTAGTCTCTGAATTTCTGTAACTAAATATTTAAATAAAAAGTTATTTTTAAAATTGAAATTTTCTCATTCTAAATAACATATAGGCATACCATTAAAATACTTTTAAAATTTTTATATAGTAACTTTCTTGAATCACATATCTCTAGTGTTAGTTTTACAATTATTGGAATCCCCAACATGCCCACATGACCGGTTTATAGACACATGTGTATAGACATATATACACATTCTGTCTGTGAGAAATATTTAACTTCAAATAAAATTTATTTAGATTTATAGTCATATACTGTAGGAGCACAAACAGTTACAGTATAGAAATATTTTTGTATACCTGTACAGTAAGATTATGAACTCTTTTTCTTTTATGGTGTCTGAAAGGAAGCTTTAATGTGATAGAAGATGTTTGATGGGGAAATTAGGGAAATAAGTTGTATTATGTAATTTTGCCTTCCATGTAATTGCCAGTACAAGTTCGTAATCAAGGTTATTGTCATAATTTTGTTTGAGTATTTGTACTAAGTAAAGTTTTATTAAAATGTGGAAATCAATATTAGATTGAGTCCAGTTCTCATAGAGAAATAAGTTTCACTTTGATTTTCAAAAAGACAGATTTCACAGAAAAACCAGTAAGATAAAAATTTACACGTTTCTTTCTATTTTACCCAAAAAAAGAAGCTTTTGGGTATTATAAGGAGGAGAAAATTAAATTTCCTTTGTAAAGGCTAATTTTTATTTCATTTTTATTGTTTAGGACATCAATAAAAGGCCTTTCACATCAGTCACTAGCTCCCTCTTACACAAGAAAAGCATCATTTGAATGCAGTTAGACTTTGCATTTTGACATTCTCTTTTGACAGGTTTGGAATGAAGGGGAAACTCAGGATGGCACTGTGTACCACTTGTGTCAGAAAAAGATAAAATGTGAAGGTTTGGCTTCCAAGGATGGAAGTGGGCATTAAAACTAAACAATATTTTCTGGTGTATCTAATTCAAACCTATTGAAACAAGCATCTTGCAGAGTATTGATATTCAAATAGTCCTGGAGGCTCGTGTGCCCCGGGTTATTTCATAGTATCATGCACATAACTAGGTGACCCTTGAGGGAAGAAATCAGTGCTTATGTAATTCAATTGAGGTCAAAAGCAGTTTCCAAACTGGGTCGGCCCCCCAGGGTATGGAAGCAGGAGATAATTTCTAAAGCACAGAGGAAAATTCCAGCTGGCTTCTATCCATCTCCCTCCACTTTTCTTCTCTTTTCCCCTTGCCTGAAGCACTGCCCCAGCACTTGCAGCTCTGTTGGCTCTGGAGGCTTTGTGGAAAAAGCAATCTGTGATTTCAGATATCAGAACCAGCGAATGTGGGAGTCAGCCATTCCAGAGCTTAGGGAAAAGAAAACAACAACCCAAATAACAAACAAATCCCAAATCAAATAAAAGGGAATCCTGCATATAATGTTTATGAACTGCTGTCCTGAATGAATGCTCCAGAAGCCTCTGGATAGGCAGTGACCTGCTGGGGCCATCAGATCCTGCCATCAAGGGGACCTCAGTGCACGAGAGTAATTTTGGCTGCCCCATGGTACCCTGGCCTTTCTCCCTCACCACGTGCCCAAGGCCTCAGGCATGTCCTCAAAAAACCCTGCTACTATGTAGAGGCTTTAAAATTTTTTGTGTTAAAGTTTAAAAGCTCACAAAGAGCCTTTGGAGCCACGGGCCAAGAGCACGAGTAGATTATCAATAATGTGCATTTATTTCTGTCTTGAATGAATTCTTTTCTCTCCAGCTTTCAGTCAACTAAATAACTGTAACAGAAGTTGCTTGGACTGAAAAAGGACAAAATTGTGTCTGCAAAATCATGAAAAAACTAATTAATGAAGTCAACAAAAGTTCTCCCCAGAAATGTGGTGGAACATTTATAGAAAGTGGGTATGGACAATAGTGGCTAAGCTCACTTACTAAAATTCAAAATAAAACTGCAAAGAAAAGAGTTTTCTCAGACTTTCTTTTAAATGTCCAGTTCTGAAGGAGTTGGGAATAAAGTTGCTTTTCCAACTCAGTTGGAAATGAAGTTATTTTTCCAACTCAGTCGGAAATAAAGTTACTTTTCAACTTTGTATGATGAGGAGAAACATAAGAGAGATTTTCTGGCTTCCTGTTTGCTCTCCAGTTTGTTTATTCTGATAAATAGTATAATGGCAATGCACTGGAGTAGACAAGTAACAGGAAGAGTCCCAGTTTCCCTTCTGTCATGAATAGAGATGATGTGGGATGCTGCCTGGACAGTACTGAGCTGTATAAATCCATCACTGAGCTCTCTCTGGTGAAGCTGGAGACTGACAATTACTAGAGGTCATTTTCTGAGAAAAAAAAGCAGAGTTTTGTATTTGTGAACCTGTCTGGCCCATTTTAGAGATGTATTTATAAAGAAACCATGCTCTAAGTGCTTAATTTTCAAAGCAACTCCTTTAAATATACATGGGAATATTGCAAAAGCTAAAGTTTAGAGAAGATTTTCTTGGTCTCTGTGTGTTCTCCTGTCTGTTTTCCCCTTGTGTCTCCTCCTCTTCTCCTTTTCACTCTAACAAGCTACCTGTTCATTAACTTTGTTTTAAGATAAATTTGTTTTAAATGGGTTTGTTGTCTTAAATAAAAAACACCAAACAGCTTTTTTTTCTTCCTGGCTTTGTATTTTGTAGTTTTAGATCTCATTAGTTTAGCAGTTGAAAATCTATTGACTATCCAATGAGAACATTCACTTACACGTACAAAAAGGTTCTAGTTAATTTTATTCTTGTGAACATTTGTGACTGGTAGATAAGGGAAAAATTAATTAAATAATTTGTCACCTCTTCTTATCACTATGGTCAGAAAGAAACAAAGTCAGGCAAACAAACAAACAAACAAAAAAAGAAACACCCCAAAGGTGAAATGTCATAAGTGAGTTAAAGAACAGTTAGTTTAGCTAATACCAGTTTTTAAAATCCCTTAAACTCATGTCATAGGGGGTTTTTGCTTGTTTTATTTGTTTCTTATCTGGTCCCTCTAGTAAGAGACATATGGAAAACTTTCCTACTTCTAACACATGAGCATTTTTTACCCCCTGCAGTATGTGCATGCTCCAGAGGGCCCTGCTGCATCCTACTTTTTCTGCTGCCTGAGGTTTGACATCTACCATATCCTTCATGCTCTAGCTGTCATAAGTAAACTCACTCCCTCTTTCTTCTTCTTTTTCTTCATTCCTACCCAGGGACTATTTTTTTTTTTTTCTCTCTTTCTGTACTGTGAGCCCATTGTCTTGGTTTTCTGACTTCATACTGTTTGTGTTGCTCTGCCTTCTGTACCCACCTCTTTGAGTTTGGTTTCATCCCAACAGCTTTGGTTTCTGACACAGAGCATGAGATGAGTCAGATTAACAGTGCAGTTAGTATTTATAATTGAAATAAGGAAGTGTCACCTTGTCACCAGTAGGCATATTGGACTGTAGGGGGTTTTGTTAATACTTTGGGCTTTAGAAAAAAAAAAAAAAAAATTCTGTTAGGGAACCCAGATGACAAAAATCCACCCAAAATTTTTCAGTTCCTTGTATCTGACAGTTTAGAAAGATCCACTTCAAACAATGAATTTAAACATTCTGAAATATTTCCAAAATGCTTCTCTTATGGAGCAGGAAGCCTTAGCTGCATCTGCTAAAGGATCTGCTGTTGCGATGGAAACTTGGATGTGCCTCAGAAGAAATTCTTTCTCTGGCAATTGACATTGTCACTGTTGCAGAACAGAGTTTTTTAGTACATCAAAACATTTAATCATAATTTTTGTGAAATTCACTCCGAATACTGAAGGATGCCTATGCAAAAATTTTTCTAATGTTGCTTCTTCAGAGACTGGGAAGACAGTAAAGTATTCTGCCTTTTTTTATCTTCACTTGCCATGTACTTCTAGAAATATTTAAATAATGAGATTCAGTAACATGAAAGAAACATGATGCTTAAACACACAGGAAGGAATTCAAGAGAATATTTAAATGTGAAAATTGTATAGCCAGTTCCCTATATACTGCTCCTTGTCATCCAATAACAGGACACTCTCATCTAGTCAGTTTACTCTTAAACCTCAGAGTTTGATGAATTTTTCAGAACCTGCTTCCAAGGGATGTGTCTTCCAAGAACAAAGGAAAAGAATTTTAGCAATTTGGAAAAACAGAATTAAGTGACTTTTTACGATATTTTCAAGACCCATGATAAACAAACAAATAAAATATTCCAAGTAACACCTTAATGGAGAAATAATTTACACTAAGGATGATTTGAAGTGAATGTACAGGTAAGAATGGGAATTGGCTCTTTACCAGCTTAAATGCAGCAGGAGTGATCTATATTCAATGGATCCCTTTTTTGATTTGCACAAAGCTTAAGCAATTTTATTTGCTTTATAAAGCCAGATTCTCAAACATGGTAAGAAATTATACTTACTTCTTCATTACGTTATATTTTTTGTTTGTTTTCCTTACAAGTCCATGAATTTCCTTACAAATCCATAAGGGTCATTCTGTTCAAAAATTTACTTTTCTAAGACTATTCTCTATTGTAAAAGTTACTTATAGGATTACACTTCTGTAGAAAATTGGACTCTAGAGTTATTTGAATTAAGTTTTCTTATTCTTTATCCTTAAGTATTTCTATCCCCTCTTACTGAAAGGTAAAAAGAAACAGATATTAAGAAACTGATCTTTGAGATTCTCTCATGTCTGATACATACAAGTCCATTTTAAATAAGCAGTCAGCTCATAGAAGATGAGAATGGTGATAAGGAGGTGAATGTTTCCTCAGTGCTCTCTGCAGGATCCTCTGTCAGCAGGCCAGGGGTAAAATGCATTTACAGAACAGTAGGAGAGAAATCTTCCACTGTCACAGTGTGCTCCCAGGGAGTACTCAACTTTATACACTCATTTGTTCCCCACCTGGAAACTCAAATGAAAAAAAAAAAAAAAAAAAAAACCAAAAAAAAAAAAAAAACCCAAGCAGATTTTTTTTGTCTTTTTGCCTGATTGAATCACATAGTGGACTGTGGGAAGGCAAAGTTCCCAAGTCTCTGGCTGCCTGGCTTGTCAACATCCAGAAGCAGATGTAGTAACAAGTTTCAGGAGAGAACATAAGCTCATGAAGTCTGTAGGCAATGTAGAACATTTGTCCTGGGAGTATGGGCATTGAAGGCTATGGTCAACAAACTGGCAGTGCCTTAGACTGAAACATCCTTCATTCTATAATTAATAACAAGATTCTTTTTAATCAATGTCTGTAAAATGTTGCCACTTCCAGTTTAAGGCATACTCAGAACTGATGAATTTGTGGTTCTTGGTGTGTTGCTCGAGTTCCCATTTGTTGGACTTTTCTTTCTATTTTTATTGCATTACAGAAACTCAACTTACTGTATGAAAGTGTCCATTTCGCTGACAGTGGGTGAAAATGACACTGGACTCTGCTACAATTCAAAGATGAAATATTTTGAAAAAGCTGAACTTAGCAAAAGCAAGGAAATCTCATGTCCTGAAATTGAGGATTTTTTATTTCCGTTTAGGGAGCCTGAAATTCTCTGGTATAAGGTAAGGAATGCAAGAGATTTTTACCTTCAAATATATATTATGCAATGTCCTTACGATTCTTTTGATCTAAATGTGTTATGAAGCTTGGGCTGTTTTTAATTTTGTCAAGAAAAGAAAACATAACCAATGGTAGAAAAGAATGAACTGAGAAATAAATTCAATGCTTCCTTTAGTAAATTGTATAAGATATCTATGTATGCTTTACCTGAATAAACAACTTAACTTTGCAGCATAAAATTCAGCAAATACTACCAAAACTTCAGTTTTTACATATATACTTAAGGTTATATTTGCAAATATAATTTGTTTTTATCAATAACTTTATTTCAATATTGTGTACTTATATATTATTTTTATTGTTAATATATTAATATATATTAGTGTGTATTATTATAATATTATATATTGTAATAATATATATCTATCTATATTATTACTTAAGGGCCAAGTTCTTGCAAGTAGTGTTGCCTGTGGGCAGTGCAGTAGAATTAATTATGGTATACAAGACTGTGCTACCTTAAAAAGCAAAATCTTGTGGCCTGGACAGATAACGTCCAAATTAACTAATACCATATCTAAAATAGGAGAAACGCAGCCAACTACTTGCTTGTTCTCATCTTGGATTTTGTGTCTGTAATAAAATTCTTCTTTAGATTAAAGATGTACCTTTTCTAGGTTCAGAGAGCTTTGAGTCTAAGATGGTTTTAGAAAGAGCTATATAGCTCTTATTTCTCCTTATTTCTCCTCATTCTCATCTTCTGTTTCTCTACATTTTTGATTGTATTAAAAAAAAAAAAAAAAAAAAAAAAAAAATAAAAAAAAAAAATATCCCTTGCAGCCTGAGATGATGGTAATATAAAAGTCATAGATTGCAGACATAAGAGTAATGCTAAATGAGTAAATTAAATATGAGCTACTCACCAAACTGATGTAAAAAAAAAAAAAAAACCCAAAACACCAAAGGAATCTTTTCTAGCCAGAGGCTTAAGTATCAAATCTGGTGATAAAATTAGTTTTAACCAACATCTAAATAGACTGGATTTTTACATAATTTGTTTATATAGATTTATAACCAACCTGGGCTCTTTCCTAGCCACCTTGACTTTGTGCAGCATTGTCCACAGTGGTCCATTTTCAGTGTAAGGACACAAACCCTGAAGTTTTATATTCTCTTCAAACAGGAATGCAAGTCAAAAACGTGGAGATCAAGTATTGTGTTTAAAAAGGACACTCTTGTCATTCGGGAGGTTAGAGAGGATGACATTGGAAATTACACTTGTGAGCTAAAATATGGATTCTTTGTTGTCAGAAGAACTACGGAGTTGACAGTTACAGGTAATTACAGACTCTTTCTATCTCTTATATTTAGAAAAAGAAACCCCACTGAATATTGTGCTTCAAGTTGTGTGTTTTAGAATCATACTGTCTGCACACAACTTTGCTGTGGTATGAATACTGCCTAGATATGAATGGTTGATACATTAAAACTGTCCTGAATACTTCACAGTGGTATCTGTAATACCTTGACAAGTCTGAGATTTGTTCTGTTTCAAAAGCTTCTGGGCAACTTTTCTTTCTTTTTTTTTTTTTTTTTTTTTTTCAGTAGTAAATGTGTTCAAGGAACAGATAAATTCAGAAGTCATGAACTCTTACAGGGAACAAACAGAAATCATTAAGTCTATCATACTCTGTCATGTGATTAAATTACTTGGGACATAAAAGTAGCTGTAGCAATAACTCCACAGTACAAGCTCTAATTGTCTTTAGACATGAGAACAGCTGTAGCCACAGCCCAGGAACAGTAGCTCTGTCCCAGTGAGACCACTGCAAGTGTGTGACAGGTGCTTGAGCAGCTTGAGCATGATGAGGGACAGGAGCATTTTTCCTCTGTTATTCTCTCCCCACTTTCTCTAGTTTAAACTTCAAGAACTTCCTGATCTCAATCGTCATGTGCTGTGGTTACCAATTAATCTATTTTACATTAGTCTGATTATGTTTTTAATCCATTTAGTCTTGCCTTTGTAAACATTTTGAAATATTAAGTTCCACATAGTAATTATGTAACATGAATAAACTATAATTCAGCAAACAACAATTGCATAAGATGCATTTAATATCACCTGCTTTTAAAACTACCATACCAATATTTAAAATTCGTTATCAATGAAAACAAAGCATATACTGCAATAGTAATGTCCAGAGCAGCAGAACAATGTGAAGAATTGTTCATTGAATTTTCAATTCCTCACCAGACCTCTAACCTCCATTTTTCAATTATGTAAAACATATAGCTAAACATACATGTAAGGTGAAAAATGAGCTTTTACAATTATAGGATTCCAATGGTAGGGAGGAGTACATCATATTCTTTGAAATGTTGTGTAGTTTCATGGTATATTTCCTAAAAGAAGGCAGAATGAGGATTTTCCTGGCAAATTAGAGGTGAACTAGATCCACATGGTTGACAAAGAGGCTTGCATGTGTAAGCTCTTGCACCTTCAAAATATCTAGTAAACCAAGAAGCAAATCTTCCAGAATAATCATGTGGGTTGTTCTTGATCCCTTTTTGTATCTAGTATATAAATCTGAGGTACAGAAGCAACTAGTAATACTTTTATGTTAAGCATTGGGTTGAATTGAAACAGTTTCCTTTATTGGTGAAAAGTTTGTTTTCTCTTTCACTGTATCCCATTTTCCCTCCGCATTAACAGAGATTATAGTCAATTAGGGAATGCAATTTTCCACTGTTGGATGTGTCTGCAAATCATATTGTTTATGTTGTTTTGGGAGATTCAAGTAATCAATCATATTTATTTAAACTCAATAACCAGGATCTCTTTGTTGTTGTATAGCATTGATTTATTTGGTCGCTGCAGATAGGCAATTACTGTGGAGCTATTAACCTCACAATAAACATCCATTTACTCTGTTTGATTGACTCTGATATAAGGAAAGCAGAGAAAGATTCTTCAAGTGTATTATTTATACCAGGATAGTGCCAATTATCTTTTGCAATATTTGATACCTGGCTTTCAAAAGCACCTATTTACTGCATCTTTAGATGATCCATCTGTCCCTTTGATTGGTGCTCCACTACATAGCAGTATTTCAACAGGCTCAGACTGACAGGAAAGAAAAAGGAAAAAATCATTGGAACTGGATTCATGTTACTATTTGTACGAATAGTTTAAAAAAATGTTATTCATCACTTGTAGTGTAGGTAGGAGTTCAGTATTTAATGTTTAACTAGACAGAGACAGAAACAGACTTGGCTGATTTTGATGTGTTAAAAATGAATGAATTCATAGGGAGGGAACTATTCAATTTCCACCTCTGCAAACCCCAGCAGATTTAAGGACAACCTCCAAATTAGTAAACTCCTTTAGTAGTACTGTGGGTCTTCATATTATCTTTATAATATTATGTGACGTGTGACTAAACAGAACAAGTAGATAGATTTACTCATAGTACTAATTTTTGTTACACCTGTTCCTCACCACCTCTTCTCTCTGAGCTGCTGTGGACAGTCACTACTTAAGGATTTCTTTCTTTTTCACACACAATGCATTTTGTCAGAATTGCTGTCTCCTTTAGGGAAACCTGCTGCTCTTACAGACTATTAACTATGAATGTAATTATAAACATGTTTTCAGCATTGGTGTTGTATATTCTTGTTATGATAACCTCCATGATTTACACCTTAAATATCTGTGTGCCTCATAGTGAAACATGGAATGTCTCGTATTCTGATTTATTATTTAAGTTGAAAGATAAGAAGGGGATTCATATATTTTGAAAAAGACCAAACTCACTTAATAGGCAGTATCCATCTCATCTAACTATAGCAGTTGTAAACCCCTAAGCCATGAGAAAAGATAATTTCCTTTCCTTTTAAAAAATGAGAAAAAATAATTGTTCCTTCTTATCTTAAATTATAAGCACTCAGTGCTACCTTGGGTACCTTTACAGTAACAACAATTTCACGGCTCAATTTTTGTTTATTGTTGTTTGGGTTTTTTTGCTTTTTCTTTGATCTTAATGGAACTTTAAACTTTAAAATTTTTTTGAAGATCTGAAAAAATATTATTGTCTAAGTGATTTGAATCAATTTCTTTATTGTTCTGAGATGGGACCTCAAAATTCTGTTCCTGTTTTCTGTTCCTGAATTCAAAATTCCCTGTTTTGCAAAACATAAACTATGCGCTGATTATTTTAGCTTATACCTAATCAAAATATTCACATAAAAATCATAATTGATAGGGGTTTTTTTTTGTTTGAGGTTATGCAATTACATTCTAAAATGTTGTGCAATGTACAAAGTCATTTGTAGAATTTTATACTTCAGATTAGCAGGTTTTCATTTATATGGGGAATTTTAATTAAGGCATACCTGCTGTCTCTGACATAATTACTTAAGAATATGTTTAGTATTGGGAAAGAATCCTATTAGAAAAGTATAATGTTAATTTAGTCATAGTACACAACATGGGTCAAAAATACTTTTCTTCAGTGAATTGTTTTAAATATTAGGTTTAATAATATTCTTTCCTTACTCATAGTACCAAGGCATTTGCAAACTCCTTCTGCTTTTGAAAGGTTTCCTTCAGATCAAATGAAGTCCAGCCTGTGTCTGAGACACAATATACCTGTCCCCACTGCAATAACTATATTAATAACAATATAGTTCTCCATCATGAACATCATAAAGCAAACAGACCCCATCCACCTTGCAGTTGGAACATTACTTAATTCCGTTTCAGTTTTAAATATTAAAATACTTTTTCCATTCTGTCAAAAGTAAGAAAACCTTATACCTTGAAGATGGAATCAGAGCTAATCAGTAGGTTCTTAATCCTGAAGCCTTTCCTCAGAGATACCCTTTGTTTTCTTTATTCAATGATTACACGCAAAGAAGTTCCCTTGGAAACAACTCCTGCTGGAACGAGCATAACTTTAGATTTACAGATTCCAGTATGTTTACAATCAAGCTATAGAAATAATAAGTTGACAGAGTAATTTTTTTTTTATTATGTAAATTCATCCTGCTCCGTTTAACAAATTTCTGCAATAATCTTGAAAGTGCCAGTTTACTCTTTTCCATCTTCAACCCATGACTTGTTTCATCTTTATGTTTTTTTTAGACAAAAAAAAAGGAATGCAATTTTTCCACATTCAGTTATGCTGTAGTCAACTCTTAGTGCTGCTTCAAGTTTGGGTTATGTCAAATAAATTTTGTCTCTTTTGCCTTCTGACAGATTTAGTCTTCACTAGCATAATGGAAAATCTTAAATGACTACATGTATTTATGAATACATGTAGCTGAAAAAAATCACTGGAAAATAAATAATAGTATGAAGGAATAGTTATGACTAAATTATATACCTAGCCTCACAGCTCAAAACATCTGGATATTTTATATACAGCTAGCCACCATATATTGTGAATAAAAAACAAATTAAAACAACCTGAAAGGGATACATACACATGTACACACACATACGTTGAAGCTTATAGCCTGCTTTAAGTGGGCTGTATTTTAACTGTATAAGACAAAATGTTCACTGTTTTTTCCCAAAAAATACTTGGCTTCAGTTTCTCCCAGATGTGCTGCTCCTTCTCATTCAATGCATCAGAATGCAGAGGTGCTGCCATAAGTATGTTCCTCTTTATTATTTGCAGGTGCTAAGTGAGAAAAGTATTGAAGAACAAAGAGAGTTATTTTCTAAACATTTAGAGCTTTAGCACAGACTCTGCTTGGTTTCTGAAGTTAATGACAGGTATGAACCATATTGAATATACCCAGTGACTCCTTGATTCAGCTGATCCTAATAATTACCAGAGCTGATGTTCATTCCTTTTGTTCATCATTAATTTAATTCAATTCCAGAACATACTCAGATAGAAGTTCTATTTACCATTATTCTGTGCAAAG
The DNA here is from genome assembly GCA_018697195.1 of Certhia americana. Taxonomy (NCBI): domain Eukaryota; kingdom Metazoa; phylum Chordata; class Aves; order Passeriformes; family Certhiidae; genus Certhia; species Certhia americana. The sequence goes on from CM031857.1 coordinate 105,450,879, forward strand.
TCTACTAAAATATAAAGCAAACAATAGATTCATTATGAAAGCAGCATGTTCAAAATACTAACCAAGCATTTTAAAATGCATAAAATCCTGTAGGTTTAAAAATTTATGGCTGAAGAGTAGTATGATTTTTTTTTTGAATTAGAAATGAGGGATTTTCTTTTATAGTGCAATCATTTTAATATGCCTGAAAACAAGCATATAAATTTATTTCCTGTGTGTATTTGAGTAATAATAATCACAAAACTATGTAGATGTTTAATAAAATATGCTTTATAAGTGTTCATTTAACATATTTACTGTAAATGGATTTAGAGGGTTATTCAAAACCAGCCTTATATGAAGACAGCAATGAGCAAAGCTTTACGTATTTTAATTCAAAGGACATGGAGATGATGTCATGTACTCTATGTTATAAATAGAAATGATGAATCAGAAAACCAGCTTCATTTAGCCAAAGAATTTAGCCAAAGAAGAGATACAAAAGTTAAAGGGAGAAAAAATTCCAGATTCATTTTCAGCCTTGCTGCAGGTGACCTTTTGACATTTCTTCCTTTGTCATATGATGAATTGGGGTGCTCACAAAGTCCAGTTTTAATTATTTGAGATTACTCCTGTCATAGTTAGGCTAGAGATAAGACCCTCTAGATAGTAATTCAAAGAAGTAGGCAAAGCAGAGTAGTCAAAACTTATTTAATAAAACAAAGTCTATGGGCTTTGGAAGGAAAATTTTCTCTCCCTAAAATAAGACCTGACAAATAAATTTTTCATTTTGGGCAATGTATTTATATGCTCATCATTCTGGTGATGTCCAATTTAGTATGCACAGGATACTGATCTTTTTCTGTTACTTACCAAAAGTCCTCCAGGATGTGACCACTAGTAGCTGATGATGCAGACATGACTTCTGCTGGAATCCTGTACTCCCCATGGACAATATGGTGACAGTAAAATTTAGGCATTGTGTCAATAATTGGTAAGAAATAGAAGAAATCTAAGTCCATAGTCAAAACGAAGAATTCCACTTAAATTAATAAATTAGATATTATGCAAGTGCTGTAAATACTGTTAAATTTACAAAAATTTTGTTTATTTCTAAGTGTTATTATAAACCTGATGTCTTTTTAAAATTCTACTTTTATTTTTTTTCTCTGAAGATGTTTTTTCAGGTTTGGGTTTTTTGTTTTTTTTTTGGGGGGTGTTTTTTTTTGTTTGTTTGTTTTTTGTTTTTTGTTTTTTGTTTTTCAATTTTGGCTTTGTGTGTAAGGCTAAAGACTAAAGTATAATAAGAAGTCCAAACAAATTTGGTTTTTTATATCAGGTGAGGGAAAAAAAAATCAGGAAATGACATTTCCAAAATAGAAGTTTGTTTGCGTGAGCAGTTTCCCTTTCTTCATGAGTCATATAAGAATGTTGAAATAAAAGCAATGTGAGTGGATGTTGTTTACTAGGATGATTGTTTTAGTTTAGTGTAGTGAGGTTGTTAAGATGAACTACACTCTACAGAAAGAATTTGCAGACAAAAGTTTATCACAAAAATGTGTTAGTGACTACTAAAGACATAAAAGACATATAAACTTGTAGTTCAATAATATCTCACAAAATTAAATAAATCTGTTGTTAAGGCACCCAAGATACTTGTTAAACAGCCTTTTAAAAAGTAGATAAATTACACTGAATGTTAATGTTTCATGTTATTGCTATGGAATCAGAAGACTTCATTTTACTTTTACGTTCCCCTTGGGTATGTTAAATCCACCAATACTGTCCTAACTGAGCATTTGCCACTTCCAAAGCTTTTCTATACTGCTTTAGATAATTTATATGGACAGAGGAGTTTTCCAGGGTGGCACTTTTATAAACCAGAGTATAAAATGTACCAGTACAATAGCATATGGACCTTGTGTTGCCCCATCCTAAAACCAATCTGTACACGTTCTTAAAAACCGTCTATACACAATTAGACTAACTGAATATTTAGCTTTAAAATGGAGACCATTTTTCCAGTGCTTTCAGTGTCTTTCAAATGGCAAGTTCTAAACTCAGAGCTACTAAGCAAAATTATATTTGCAATGAATATGTTCAGAGAGAAATTCCAGACAATACATGTACCTGAAATCATTGAAATTGTTTTTAGAAGCAGAAAATTTTTGTTTACAGAAGGAAAGACACCTCATTTTAACTGCAACAATATCGCATGGGGACATATGTGTTAACAAATTAGTAGTCTCAAAATTATTTAGAAGGTATTTAATATTTATTTCACTATATTACAAGATTAACTTCTCTTAAAGAGTATTGACATCCTCAGAAATATTTTCATCTCCCCTTCACCACCACCCAAGACAAAAAAAGGCACTTTTTTCATGTGGTTGTCTCATAGTATTAATTAATTACCCAAATATCATAGTATGCAAACAATAGAAAAAGAGTGCATATCAAATTTAAGAAACAAGTTTTTCTTGGAATTCTATTACAAGTGTGAATCAAGACTGAAACCTTAGTTTCTCTGGGACTGGTGTCCATTTGCCTATTGACTTAAAGGGTCAATGTTTCTTCCTTTGGCTTTCTGGTTATGAAAGATCAGAACTGATGTTAATTTTAAAAATTGAAATCAGTTTTTAAAAAATCCAGCTCTGCAAATCCCCTTGATGTTTTATTGGTTATTCTGTCATGCAATTTCTTTCAATTAATGAATTAAATAAATTCTCTAAAAGTAATGTAAATATACCTTCTTCATGCTTTTGTAACAGGCAAAATGCATGGTAGCTCCGTAGGGACCCTCCCAAACAGGCTGAATGAGAGATGAATTTCTTTTTTTTTCATCATAATGAAGAGGGAAAACCAGGCCATCTATTTCTACATGACTCTAAAATACAGGTTTTAATTCTGAATCTGTCTAAACTATAGTTCCAGTTTACTCGCTTTGGTAAACAGTTTGTTTCAGTCCTTACTGGAAAAAATTTGGGTAAACCACCTACTGACTTATTGGAAAAAATACAGAGCTAAAACTCAGCAGTCAAGAGAAAAAACTCTGTACTCTAGGGTACTTTATCTGAAAAGTTTAAAAATTAAAGATATGTTAAAGGGAATAGAAATAACTAAATCAAAATTATATAATAATTTAACTTCTGATACTTTACTTATCTATGCTAGAGCTTAATACAGGAAAACAATTTCACCAGCTTGTTTTCTTTTCTGTGTAAATGTGATAACACACAATAATTGTTTGAATATGAAAAGAAATTGGAACAGGCAATGACATTTTTCCATTTCTTTAATGCAGTTTTTCATTTTGCTTTGGAGTATTACATTCATATCCAGAACTGGATTAATTTAAAATTATTAGATATAACTTCATAGAAACATGAGGAGTGATATAAATCAGTGAATTTCCTCCACATTCTTTAAACAAAGTGAAGATGGAAGAACTAGAGTAGGAAGATGCCTGTGAGTTTTCTCCCATTCTAAATCATTCCATTTCACCTCACTGCATTCTTCCCATGTTCAACAAGAGGATTATATTTCTCCAGACACTCAATATGACAACAAACATTTCCAGCCCTTAACAAGCCCTTTGGGAAGTAACTAGTCCCACAGTGTACTTTTATTCCAGTTGTGGAAAGTTTATTTATGGTGAGTACATGACCTATTGTGTGCTTTTTTCCCTAGAGGTAAGACAACTCTCATCTAACTTTATTTACACCCACTGTAAATAGTATTCTAATATTTACACTCACTAGCCTATGAGCTGGCTGCTCTTTCTGGAAATTGCATGGCGTGACTGATATCCTCTTTATGTCAATGTGTTGAACCTCAGATGAGCTGAGTTTTACAGAATTCCATTTCCATCTCTTGACTATCCAAGGGCTTTAGCTGGCAAACTTAAATGTAGATTTATAATATAGGCATCTAAATCACATGAATCCTACTTTAAGCTTTCATGGTTGTTATGGTTATAACCTTTGGAAATGGCAAGCTGGCTCTATATAGTACTTTCCTGTTATAAACAAGCGCAAAAATTCAAGTCAGATTTTCAAAGTAGACAAGTACAAACTTATAGTAGAAATATTATTTCTTTTTTAAACAAGATGTACAGCTGGGATAAAAAACAAGTGCAAGCTTTTGGGTACAAGGCTGTCGTTAAATCTCAGGGGCTTAGTATACCAGTTGGTCTAATAAAATACATTACTTTTACCTTGATATGTCTAAAGCAACATTATTGTTATTTTTCATGGTATTTGTTTTCTTAAGATGGAATCACAGCATGTATTTCTTTAAGCCAGCTGCTGTGTGCTAAATAATTTTAGGTTTTTTTATTTAATATTGCTGTTTTGATTAATTTTGGCAGTTAGAATAAACTGTGCTTCACACGTAACACAGAGTTTCCTTTTCATTCTGTGCTTTATTTGAAAGTGATGATTGTGACTACAAGACAACTGTAAGCTTTCCTTTTATACTTCACAATTCTCAATTCAATGCAAACTAAACATAAAGGAAAAGGAGTTCTCTTTGAAAACAAAGGTTTTGGTTTGAGAGTTGCAGTAAACAGAATAAATGTTTTATTAGGAAGTAGGTGGGTTATGATGCTTCAATGTAGAGATGGTAAATTTATTTTAAGCTCCTATTTCTGTTCAGTACTTACACATATCTTCTAACAGAGCATTTTTAATGTTGCTATCAATAGTCTTTAATGCCCAGGTGCGTATACAACTGAGGAGAGAGGTGATTTTTGTTTTCTTGTCATATAGCTCTTCCAGGAAACCTTGTCTCTTCCATGCACATCCAAGTGAGAAGTGCAACTTGCTGTGAACATCTGGTTCATCCACAGCTTTGAGCCTGGCACTAGAGCCCAAGCGCCAGCTGCCTTGGATCATCCATGCTGGACCTGTCCTAACACGCCACCCCCTCTGACTCTTTGCATTTTCACTGAAAGATTCCTATCTTTCTATTTTGGTAATTGCCTCTCAGTTTGTGATTTCAGTGACCCAAGCCATTCTCTCTCAAAACCTCTTTGTCCAGCCTGCCCCATGAATGCACAAACCAGTGACATGTTTTGGCTCTTGGTGTCACATCTAAGATGTGCAGCAGCAGGAGGTACCTTTGAGGGGCCATGCTGTCTCCCCACTAACACTGCTCTGGTTCTTCCTGCCCTCCAGCAAAACATCCATCTGCCCATCCCACCCTGGGCAAAACTCAGGTAGCAACAGTGGACGAGCCAAATCTTGGGAAGAAGGGCAGCACAAAAATAATCCCCTGAGACAGAGGCAGCAGGGACCACTGCTCCTGCGGGGCCAAAGTGAGCACCTTCCCAGCTGGCCACAGCCTCCAGCCCAGCAGCTATGCCTCCTTGCAGTGGCAGAGCGTTGCTGACATCCTGTTTTGAATTTTCAGGTGTTTTGTTCCTTCAAAACAATTCCATTAGTTTTTCGGAATTTTTGAGCTAGTGTTCAGAATTCAAAAAGTCACTCATGAATAACTAGGCAAAGGGCAAAAAATGCATTGTGATAAGCTCATTTAAATAGAAATAGGCTCATTCCTTTGTGTGGGTTGCATATGCTTTTTTATTTTTTTAATTTAATATCCAGATTTTTATGAGTAAATTCAGTTTTCTGAGGAGCTACTCTGACACCACCAGGAGAAATGAAAAATTAAGGTTAGGTGAACTGTTTGCCATTTTCATACAGCTAGCCCTGTCTAGACGTTTTGCTTACATTTGAGCAGTGGCAGTTTATTAGGATGAATAGAGCAGGAACAGAGACTTAGGAAGAAAAGACGCTTGCAAAAGCTGGATAATATGACATTTAGTGGAGATTATGCGATCACAACAGAAAAAGCACATATTTTTGTCCCTATTCTCGTCAACAAATAAAAAGCTGTACACTTAATAAGAAGTAGTCCTATGCAGCTACTTCTTTTACTAAGAGAAGCTCCAAAGACTGAAGAAAAATGCTTGAAAGATCTAGTCTGGCTTTTGAAAAGTCAAGGACATTTCAAAATGCTTTTGCACGTATTCTGTAATGTCTTATTCTAATATATTATAAATGGTAGTTGGCAGATTACATCTCGTATTTTCAAAAGCTAATGCCTGTACTGTTCTGCTCTAGATGTCTTCTTGTCTATGTGGTTCAAAAACATCTTTGTGATCTGTCACAGTAGTTTTGATATGCACATAAAGCTGAGAGAACAAGGCTTTATAAACTCCTCTCAGAAAGATATACAAGTAGAAGTGCCTGCTAGGGGCTGGGCAGAAAATATAAAGCACTGAAGGTATCTTACTTTAGACTATAGTATATATAAAATTGGAATAAAAGATTATAAATGCAACTTTTTACTTAATAGTTCCATAATACTGTTATGATAATACTATTATCATAATACTGACATGATAACTGTCAGTGTTGCCTTTTTTATGATCTGTCCTTTGAAAACAGCAGTTCTTAAAAATACTACTTTATTAAAAAAGAAAACTAATCTAAATGATATAAATTATGCGGATGTGGGGGGTGGGTCTTACAGACCAAATAAAAAGCTTTTCATGACTTGAAAATTTTCTTTCCATTTTTGAATGTATGGCAAAGTCATTCCTCTAAGAAAACAATGAGAGCTGATCTGGTTCCCTTATTAAACTGAGTGCTTCAGAGTATCAAAGGGCAGAAAACTTGCATTAACTTGATTAAAATACTATACAGAGTCAACAGAAAAATGACGAATTTACTTTTGGTATTTTAAAAGGATTTTGTGGGCAGAAAGGAGAAAATTTTTAATAAGTTAATTGTTGTAGGCTGAATAACTACATGTGTGGAAGGTCCTTATAGTTCCTGCTCATGTATATTATGGAAGAGTAAATGAAATGAGTAGAGTAAGAAATGCAAATCTGATTCAATACCTGAATTGGAGGTGGTTTTAATTCTTGGAGTTTTTTGCTAACATGTAGTTAAATTAACTGAAATGCTCTTAAATTTTCAGGATGTGGATTGTATCTCCAACATGCATAGAAAAAGGTATCTATTTTTTTAGAGGCCTTTCAGCATTGTCAGCAAGTTAGGACAGAAAAAAAATTGTTTTCTGCAATTTCAGCCATTAAAAGAGAAACTAAACCAGTGCTAAACCTGTAGTCTGTAAAGGATTTTGAGAAAAGAAAACAATCATTTGCACTGGATTGGTGGACTATTATGTTAAAAATTTGAAAGAGGATGAAAAGTGTATCATCTACAGCTAAGAGACATTTGGTAATTTTTTACCTATTCTAATAAAAACAATAATCACAATACTCTTAAAATCAGTTTTACCTCTTGTACTTTTGATTATAAATATTCAAGTGTTTTAATTAAGCACATACACATACCCATTCATTAAATTTGTATGGAGTTTTCTGACTACCAGTCGACAGAAAGAAATCTTTTCATTCTCCAAAATCTTTGCCAATGGAGAGGAGGGTTCGAGGAGAGTTCGAGGAGAGGAGAGTTCGAGGAGAGTTCGAGGAGAGTTCGAGGAGAGGAGAGTTCGAGGAGAGGAGAGGAGAGTTCGAGAGAGGAGAGTTCGAGGAGAGTGAGAGTCGAGGAGCGTTCGAGGATAGTAGTTC
>CM031857.1:105458491-105521373 GCA_018697195.1 Certhia americana
GAGGAGAGGAGAGGAGAGGAGAGGAGAGGAGAGGAGAGGAGAGGAGAGGAGAGGAGAGGAGAGGAGAGGAGAGGAGAGGAGAGGAGAGGAGCAACACACAGGTTGGGGTTGTGTTTGTTTGTTTGTTTGTTTGTTTTGTGAGGAGGAAAAAAAAGAAAACCAATAACAAAAAAACAGTTTTAAAAGTGCTTAGCTGTATTTGACCTTTACCAAATTTTGAGTAACATATCATTGAAGAAATATATGGAACTTTCTACCCTGGAAGGAAAATCGCTTTTAACAAGAGAAGGACAATCTGAAAATCCTACTATATTTTTTGGAAGTTCTTCTATGAGATAAGAGGCAGACTTTTAATGCCTATAGTAATACACCAACTCTTTTCCCTAAGTAAGATGACAGTTTTTCTGGGCACAGGAGAAGACTAGCTGTGAATTCCAACCAAGGCAGTAGAATAGCTGTGGATAGAGCATTTGCTTAAGACAAACACATATTTCTTTCTACTGCGGAATGGGAGCCTGGGAAGACTGCAACACCCCCGTTAAAGATTTGTGGTGTATGGAGGAAAATGAATATGCAAATATAGGAGTAAGAGGCTCCACCAGTAGAGATGGGAAAAATACATGTAGAGAAGACAGTGATATTTTTTTTTTTTCTACAGGAAGCCAAATGTAAATGCAACTATGATTTTCCCTGCTGTGAGTATCTGTACCATTTTTCACAAGATAGTATTGACACTAAGGACTGGTGAGGTAGTCAGAAGTTCTGAATGTATTTAAATGGATACAGTTGTATATGTCATCATGAATGGCTGCTATAATCACAGCTTTTAAGACCCAGTGTTGGCTTCAACAGTCCATGGTACAATGGAGCTCTTCAGAACTACAATAGTTGTTGACATTCCATTAAAGAAAACAATAGAAGTGGAATGAATATGCTTAGATTTCTTTTTACTCTGTATAACTGATTTCTAAAAAAAAATAGCAGAGGGAGAGAAAAACAAGACAAACCACTGTGAAAAGTAATTAAAGATATGAATAATTGTGAAGGGTAAAATACTGCTACAACTATAGTAGAGAGTATTTGCCACTCTTTAAACTATTAAATGGATTTTAAAAAATTGAATATCTCTATATCATTAGGATTGTCATAGCCATCACACCTAATTTTGTTTCTAATTTCTGTTAAAAAATAAGGTTATGTAAGGTTTTTAATTTATCATTTATGTTCCAGCAGGCTATATAACAACAGTTACAGAAGAATTGTTCAGTTTAAGCTATAAGTATTTAGATTCTAACTACTGACAAGTTCAAAGGTGATGGATATTTAGTTCAATTTTTGCATTATATGTTTCTGTTTACATTAGCTGGTGATGAATATACTCTACCTGAATCTCATTGAAATGGTGCTTCCATGAAAGTTTGCTGCCCAAGTTTGTATAGAACAATACAGTGAAAACATCAGCCAAAAGCACAACTAGACATCATTTACTTGTTTAAAATAATCATGATTTCCCTCTCCCTTTCCAAAGGGTAGTTCTCAAAATCATTTTAGAATTTATATGAAATACGTTGAAGAGCTTTGCCTTTACCTGTCAGCTTTGCCTTTACCTGTCATCATGAAATACTTCAACTGCAGCATGCAGCCTTTTCCTGTTTGAAAACCTTTATAACTGTTGTGTTCATTCCAAGGAATATAGAAAGTGAGAGACTCCAAATTGCCTTTGAAGCTATTACTACATAATCCACTGCATGATGTTCTGTTACTTGCTTAGTTGCTTTTATTCTAGAAATTGCTTTATAGCAAAGTAAACAACACTGTCAAATATATAAACCTATTTTTCTCCCTCCCTAAGGTTATGTTAGCTACCTATGCAGACATTTGAAAGGTATCTCTGCATCTTATGCACAAATAGTAAACAATATTGAGATATAAATTCATGAAGAATATAAATGCAAGAATAATATATTAAGTTTTTAAAACACTAAATTAATGTTTAATATGGCCTTATTATACAAATAATCTGTCACAGCCAGTAAGCCCTCCTCCTCCTGCTGCACTGAGTAAAAGTGCAGCACCTTAGCTAGGAAAAATCAGAAATATTTTTAAAAATACAGAAATACTTTTTGTATACTAAATTTAAGGTGGGACTTTCACATCCACATACCAGATTGTTTTTAAATAACCTTGATTGTCCTGTGAGACTTGATCCACATGCCTGGAACTTCACCAAGCATTGTTAAACAGGTTAGAGTGCAACCTGTAAATATTGAATTTGTGAGTCTAAGGCAGCTTGACAAGCATTTAGAATTCTTCTAATCTTTTTTTCATATGTGATCTGTAAGAAAGTGAATAGTTACATTAGAAATCAAGCCTTTAAAATTGCTTACTATTCCCTTTTCTTCTTTCTGGAAGATTTATCTTTGCCTAATACACCAGGCAAAAAATAACTAAAATTATTTAGAATCTCTTTTTTTCAGAGTCATGTGCCAAGTCTTAATGGTCAATGAAATATGAATGCATAAGTAAATGAAAAAATAAAAAAAAAAATTGAGAATATAGACTGTGTGATAGTGAAGAAATTTGTGAGGAGAAAATGTTAGAGAAGGCAGATATTGCAGCAAATGCGGCTCAGAAACTCTTAGTACTAGTAGGAATTATTGCCTGAAAGATCACAATGTTCACAAAGTCTTTTTTCTGAATGACATAATTTTGTTACTTGCATAGTAGTTCCATCAAATGATGATTTTTGTGACACTGCTGGAGTTGGTGAAATGTCACCCTTGTCTGGCAGTCATTCTTGAAAAACAGGCTTACCAACAAAATAAATAAAAACACATTCTAAGCAGCTACTGCAATACTGCATTACAAGAGCAGTCATAATCCAGTCAGCACCTGCTTTCTGGGTGTGTTCAGACAGTTCCACGTTTGGAAACATTTTTTAAAAAACCCTTTAGCTTTACTACTGATGAATTTGAAGACTCAGAACTCAAAATGTCTCATAATCTCTCAGTCATCTGTACTAAATTCATGAGAAAAGGGACAAAAAGACACTAAATTCCTGTTTATAAATTAACAGGCATATCTCATTGTGATTCCTGTCTGACAATGTCTACATCACAGAAAATGTGACATTACAGTCAGCAATAATTGGCACCCTCTTTGGTCATCTCAGAGAAGATGAGACTTGAATGATTTTGGAGGTTGCACTACCAGCCTCACTATTAGCCAGAGTCCCAAAAATATATTAAATACAGGGAGGATGGAGAAATCCCTCTGCTCTGGTTTGTAGATAAAGAATTTGGTTCATGACATTATGAGTCTTTGCTACTCAGGATAAACAACTTAATTTGAAACTGAATAGTCTCTGTCTGGTTTCTAGACATCTTTCAATAGTTTGCCTGCAGGTCATATAGAAATGGTAAAAAATAACTCTTGATTAACAAATCAAGATGTTTACTGAAGTGTTGCCTAGATTCAAATTGAGTTTGGTGATTTTTGGTGGTTTTGTGGGTTTTTTTCACACAGAAAAGAAGAAAATTTGATTGTAATTTAATTTAAATGTATTGATCCCTACTTAAGGAGATACCCAAATTACTCCCAGCTAAGGAGGATCAGCCAGAGTTAGGCTAAACTGCAAACATTTATGTCGAAGGACTGTGATGTATTCTGCTCAGCTTGTGCAGTGTGTCAGCTTTAATATTTGTTTAGCAGTGTTTTTAGCAGTTGGACTTGATGAACTTGAGGATCTTTTCCAACCTAAACAATTCTGTGATACTATGATTCTGTGAAAATGGCTGTGGTATTCTCTTATGTCACTGCAAGATCCCTTCAGCCCAGCTGCATTTTTGCAGCCTCATAGTTCAGCAGCTGACAGTAGGTATCAGTATCAGTGTGTGCACTAATTCTTGACAATGGCCTGAAAAAAAAGAGTATCTTTGCTCTTTGCATTTGAAATACATCATTGCTCTATCATGATCTCAGACTTCACTTGGTATTCTCTGAATATTTTTCTAACTTCAAATAATATTTTGGAGGTTTAAAATTAAGTTGAAGACAGTTATCATGAGACCAGTGTTGTTATATATATTTTAATGGTATTAAACTCATTAAATTGTAAGTGTTTTTGCTTAAATGATAGATAATTGTTTTCAAATAGCAATTCATAGGGTAAAAATCAGTATTTGCACTCAGAAAGGCAGTATTACTTCAAAACAAACAAAGAGTTCCCCACTAGCTAACAGCAGAAGTTAGAGATAACCTGTTCTGCCTAGACCAGAATGTAAAAGGAAAGGAGACAACTTGCACTCTGATTTCAATATCCTGCCTAAATTTCAAGCCATTGCCTTTAAGTTCATATCTGCACTGCACTTCTAAAGTTCCTATTTCATCAAAACTGCTGCAAAATTAAACACTGAACTTTGCTCTGAGAGCCAAGACAGACATTGGAATTTTCCAGCAGTCAGCTGAAATTTTCCCATGCTGCTGCCAGTCTCTCTCCCTGCTGGATCTCAGGCTGCCCACAGCCCCACTCCTTGAAGGTGAGCTGAGCAAAATGCTTTCCAGCAGCACCCACTTAGTAATTTTTTTTTTTTTTTTCTGCCTAAATTTTCCAGTGCTTCTAAACCAGGCAACATATCAAACTGGCAGTGAATACTGCACACTACATGGTTGCCTGTGACTGTCAAACTTCCTGGAGTGGTGTTGGCAGGTAGGAAAGGCTCATTTCTTGCAAATTTAGATTTTTCTAGTAAATTGAAGAAAGGTTGGATGTGGCTGTGCTGGGACCAGCCTTTATCTTTGTACTCAGTAAAACATAGAAAATATTTTCAAACTCATTTTACAGTTTCTTTATTACAAATAAAGGCAGGCAACACTCTGTGTGCTTGGCTTCCCAGTCACCAACTCTTCTGATCACATTCCGAGGGACAGAAAAGTCTTCAGATATTACCTTCAGAGTCTGTAATTCCAGCTTGGTTCATAATTTTATTATGTACCTAACAGCATTTGGACATCAGAGGAATGCATCAGTCACCCTGAATGATTTATAGAAAGACTTTTTTTTTTTTTTTTTAAACCAGCTATTTAAAAAATAAAATGCTTTGAATTAATACTTCGCTGAGTTTCATAATTGCAGACATAGAAAAGGACACCTGTGAAACATGCAGAGCTTCAATAGAGTAGTTAGTTGCAACTTTATTTACCCAATAGGTATTTTCTGGACAATAATGCAGGCTAAAGTTCCTTCTGGGATTATCATCTTTTGTGGAAAACTTTCATTAGACCCTCACGGACCCTCAGACCACTTAAGATTTGCATTCCCTTCCCTGGTGAAAAGATAGGTCAAATGGGACTGTCCTGCTTCCCCAGGAGGTCAAGTGTTAGAAGATGTCTCTCTCTGCCACTAGTGTAACCAAAAAAATACCTGTGGAATAGGACTAAGCTATCTTGAAACTCTCACTTTTCTTCAGGTAAACCTTTCCTCTCTGACTCTTGCTTATCACAGAACTAGATACCTTGTGAAGTGAAAAAGAGGCACAACATTCATAGAACTATGTGTGTATACATAGGTATACATATGATATGAGGAAGTAAGAATAATAATACGTGGTTCAGACCTGAAACATAATTCCTATGAACCAAATTTTCCCCCTAATTTTGACCAAAATTGAAGATTATGTCTTTCCTGGTCATCTCTGGTGTTAGTCATGGTACATGGGGCTCTTGGTTGCCATTTTTAATTGTTAATAATTCTCCCCTTTTAGCATATAAACTATAAATATCTAGTTCATTCCAGTGGTTCCCTTCACTACAGCACTGCTGCCTTGTTTAGAGTGACTTCCTAGAATAATAAGAATTAGGAAAGAATAATTGTTTTGCTCAGTTCTCTTATGATTTCACTGAAATAAATTTGAATTAATCAGGTTAGAACTCTGTTCACCTGAAAGACCAGAATATAATTAAACTGGAGTAGCACTCCATTGCCCTGAAAAAGGGACTGATCTTTTTTAATTTGCTTTGCAATACATACTTAAATAAATAAGCTTTTTAAAACATGGTAGAATCTGATTAACTAACACAAAAAAAAAAAAAAAAGAAAATTACTTTGGAAAGAGACTGTGCAGCAAAATAGCCTTAGAATGTCAGTCCTATTCTTTCAAAACAGCTTATCTTTGATCCATTTGCAAGCTTCTAGCTCTTTGGGAAAAAAAAAAAAAAAAAAAAAATAGAGATAGAATGAGAGAGAAAAAAGAAAAATATGTGAAGTTTGGGTAATTACATTTTCTTCAACACTTCCGTTCCTTAAAGGATAAATATTTCTATTTCTGTTCCCTATGAAAACATTGTAATAAGTGTCATTAACTGGAAATATGTAGCAGAAGCAACTGCTTGGAGGTAGGAGGGATATTTCCTCTGCATTCAGCAGTTAAAACAGGTCTCAGATTGGGAAAAGCTTTTTTAGTATGGAGGCTGCAGCTGATATAGAGATATATCTGTTGCTGAAATTGTTTCTAAAAATAATCATTATCACAGAAATTCCAAGAAAGTTTGCTGGGTTTTTTGTTCAGGGATTTTTGGTTTGGTTGTTTTTTGTTTTGGTTTGTTCTTTTTTTAAAAAATCTTTTTGAATTTGATCTAATACTTTTATTGGAAAGCTAAGCAGCATGTTTTCCAAGCAGTCTCTTTTCTAATTTCTTTCTTTGAGATATACATGTTAAAGTAATAATGACAGAGATGAAGAAAGGGGGAAAAGAAACATGAATTTGTGTATAATCATAGCTGTATTCTCAAAGAAGAGAAATGTACACTGAAGAAATAGGATGGCATTAAAGGCCAATTGAGAGAAGCTTACTATTTCACAGGACCTGAAAATGATGGTTCTTTCTTCATAGTGAGAGATGGAGGTCAGTAGAGTGTTTCCTCTCTGAAAAGAAATGAAAGATACTGCTTTTTGGGTGAATGTACAATAATGTTAATGTCATACTTTATGGAAGAAAAGTCAATTTTAGGCAGCAGGGCTGTGTTTTGGCAAGTCAGACTTCACTGACATAACTAATTGTTTATAAACACTGTTATTACTATCAAGTATGTGTCAGAATAATGGTCCAAAGCATAATGAGTCCTAGGCCTAATTAAGATTTTAGATCAGATTTAGCTGTAATCTGTAAGAAGGAAGAAAAAAATTCTCATAAATTGCTTTTTTATACTGATACCCTTGCTACAATTTCCTGCTTCCTTCATGAAGCATTTCTCTGTCCATCAGAAACTCCACTCTCTGATAAACTTCCCTTAGAAAAAGACATTATTCATGCAAAAGAGTACTTAAAGGTTTGCATTGATGGGAGACTGTTTTAGTTGGCACTGGAACTGCCTTATGTTTGCATCTATCAGGTACTTACAGCATGTCTTAATCCTCTGGGGAAATACCTCTGTGATCCAGCTGACTGGAAGTCCCTGCAATCACAGAGTCTGCTGCCAATAGTTGGCATCACTTTGGGCTGATACTGAATTTTAGTTTTTGAGTAACTTTTAATGATGCATGATATTTCTATTTATTATGTGCTTTCCATAGTCATCTATTTTTCATTACTCATTTTTCTTGTTGTCATCCAGTCTCATCTCTTAGTTAAATCAGAACCAAAGGATACATTTAGATTTATTGTAATGAAAACATGGAAATTTGTTCTGCTTTTGAAATGGCAGGAGTGCATAAAGTAGTGAAAGAAGAAATACAACAAAAATAGCCCAACTTTTTCTTTTAAATAAGTAATTTATAACATAAAAATGGTTTTATCTTAATAATGAGTATCTTTATTAAATTAGTAGTTTCCAGAAGAGTAGGTGTGACATGACTTACAGACAAAATATATTCTTTTACACACCCAAATATATAATTATTACTAAGATACTAATTTAGTAATGCTAAAAACTTCTTGAAGATTTTATCTTTGTAAAGTTTTCCCAGAATATTCAGCACTCTAACTTAACAGTATTTCAAGGAATATAATTTATTTTTTTGACATTTCATGAGCACATGTATCACTTTCTTAATAGACAGATATCCTGACTGCTATGTTTTTAGCATAGGTAAGAGTATTTAAGTAATTCTGAATTCTTTGAATTAAAATAAAAAAAAAAGAAAAAAGGAAAAAAATCTTGTGTTGCAATAGTAACTAAATAAAGAGTGATTTCATCTTAGAACTGACACTATTGACCAGGGGTACTGCCCTTAGAGCTATAAGCAAATAGCATATACAAGTAGTTTTGGATTAAATGTATGTAAAACAAGACGAATAATCAGCTTTCCTTCATGTTCTCTCTCTCTCTCCCTCAACACCCAAATAATTTCAAAAAGCAGAATTGCAACACTAATTTCCCAATAGACAGCAAACCTAGTGAACAAAACATAGATTTGTAGCCTAACACATGAATTTTTCACTGAAGTAATAAGAGAGTAGTTACTGTGTATTTATGTTTTCTCTTAGACAAATGAAGTAACTACTGAATTCTGCATTGAAGGCAAATGCTGAGAAATTTAAATAGGACATATATTCATATAGAATATGTTTATTATTGGTTGCATATATAATTTAATATTTAAAAGCCCTTTTTTCTTGCACTGTAGCTCATGGAAATAAGATTTCTTCTTTTAGTCATAGGAAATGGTTTTCAGTTAGAGGATTCTGGGATTTAATTACAGAACTTTTCAGAAGCTCTTGGTAAAGGTACTAATTCTACCCTTAAAGAATCCATATCTCCACCTTTGGTCTATAGAAGTTACATAAGTAGAAATGAAAGAACTGAATGTCATGACCACGACATTTCCCAAGAATACCTTTCAGTCTTCTCTTGCTTGGACTTCAGGGAATTTTTCCCCAGATGTCTGTAATAATAGTCTTTTTCCAAACTCCATTTCACTTTTTTTTTACAGTTCTATGTACCTTTAAAGCCTCCACAAGATATTGCAGGAAGGAATTCAACTCTTGTAATCAAGCATTGTGTGAAAAATGGTATTTTTTTGCTTGGGTTTAAACTTTTTTCTGTTAGTAGTTAGCGTCTGATTCTATTCAAAGTTACATTGCTGAAAACCAAGAACAAAGATGCTTTGACAGTTTTAACAGAGAGGATTCAAAGAGATGCAGTTGTTATGTTGCTGAATATTCTGGTTCTCAAACCTAAAAGTATCTAATTTCAAATCCTCCTACTAAATGGTAATGCAAAGGATGCTCAAATCAATGAAAATACTTCATAATACTCAGAGTTACAAACCAGGTCTCAAAGATTCTGCACTCTAGGATTTTAAGTTGCTCAAGAAGGATGTTAAGTCTGACTTCAGCTACTTTGGAGTTCTTCAATCCGTCAGTATTTATTCCCAGCTTTACTTAGAGTGTTTATTTTTCTTACAACCCCAGAATTTTAAACATACGTCTAAAATAGTGATCACTTTAAAATACCAGTTGTGTAAAGCAGTCACCTAGATATACTCCCAAAATCTGAAGTTATCTTGAAGACCCTCAGAAGAAATAAATTTCACAAAACCCCAGACAAACACACATAATGCCTGTGGTGGTGGTCAGTACATAGTTTTATCTCACCTGTTTATAGCCATTGGGCCAGAAAAGCATCAGCAATTAATCCGAGCGGGTTGTCTGGGCTGTAGCCACAACCTGATGGGCTGATTCACACAGATGTGTCTGTTTCTTGCTTACTTTATTAAGTATTATTTATTATTTATTACTGTATTCACTTCCCGTGGCTGTGGTTGGTGAGGTTATATCCATTCAGGGACAGCAGAAACCATCAGTCACTTAGAACTGATGGCAGCTGAGCTGTTATAATGAGGTAAAGAGCAGACTCATGGCTGATGTGCTCAGGTGCTCTCAGCTTTCTACTACTGTTTTTCATTCTGACATTTACCTTATGTGTACCTTCATTTTCCTTGGAAAAGAGGACACAATTCTACTTTCCTTTTCTTGCTTTTCAGACAACATACCTATTAAGATTGTCCTTTTCTTTTTTACTGTGTTGAGGTCTGTTGCAAGATCTGCGACATAAATACTAAGTGACAATGTTCCTTCTCAGATATGCTGGACTTGAGATACATAATCTTTTTCAAAAATCATTACTTTTTCATCTAACCTTTTTTCCTTGTTGCTTACAATCCAGAAATTAGTAGGACAGCAAACTAAATACCTAGTTACTCATAGCAAATTATTCAGGTACCTAAATATCCAAATCCACAAAATAAGCTTTCAATTTCTCGCATGTAAGGATTTCACATTATTCATCATCAAATGAAGAAAAATGAAGCACCTTTTTTTTTAATTTAGTAAAAATGGCCAATGCATAGTTGTCATTAAGCAAGGCAAAAGAGGTTCAGCATCTGGTAAAACTAGAACAAGCTTTTCTATTTGATCAGATCCTTCCACTCTGTCCTTATTCTCATCCTTGACTCTATACCAGTGTAAAATAATTATACTAACACCCTGGAGAGATGTAGGCCATGCACTTCTCATGTAGAAGTACCACAGCACACAGGAATTAAAACTTGATCACGTAATTACAAAGACCTTGTCATGTAAAAACGACTACTCAGAATGAACATGTTAGGCCAGGATTTGAAACTGATCAACAATTTCCTGTGCCGCTGTTGTACAGCACAGTTAGGATGAGGAGAATGCTAATAAGAAATACTCTCATCTGGTAATATGTATTTTAACCTCATTAAACACTCGGTGAATAGAGCTAGGCTTATATCTGAAAATTAAACACTGATGTCTATAAAATATTCTACTTGATGCAAGTAACATATTGGAAAATTTCTGTAATGGAAGCGTTAAATCTGTTCTAAATAAATTTAAAGTAAGATTTTCAAGGATTAAAATTTGACTTATTTTACTTTTTGACACTACTAATAAATTTCTTATATTAGTTTTGCTGCTGAATTAATGTGGCTGAGTTGAGAGAATTGATATTTTCTCACCAGTTTGAATTGATCATATTTTGCCATATCTCTCAGTGTTTTCTGGCTACAAAGTTGTAAAGAGTACCAAGACACGCAGACTTTTCAGAAGCTCAGAAGGTTTAAAAATCAAAGGTGGTGTTAAGATTGGTACTCAATTTTGTCTCTCTCTTCACTATTTTCCTTTGCTGTGCTTATTTGCATGGGATGGAATATTTGATCCTAAAGAAGGTGATGGAGGAGTGTTTTTGACACTGGGTTGGAGCTTCACTGGCTCTGTCACTCCAACCTGTGCCATGAGTGGGTCACACCCCAGGGGCAGGATCACTTAAAGGGTGAATAGAGCAGTTGTTCTATGACCTTTTTGGCTGTCAGTCTGTGCTTGAAGGAGGTAAGGAGGAGGGGGAGGTCTTTTGCATAGGATTAAAGAGTATTTTGTTACTTTGGGGAATATGGTGGCAGAAGACAGAAAATTCAAGTGTACAACAGCTTAAATATGGGGGTGCTCTAAAGGGAGGGTACAATTATTAGCTAATCAGAGGTATCCTGGGCAGGGATAAAGGGCAGGGTTCACAAAAACATCATCCAGTGAGGGAGGTAAGGGGGGAAATTGGATAACATGGACTAATGGGGCATGGTACTTTAGAGGATTTCTGAAGGGGAATTCCAAGCAGGGGTTGGCACAAGGCAGGATTGACAGGGAACTCAGGATAGATTAACAAGGTGGGTAGGGGGCAATAATTTGGATCAAACCATTACTTGGGCAATAATAAAACATATCGTTAACAAGAAACACCCTACAACAGTTTTGAAGATTTGACGGGAGCAGAAAATCAAGTACATATGAAGGTTTTAAATTATTTTCCTTGTGAACCTTTACATTTACCTTTATTAGTCTTAAAGATGTTTAGAGTTTACCATTATGTGCTATCTTTTATTTAAATATAGTTAATCCCCTTTTATAACAACTGGTTAAAATGTAAAACCTGATTTTTAAGTAGAATGAAAGAATAGAATTTAGTAAACAAAGAGGGTGAATTTTAGTAATTTCTCCTTAATAGTCATCTGGTCACAATGGTATGAGAACAAAAAACTTAATTTTATCAATTTATCATTGATTTCTGTGGTTAACCGCTGACCTCCTACTTCATATTTCCATCTGCTGGCTTCTGCAAATCTATGCCCTGAAACACTAAACAGTGAAAGTGTTTTAGTGGGTTTAATAAAATGGAAAAAAATGAGTTTCAATGCTGGGATGAGTGTTTAAGAGTATCATCCTTATAAGGAAAAGACAGTCTTACAGGTTTTTAGCAACAGTTAATTGTTTGCTGAATTCTATTGAACTCTTACGTGCTGAGATCAGCTAGCCCATATATATATTTTCCTTTCACCCAATAAAGCATAAAACATTGTCAGGAAAAAAAGATTTTGAGGTGTCTTCTTTGATGTCTCCATGTAATTCTATTTCCAAAAAAAGTGAATATCATCAGCTGGTCTCCCCGACACAAAATATTTAGCTTAACTGTTCCTAACTTGTAAAGTAATAACACACCACCAGCAGAATCCCACGTAACTCCTCACTGGTTCCCCGCACAAGATTCCTTCCATGTTTCTATGCAGCATCTTTTTAAACTCACTGTGTCCATTAACATGCAGCAGCCTTCAGCTCCCTGCAATCCAGTATAAGTAGTCCAGATTTCCAAACCCTCCTCTCTGCTTGTATAGGTCCTGATGTGAGATTAATAACATATCTTAAGGATCCAGTTCCACATTGAAAAGAATAGAAAAGATCTCTTCCCTGTGATTTTTTACTGTTAATGTGGGTAGGAAGAGCATCTTTTGGCTGAGCTGCAAAGTACTGAGCAAAGAGTAAGTTTTCAGAATGTAAGAGCCTGTTTAGGGTCTGAATGATGTTAAAGTGGTCCTCTCTCAGATAATTTTACAGAAGTGCAGAAGTAGCTTGGGGTTGAAAGTCATTCCCCAGTATGAAATACAATAAAATCAGATTTAAGGGATACTATTATTCTGTTCAGTGTACAATATATATAATATTCTTAAGCTCCTATGCTACAATTTTCACTGATTATTCAAATGAAATTATGATATTATTTTAAGTGGAAGTCAAATAAATTACAAAGTATTTCCATTGTAATTGTGCTATCTTGAATATAATTTAAATATTTTTTCTTAAGAGTTGATTCATCATTATGATTACAGTTTATGTCCTTCTTAAGCTTTACAAGGAAACTGAAATTTTCAGGTGACTGAAAATAGGATCAAATTAGTAATGCCAAATGGAACTGTATGTGAATTTCGGGGATATTCAGTGAATCCAATATATTATGTAGCAATTTACTTTTTTTACTTTTAAAAAAATTTTTACTTTTATTTGCATCAATTATTTATGGATCCATTAAAATGCATGCTTTAAGAACATGAGCTATATTGTCAGTTGGAGATGGGAGTTGAGACTCTTTTTTGATGACACCATCTACAGAAAATTAGTTATTTTTTATAGCGGTCAATACATGTATTCATGTTCTCACTGAGCATGCAGTCTCCAGAAAGGGTCTGTAATTGGTGTGATGGCTTGGAAAATATCAGCAATATGTCCCATAGAGTCATAACTCATCTCTCCTGCTTTTTTCTAAACAGTTTCCATGCCCTCCTGAAACATTATGTTAAGTCTCCAGAGTCGTGCTTGAATTTGCCAAGTGAAATAATTTCTACTGCAGCAAAGTAATTTTCCATAAATATTATAGAAATATTTAGCAGGAAATTTTCTAATGATAGTTTTCAAATGGTTCATCTGTTTTTCTCTTGTGTGTTTATTTGTCCTTACTCTTCATTTCTTCTTCATCTTTCTCACTTAACTCCTACACACAGAGAAAATCCAGTCTGCAGCACCTGAGGCTGATGATTGTTCCAAATCCTTCAGTTAAGCTTTGTTTCCTATGATTTATCACACTGATGGTATCAGAAGGGCGTGAAATGGATGCTGGACATTGTTGCTTGTCTTCTGTGACTCTACATCTTCTCATAAATGCATTTGTGGGTCAAAGGGGTTCAGATAGGGCAGCACTCTTTCATCTACTGTGTCTCCCAAAATAGTCTCGGGTGCATCCATACTCAACCAAGCAGAAAACTTCACATTGTTGGTTCAATTAACCACCTAATTTCCTAAATGCATTTACAGTAATTCTTAATGGTTTTATGGTAATTAACCGTGACAATATTTTTTGGATAAACATAATGAAAGACACATGACTATGATATTGTTCTTAGATACTTTAGTGCACATTAATACTATTATTTTATAAGAAGCATTTTCATCCCTTTATCATTCTTCTTCAAATCAATTTCTCTTTTTCTGGAAATGCTGAAACTTCTAGGAGTAAATGTGAACAAATTTTGGACTTAGATGAGAAAATTATATAAGTATTTTCATTACTTATGTATCAACTAGTAAATACAAGCACTAAGTACAGTAATAAACCTTCAGTTATGATATTATCCATATTTTTTTACGGGGACGAACCCATTCATCATTCATTACAAATATTCTTTTACCTCAACAACAAATTGGAGAAAAACACATAAACCTATCAGAGTTAATATACCCTGAGACTCAATACCCTTTAAGCCTTTTATTTTGTGAAACTTTTTTTTTTTTTACTTGCAAAAAATGAAGTAGATAGGTTTGAATAACTTATTACATATATGATAGCACATACAAAGTCAGCAGTTCAAAATGAACCTCTTCCATTAAGAAGCAAACTGAAAGTAAGTTACAAAATTACAGGAGATTCACAGTAAAATGAGTAATTATGGATAGCAAAAAATAGAAACTGAATTGAAGAACTTAGTTATGTACTAAATATGTTCATAAATTTACTTAGAAAATTCCT
The DNA here is from genome assembly GCA_018697195.1 of Certhia americana. Classification (NCBI taxonomy): domain Eukaryota; kingdom Metazoa; phylum Chordata; class Aves; order Passeriformes; family Certhiidae; genus Certhia; species Certhia americana. The sequence goes on from CM031857.1 coordinate 105,473,360, forward strand.
TAGTAAATGTTGCGGTGTTTTTACTGACAACGATAATAAATTTCAGGATTAGTATTTTAGGTGTGTTGCTGCTGGTTTTGAACCATAAAATTGAATTGTAGCTACTTCTCAAATGGATGTGACAGTGCAGCTGTACTTCTTTTCTTAGCAAATGAATCTCAGAAAATTAACGAAAAAGAATGGGCTTGCCAGTTAAAGTGAGACATGACTTACTGGAGCAAGCCCAGGGAAGGGATTTAAATTAAGGATCCAAACTGAGGATCCTTATTATTAAATCAGGATCCTTAAATTAAGGATCCAAATTAAGGATGTTTAGCATCTGACAAATGAGGAGAGGCTGAGAGAGCTGGGATCGCTCAGCCTGGAGAAGAGATGCTTTAGGGGGCATTTATACAGGGCCATAAATACATGATCGGGCAGTAAAGACAACAGAGGCAGATTCTTCTCAGTGGTGTCCAGAGACAGATGAGAGGCAATAGACACAAACTGAAATACAGGAAATTCCATTTAAATACTTAAAAATAATAAAAAGGTGTTCACTATGAGGGTGGTCATGCATAAGAACAGGCTGCCCGGAGATGTTGTGGAGACTCCATCCTTTGAGATATTCAAACTTCAACTTGTGCAACCTGCTGTCATATACCCTGCTCTCAGCAGAGGCTTGGAACCAGGCAATCTCCAGAGATGCCTGCCAGGCTCGTCCAGTCTCTGTATCTTTGAAAATATATCAGTGACCAAAATATGGTAATGTGAATAGATGTGAATAAGAATGACTTCTTCTGTTGAAAGTTGTCCTGCCCCATGCTTCTTGCCATTCCATTTCATTTATTTACTGGGAGGCTGCAGAGGTCATTGCAAGAAAATACAAAAGGAGGTAGAAAAAGCACAAGAGTTCTGGGTTTTGGTTATGCCTAAAACTTTTATATTCTCTTTTTCACTTGGTGAATTATTTAGCATTATTAGCCATATACAGGACAAATAGGGTTTCAATGTCATAACAAAAAATAGGTGTCTGACAGGTGCATTCAGAAAATGTCAAGTTAAACTTGTCTGTCAATATAATAGCTTCCTGAATTTTGGTGATGGCAGTTGGAAAAAGATAAAGTTATGTCAGTGGTGGCTTTTTGAAGCTTCATTGAAATTATCAATCAGCTGAAATGTCTATTGACTGAAGCACCTTTAATTGTGACAATTATTTAGTCAGCTGATACACAGAAAGGAAGTACATCCCTGAACAAAAGTACAGAGATGAGGTTTAATTATTGCCTGATAGATGCTGACAATCTCTTTTTGCTGCACCATTCTTGTGACAGCTTGGTTGGCCAGCTCGTGAGTAAGCAGCTGCTTGTGTGAAAGCCAATGTTCGGCACACTCACCCTGGGCACTTGCTCTTTGGAACCAGCTTCCAGACTAACTGAGCTGCTGGTCTGGACCTGTGTTCTGGACAGATTCCAGCAAGGGTTTGCAGTCTGCCAAATGTAATTATCCTCTGCACTTTTAATTGGTTGTGATAATTACTTCCGGTCTTGTGCGGTTCTGTGAACTGTTGTTAATTGCTTCATTTTATAGCAGAGAATGCTGTATTTCAGTAGAAAATGAAATTATTCTTCCCCCTCTTCCTCCGTTTCCTTCCTCCTCTCTGGATATACATGTGTGCATATTTATTAACACAATTGGCTCCTCTTATTGCAAGCTCCTGCCAAATAAAAATTGTAATATAGCTTATCAGTTATTTATGATATGTAGTTTAATAATTTTCAGATTCACTGCTTTCCTAAGTATTTCAAAGAGAATGAGAGAGCAGAGAGTAGAATAGCTGATATCTCAGCTCCCCAGCAGAGGAAAGCATGAATGTTTCCCTTACACTCAGTGGTAGAAGTACACCATCACTGTGCCACAGTTATAACATTTCTGTAGAAAATGCAAATTGTATGTTTTGTCACCTCTCTATCTCACCAGCCACTTCAAAGTTGTTTAAGCCTCTGCTGATGAAAGTGATATTTAAAGGGCACTACCTTAGCAATAATGCAGTAATCTAGGAAACCTGTGTGCACCTGTAGAACACTTTCAGACAGATTATATTTTTAATGCACAATAAGATTAAATAAAAATAGCAGAGAGGACATACATATCGACCACGATTTACAGGGGTAAATGCAGGGGAGACTGGTGGGGAAAAGTAATTTGTCATTTTAAATGAGATTGAAGCTGTATGCCTCCAATACAGATGAATATAAAGAAAATTTATTGTTTAACTTAAACCTGCAGGTCTGCTCTGAAACTTGCCTCTGTTCTTCCTCCCAAAGATATAATTCACTCCTGAAACCACATGAATTGGCTGGAGCTTCTGCATAAGCACTCACAATAGAGTCCCTAAAATATGAATACAGATTTTGCTGGAAAAAAATAACAGAATATGTCAAAATTCACAGTCTTGGATTGTTTTGGGTTTTTTATTGCTCTGAAATAACGTCGATATTGTGAACCTCATTTAGTTTGCTTTTTCATTGTTTACCATGACTCAAATCCCAAATGATATTGAGATGCCTGACTTTCAATTCAATCTATATTTTCTGAGTTGCTTAGACTGAGTTTAATATTAAATGCCTATTGCATTTGAGCATGTGAACATGAACAAATGGTTGTGAAAAAAACCTTATTTGGACTTCATTGTTTTATTTTAAAAGAAATTACATACTTTCCAGTAATCTAATATGCATTTGGCAATAAACAAAATTAGGGGCAAATCATTTTTCTGCCTCCTTGGTAACCTAATCTCATTTATGAGTTTGGTCATAGATGTACATCTAAGGACATCAGAACACTTTAATTCTTCATGAACTCAGACATTTGTAGATCTTCTGTATTTTGTAAGCATCTTTAATCTGAGTGAAAATATAGAAATAGATGCATCATTTTTCACATTTCTGAAGGTTATATTTAGATTTTTAGCATCACTCTATTTCAGCAATAGTTATAAATGTTCCTCACTTTCATATGCAGCATAAGTATGCAAGACAGCTGAATGCTATCTCATTTATGGTGCTAAAAAGAAAATGCCTGGAGCACATTTTGCAATATCAACTAGACTGAAGGGATTACTTGATTTGAAGAGAGATGTTAAAGTTTGCAATGTCCTAGTCATGTCAATGAGAAATAACTTTTAGAGCTGAGCTTCAAAGGTAATAAAAATATACAAGTTGCCATGCAGTATTAGATATCACTAAATACTATCCAAGACAACCATGAAGAAGCTGCTAAAAGTTTTTAACTTTAAATTCTTGTCAAAAATTGAGCCCTTATTTTTGACTTCTGAGCACATAGGCAGTTGTTGTCATTCTATTTTCAACTATTGAATATTCACCTGTAAGTCTTCTCAAGTGATGTTTTATTGTTCTATATCATTGCCCTTCTTGTGGCATGTAATGAAAATGATGCCATCTGATGTTGCACAAGTGCTGAGTGTAACATGAATAAACTAATGACCTTTATGTATCTTGCTGATGACATTTGATGTCAGATTGTTTCCACTCATTTTGGTTAATGGGTGATTCAGATACAGCATGGAGAAAAATGTCATGCTTTGAATACAGTTTGAACACTCACTGTTTGAACAGGGCTATTCCTCTCTGTCACTGGAATTTATCAAATTTCTGGGTACATGACTTCTCATGACAACTATTTAAAAAGCTCATTAAAACTAAATATAGGTGATACATATGAGAAACTCCTCATCTGACAGTTCAGCATCTGTTTATGAATTAACATATGGAGATAGGGGTAATTGTTTTAATGAAAATTTCACCTCAGAACCACTTTCCTCTTTCCTCTGAGTTCATTGTGAACATAATTAGGTCTGCCATAGTTTTCTCCCACTGAGACTGAAAATAAGGCACAGAAAAAAATATTTCTTTGCTATAATCCTTCTGCTTAAAGATGATAGGGAGGCGCTGATGAATTTAGTGCCATTCATGTTCTCTGAACTAGAACTCTTTAAATAATAAAAGATCATATAATGTCTTTTTCAAGAAGAATTTGGTTTTTTTGACAAAGAAAAAATAGGTCTTTTAAACAAAGGTATAATAAGGCACCCACGATAAGAAATGGAGAAATGCATCCCATATTCTTCAGTCCCATGTAAACAAGGACTTGGTCATGCACTTTATTTAAGCTTTCTGTAGTAATGAATAAAGGAACGTGTCTTCCCCTCTCTGTATGCCAGCTTATATTGGTGGTTTGTAAAATACATTAACATGACAGTAATTATGGAGAGAATCTTTGTCTTCAAGTGAGCAGTTGCTGAAAGATTTTAACTTTGGTCTTAATTCAGGGATATATTCTATAGATATGAGAGATATAGTCACGGATCTATTCCGTATATATGGGGTTTTGCTTCTCAAAAACTCTCCCAAGTCTTACAAAGCATCACAAATTTTTGGCGCAGCTTATTTAATTAATATTGGCAATGTTGAGCTTTGACTGAACTCTGTAAAATGTTCAACAATTTATCTTGTCAAGATGTCTTATATGAGAAGATCTCCATATCTTGATGTAGATAACATCAATTGAAATGAAATTCCATTATTGAAATACTGGAGACATCATCCAACATGCAAGAAATTCTGGAAGACAAATATTGTGTTATTATAGAGGTCCTCTTTTAATGCAGGGAATGTTAAACTCTTGTGAACTTTTTTTAATTCTGGATGAAATAATGAAACACGGACTATAAAAAGAAAGTGTAAACCATGAGGCAAGTTTATACTTTTTTTTTTCTTTCGCAATTGTTTGATATGCACAAAAAAATACTTGGTTGTAGGAAAGCACAGGCAGAGCAAAAGATACTTAGGGGTATCACAGCTGACTTTCAGAACTTTGATGAAGCCCCAGCCTTTATTGAGTATTAACAGGCTTTGAGAGCTGGCTGAAAAGTCACACTTGTGGTTTTTAATTCGTGGAATTTATATGGGATAATAATTTCATGGGAGAGAGTTTACTGATTTTTCAAATTAAATGCTTGCTGAAAGCAAAGTCTACCCACATATCTATTTTTCATTGAAGTTCTATTGGACACTGACAATGAAACCTTTGGAATACCCTAGGGTGCCACTTCATACAGACAGCACCAAAAAAAACCACTTGAAATTTTATGGTTTTGTAAATGTGACAATTCATTACAAAGACTGTTTATGAGAATAAATGGGAAAAAATATAGGAAAATGCTGGTGGGCATCAAGTTTTATCTTATGTATAAAGTCTGCATACAGGAAAAGAAAGGGGTCCAACCATCTTGGATAAAGTTGGATCAGGGCTTTTAACAAGCAACAAAATCTAGCCTTTCGGGTAAACTGAGACAAGAAGCAAAGCAACAAGAAATTAAATTATATGAAAGTAAAGGCCTGAGGTTTTTTATCTGACGTTTCTATTAAATATTTATAACTGGACAACTTATGTATTTGAAGGATAGAACACTATTTGCTATCTGTGCTTTTTAAGTGCTGCTTGTGCCCTTGAAATAGAATGTTTTACTTGTGTAGAAAAGAACATTTTAGTTGTTTATCAATGAACAATAGTGACACAGAAACAGATAACAGAAGAAATAAGTAAATATTTCTAAATACAAATTGATAGATATAAGTTCTTATGCTTTACATGTTTACTCTGTATATGTTTTAATTTCAGATTTATCTAGAATTGTTATTTGCTGTTTGTGTAAATCTTCCTGAAGAATGCTTCTTTGGTTGTTCATTTAGATGTGAGCTACCTGATCAGAGATGACTGGTCAGCTGGCAACATCAATTTTTCACTCAGGTACCAGACTAAGTCATTTGGAAGTTGAATGTTCTCTGGAGGCTGAAAAAGCCAATTTCTGCCCATTTTAGCCAATTAAATAAATTGGATGTAGGAATATAATAACTAGAATTACAGAATAGTTGTTCAAGCTGAAGTAAAACAATTCAATATAATCAGATGAATGATTGGTGAAAAAAGGAGTGGAGTCAGCAGAACTGCTATTTTGACTTCTGGAGGGAAGTCTGTTTAAAAGACTGTTTGACAAAGTCTTTTTGGAGGTAGTCCTGAAGGCTGAAGGAGTCCAGGAAGGCTGGACATTCCTCAAGATGGAAGATTTCCAAAGGCAGGAGTGTGTATGTGCTGAAAGGTCAGGGAAGAAGACTGGCTTGGCTGAACACAAGGATTTGGCTGGAAACCGGGTGGAATTCAGGGGACAAAAGGAAGAGAGTTTACCACCTTTGGAAGAAGAGGAAGGCCACTCAGATGACTTACAAGGATGTCAGGAAGTTATGAATGGCCAAGGCCAGCTAGATGTCAATTTGGCTATTGTCATAAAAGGCAATAAAAATATTTCTATAAATATATTAACAACCAAAGGAGGGCTAAAAGGAATCTTCATCCCTTATTGTAATGGGGAACATAATAACAAAGGAGGAGGCTGAGCTGTTTAAGGAAAGTCCCACGTGACTCACATGATCTCTTTCTATGACAAGATGATCCACTTAGTAGGTAAAGGAGAAGCTGTGGATGTTGCTTCCCTGGCTTTAGAAAACCCTTTCACGTAATTTCCAGCAGCATTCTGCTGGAGAAATTGGCTGCTCATAGCTTACACAGGTGCCTGGTTTCCTGGTTAAACACCGACTGGATGGACCTAGAAATTGGTGGGAGACAAGAGTTACTTCCAGCTGGAGATGGACACCAGTTGTGTTCCCCAGGACTCAGCACTGGGGCCAGCCCTGCTGAGTCTTTTTTGATGATCCAGATGAGAAGATCCAGGGCACCTGCAGTCAGTTTGCAGATGACCACAAGTTGGGCAGGAGTCTTGATACACTGGAGTGTGGGAAGGCTCTGCAGAGGGGTCTAAACAGGCTGAATTGATGGACTGAGCAAATAACATGAGTTGCAACAAGGTCAAATGCTGAATCCTGCTCTTGGATCTCAACAGTCCCAGACAATGCTCTGGGCTTGGGGAAGAGTGGCTGCAAAACTGTCAAAAGGAAAAGGACCTGGGGGTGCTGGTTAGCAGCAGCTGAAGATGAGCCAGGTGTGCCCAGGGGGCCAGGAAGGCCAATGGCACCTGGCCTGGATCAGCAATAGTGTGGCAGCAGGACCAGGGCAGGGATTGTCCCCCTGTGCTCAGCCACACCTCAAATCCTGTGTCCAGTTTTGGGTACCTCACTCCAAGAAAGACATTGAGGGGCTGGAGAGAGTGCAGAGAAGGGTAAAGGAGCTGGGGAAGGGTCTGGAGCAGAAGTGTGACGAGGAGCAGCTGAGTGAGCTGGGGATGTTTAGTCTGGAGAAAAGAGTGTTCAGGAGAGACCCTATCACTCTCTACAACCACCTGAAAAAAATTGTAACAAGGGAGGGGTTGTTCTCTGAAAGCAATAGGACAAGAAATGGTCTCAGGTTGCATCAGGAGAAGTTTATACTGGATATTCGGAAAACCTTTCTTCGTGTAAAAGGGAGCATCAAGCACTGGGACAGGTCCCCAAGGAACTGGTGAAATTACCATCACTGGAGATACTTAAAAGACTTGTAGGTGTGGCGCATAGTTTCAATGGTGAAGACAGTGTTGCTAGGTTAACAGTTGGACTCAATAGGCTTAGTAGCCTTTTCCAAACTTAACAGTTCTGTGGGTTTATGAAAAGATAAGGACAGAGATAAAAATGAGAGGAGCTTGTGCTCTTCCATGAATCTTTTCTAAGACTACCAGAAGTCTATGTTATAAGTAGTCTCAAGTGATGGTCCATCAAAATGTCTCTCCTTCAGACTGCCTACATTGTATTATTTTTTTTGAAAAAATATTTTTTTTGATTTTCTAAAGTATTTCTGAACAGTTCAGTGATAGAACTGGTATTGGAATTTAGCTGTTGCATTTATGAATGCTTGTCAACTTGGGTTCCTTTTCATAGCTTACAAAGCCACATGTCTAATAGTTCTGTGACATGATGGCCATTTATCAATTTCTTAATCTTTTAACAAGAGTTGCTTAAAATAAATGTGTTTTCACAAAGGTTCTAGTATATATTATCTGATCCCGGTTTATGCCGTGCAAAGATCACTATGCTTTTATCTATTTCAAAAAAGTAATTTCAAATGCCAAATTGCTGTCTTCAAGAAGTCATAGGGGGGATATATTATCTGTCATGTTCAGGTCATGAGTTTAAATTCACACAAGTCAATTGCATCTGAAGATCATTATTATCTGATAGCTTGCTGAGAGAAGAGACTTGTGCTGCAGTCGTTTTCGTAAATAAAGAAAGTTTCTATTACTGTTATTCCACACTTTCCATCTTCTCTGAAGTTATTGCATCCATGTCAGAACCTAAAACTGCAGTTCTTTGTGCATCTTTCTTCCTGACCCTTGAGTTCTGAATAATGTATGGTTTTCCTCACTAGACCTCAAACTGAGTTAAATGCCCCTACAGTGCTTTTGATTGATTTGGGGCTGGCATGATCAATGTCACAAGGTAAAGCACAGCCCCTTCATGATTAATAAGTTTCAGGTCTCATACTTCCTTTGGAGGTGCAAAGCTCAAAGCTCTAGGCATTATGCTTATTCAATAGCTGCACTTAAGAATAAAAAAAATAAGCCAAAACAAAGAATCCGAACAACCCAAACAAATGAAAAAACAACAAACACACCCAAAATGAAGCAAGCAAGCAAAACCTCAACAACCTAAAAAAACTGATAAATAATTATGAAAGAACATATACTTAAACCCCATTTTTTCCCTCTCCATGATAGAATTTTTTAAGTTGCTCGTGTTGAAGCTAAAAGAATGGGCATTCGTTCTTGAAGTCACAGTTTGTGGTTCAAACAAAATGCAAATTAAAAACTGAATCATTAAAATTAAAGCAGCTGGTTTTGAGCTCATTAAAAAAAAAATACCGTTAAAATGAGTAAGGGTAATATTTGATTTTTCCATGTCTCTTTTCATCATCCGAAAGAAGTTGTCAAGTTACATACTTAATATATTTCATATCTAGCAAAGTAACATGATGTTTTTATTATTGCTCTAGTTTGAAAACTGATGATGGAAAGGAAGAACTAAAAAATTGAAACAAGACAGAACTGATGTTCATGTATCCTATCAAAATTGATTATTATAAGAGCTCATTAGTGTAAGAATGCAATAACTTGTATGTATATATGTATTGGTATATTCTATATAAATAAAAGTGAGATTTGATAAGGTTCACATATTGTTATTTTTCATGATTCTCTGGTTGCCACTAACAAAGAACATTATATTTTTTAATAATTATTATTTTTATTTTTAAATACATTTTCAAGTCCTTTGTCTTATAATAGCACATCAAGTTTTTACAGAATTGTAATTATTAGAGATTAATCTTTCTTTGTTTTATGAACTTTGAGTATGACTGTTGAGCATATTTTATGATGTGTCATTATTCTGCCCATGTTAATTGATCTTGAGAGACATAGACACATTTATACAAATTAAGTACTTGAAAAGAAAACCTTTTTGTTTATATGTGTTCTTAAATATAGAGTATTACACCTGATAAATGTTTCTGAAAACTGAGCTAGAAATGATTGTGGAAAGTTTTTTGAGTGCATATTCAGAATTTATGGAAGGAGGTACGACTGTTCAGGGTTTACCTGCTGGTCTCCTAGCACTGAAAAATTGCACAGAACGGTTTTAATGAACAATTAAAGTGCACTTCTTTATGTTTTCCTGTTCAAAAGTTGGTTTCTGACAGGTGTTAGGAAGGGGATTGAAAATTAAATAAAAAACCTGAAGTATGGATTCTGTTCAGAAGCCAAATTGAGGATTAGAAGTTAAAAGACCAGCTGTGAAAAGAAGCTGTCTTGGAGATAAAAGTTAATTTATATGTACAGCAAAAAACATTTTATAGAAAGTAATAATTTTCTTAATTTTAACCTTAGATAGATAACAAGTGTAAGTTTTAAGGAATGACCTCTTCGTTTTACTATACTAAGATGTTTCAGCCTGGAAATTGCAAGAAAACATCTGCAATCCGTCACTGCTTTTATCTTCAGTTTTCCTGAAAACTCAGAGTTGTAGGTTAAGTTCCATATACCTCCTGTCTCCATGCTCTACCTCCAGAGACAGTTTCATACGTTATGCAAACTACTCAAAAAATTGTAGGGGCAAAATATCAACTGATTCATGAATTATATGTCCCACATAACCTTGATTTAGAAATTAATCTGATTTGCACAGGTGGACTCTTCCTTAGCTCTTAGCAACTGACTAGAATTTAGAAAATAGAAAGATCTGTCAAGATGTCCTTCAAGTATCATATCTGGTGTTCTTAGTTAAAATTTCCATTATTTCAGCCTGTTGGTAACATACTATCATGGTACTCTCTGATGACATGAAAACCCCATAGATGATAACAACTTTCATCACTCTGAAGCAGTTTTGTTTCTTCTGGACTTTTTCTTTTGATTTCATTGAATGCATTAAGTAATTAAGTGGTTTTTACTCATTTTGCCATTGGATTTTTGTTCAAAATTACACCACAACTACTAGAAAAAAAAAAAAAAAAAAAAAATTTGTTTCACTTTTTTTTGTTAGAATATTAGAATTATTTAATTCCATGTGAATGAGAAAAGCCCTAGAAAATAAAAATGCTGCATTCATGTTAGAAAATAATTGTACTTTTCATGACTATATTAATATCTAATATTTATATCAAATCAATTGTTATAAAATGACAGTATGGCTCACAGAATACCTATGGACTGTGCTTTGCTAATGCTACTTCAATTAAAGTAATTTTTAGATAACAATTGAGGGAATTTAATAAGAATTCAGAGATATGAATTTATTGAGCTAATTCATTTAACTCTGGGTCACAGAAGAACCATTGAGGAAGAAAACTAATCTCTCCCCATGTCTTGGCATGACATTTTGGTATGAAGCTTTCCTGTTATACAAAATATACACCCAAAAACCATGTATAAAAAATTACATCATTCTCATTTTATAATTCTATTTTCACAATAGAAGAAGGTCTTGTCCAGACCCCATATAACAGTTGTTTGTATAATGAAGAAAAGCTCTTCTTTCTCTAAATAGCTTACAATGTAAGTGTGAAAAAGAAACCATAATAGCATTATGATTAATACATAAACAATCACAAGGAAACAATAATTATTTTTTAATTATAAATAGGTAACTGCCTTTGAGGACATGGAGGGGGAATTTCTTTGTGAGCACTTTGTGAGTGGAAAGTGCAAGGTGATTCCTTGATATTGAAGGATAAATGAAAAGACTACTAACATACTATGAAACCTTTTTTCTCTACTTTCATTTATGATATGATAAAGATGGGAATTCAACAGAGACATAAAAAGAGGGAATTTGTATCATCAAAGTAATAGGAGTGAATTATGGATTTGTCATGTGCATCTTGAATAGCTTTTCATTTGAGATGGAAAGAAAAGGACTAAGGTTTATATTAATAAAGGTTAAAAATGATAGACATTCATTGTCTCGGTTGTAAAACTAAAACTTGTCAAGATACAGATAACCTAGAAATGATGACTTCAATAAGAAATATCCAAGAAAAAAGTCTGGGTGGATGGAGATGGATAGAGATTATTGCTGATGACAACAAGGCAGCAAGAAGGAACTGTATGAAAAAACATGGTTTAGACAACTGAAATTAAATTTACAGTTGGGCATCTAGTAAAATATTAATCAAAAGTCAAATGGAGATCTTAGCTTTGGTATACTGAATGGGGGATACATGACTGATGGGTAACCACACAAACTCTTTCATTGTTGAAATAAGACACAACTAGGAAGCCATTCTTTCTGAAATAGTCATCTGAAACAGGTCAGTGCAAATGCTGGGTTTATTTGAGCTTTTTATCTGCAATAAATATTAGGAGAGATGTGGTTTTCTACTACAGGTGTAAGGTTCTGAAGTTATATGTGGTAATTTTTTGGGGCAAAAAATACAGTTCTGGGATGTGTTTCCATGTAATAATGGAAAGTAAATTTGTTTTCTGTGGAGAGGTTTCATGAAAGAAATAATTTAAAAGGAAAATGCACAAGGCCAAGGGACTCTGATAACTGTGGATAAAATTACGACAGGATTTGAGATGATATTTTTATGTTTAGAATTTTTAGTGATTCAGGTGAGGTATAAAGAAATTTGAGAAAGGATAAAATAGAAGAAGAAAGATGAGGATGAGGGAACAATTTGGCTAAGGGAGCTATTAAATCAAAGAAGGAAGATGGGGTACTTCATATAATCTGCAGTGCACTAAGGACTTTGTTTTAGTGGTTTCTGGAAGATGTATGGAAACTCAGCTATGGATAGCTATTGTAATATTCTGTGCCCATAGTAATTGAAGAGAAAGGACAAGAAAACAAAATGTTGCTGGAGAGGAATGTTGAATGTCTTTTTCTTTAGAAAATGGAGGTGACTTGACCATGTTTGTATGAAATGAAAAGGGTCAAAGGGTGATCAACTCAGGTTTGCAGAAAGTGGCAAGTCTTTAAATAACATTTCCCATTGATGTTTCTCAGCTAGATGAAACCAGATTTCTGATCTAGAAGCAATATTGTCTGACACAGTTGGATATTTATTATGCTCTTAGAGTAAAATGCAATTGAGGAGAGTGAAAACTAAAGATGAAATGCAGAGAGTAATTTACATTTGGCATGATAAGCTGCAATAGGAAAATTAAATCTCTTTTCCTGTTAGAAAAAGCTTCTGACCATATCTGGAGGAATTGCAGGTGCTGAGGTGAGGAGGGTCTGGAAACAAATTGTCAGCTCAGCATAAACTTAGAATTGTTTGTGGCAAGACAGAATCCAGCCATTGTTTGTTGAATTACTGAATGAACATAGATACCAATTCATTGGATTACACATTAATAGCATGACAGCATCGTGGCTAAAACAGCTTCAGAACTCATTATCTATGGATCATTCCTGGAGTCGCAACCCCCAGATGAAGAACTACAACCAACTGAGTGATCAATTTGCTTTGGGTCAAAGAGGTATCTCACTGTCTTCCTGGGAGGAGTGAATCATCTGTCAGGAGAAACTGGGGAAAGACACGAAGCTCTAGGTCCTAGAGAGAGGCAGGGAAGCTGGCAAGGCCACTCAAACACTGTAGTAGAGAAGGAAAGAGCAGAGGAGAATGAGCCTTGCAGGGCCAGGCTGTGAGCATCAATGGGTACCAGGGAGGTAAACATTTTCTGGCAGCCTCTGCACACCAGCAGGACACCTCTGAGTTTGCAGGGCTGACCAAGAGATCTTGCAGACCTTTGCAGGTTGAGGAGAATTCAGGAAACTAGGACTGCTCATCCTAAAGGAACTGGTCGTGCTTGCAGTAACCGCACACCACAGTACTAATACTCATCACGATTGTGTGCCACTGAGTTTGTTTGAGCTATCCTCTGCCACTTGTCATATCAAGAGTTATTTCAATCACAGACTGTGAAATTTAAGAAAAAGTAGTTGATATAATTTTTAGCAATTATAGCTCTGCTTCCATGTTGCATTCTCTGTAAGCTGTTGGAATTAACTGCATATATGCTTCATATATAAACATTTTTTATTTTTTAAACAGCTATAAACTTTTCTCCCCAATATCATCATTAAGAGGTGCTAAAATACAAAGAGTGATTGAGGCAAGCATGATATAAACAGATAATTCTGTGTCTCAATTAGAAGTAGAGTGGAAGAAAGCAAAAAAAGGGTAATGTCTTATTCTTTTATTTTTTAACTACAAAACAAAATGATCCTGTTTATAGGAAAAAATAATGGTAATACTACCATAAATGATAGCACCTTATGAAGAGAATTGAATGTGACAGGTGTTAAAAGGTATAAGAGAATGGATTTAAACTTGAAGAAATTTAATTTTTTGCAAGGAATGTGTGTGCATTGAATGTAAAGGAAGCAAACTCTTTAAAGAGGATCTGTTGTGAGAGTAGGAGAAAGGAAGAACAAAGCTGAGACTTGAGAAAATCCACCTTTGCCATGGAGAAGTGGTGGAAACAAGGGATATTTTTTCTAGAGTGAGGTCTTAGAAGCTACAGAAAAATTAGTGGTAAAATCAAATTTTATTAAGGTTCTCTTAGCAGAGAGGAGGACAACTAAAACACATATTGAGGACAAAAAAAAATGCCGTAAGTGATTCAGAAGTTATGATGAAAAGTGGGAAAGGGAAAGAAGTTCAGAGTTTCTAGCACAATCATAGGAAAGGAGAGATTCTGATGGACATGACTGGCAAACATAATGACAGGTGATACAAACATGATGTAATGTGTAGCTGCCTTGGTCTCATGGATCTGTCAGGGACATAGTAAGCACCAAGCTATTAGCTTGTCTTAACTGCCTTCTGTTTTCATTTAAGTAAATTATAATAATAATTTAAAAATCATCTAAGAAATATCCTTATGTAATTGATAATCAAAATTGGAAGGATGAGAATTAGAATTTAACTGGTCACCCTTGTCTTTCTGAAAAGCAATTTGATATAGTTGATGGGTCAAGAAATTCTGCCTGACTTGGTCTGGCTGTATAGCAGTCTAGTCTATAGTACTTAGTTTCTACATAGATATATTTTTGAAATGTTTGAGTGGAAAGAACATATTTGAATAATTTATAGGAAGCACATTTAAGTGTACAAAATATGTGACTATCTTCACTGCACAGATATGTTGAGATTAAAGTGTGCACTTATCTTATTTTCCAGTCAAGTTTCTAGAAAGGACATGAGATTCTGACTAAGCAAACAAATTTAGTCAAGCTTACTTTATTCCCTTTTCCTCCACTCTAGTCCACGGATCTTCCAAAAGATACTTAATTCAACAGAGCACATTTATTCTGGAAATCACCTCAGAGAACATATGACTACTGAAATGTTTTGTTTTTTCCTGATATGAAAGTTAGACAAAAAGACCAGTGAATCAGTGTGGTAGCTGTTTGCAAGAGATGATGGCAAAATGCATTTTGTGTAACAATTTTTTTCTCATAAACAGTATGCAACATCAGAATTTTATCAATCCTGCCATAATGTTTTATTATAGGCATTACAACTCCAACAGATAAAAATGGTATATACAAATTTGTTTAAACTGAGCTATTTTAAAGCATTTTCCATTGCCATTTTTATTGATTTGGCTCTTAGCAATTATTAAAAAAAATAAACAGTAAAGTTGCTAAATTTTCTTTTATCAGAGTGGAAGAAATATGTGTTAGGGAAAGGTATTAAGCGCTTAATCTCCACAAAGAAAGAGGAAAAGTTAATAGGAACCAGGAAAACTTTCCCAGGAGCATAATATGGACAGATAATGAATGTATTACAGTCTCTTTCCTTTGAGTTCTTTTAAAAGTAGATGGAGAAGGATAAAGGACTAGGAGTGAGTCTATGTTTCAAGATAAACTGGAAACTTGGAACTTATCCAACATATATGGAGAGGATTAGAAAATTACACTTGGGGAAGACTGGAAATGTTCTGTTCCTGTTCCATACTCCCTGGAAAGTAACTGTGCTAGGGGACCCCAGGGGCAGGACAAGATTTACTGAAAGAAAATGACTAAAAGATTGACACGGCTCACCGGAGTCCGGCTATCTCGGGGGAGATCACTCCGGCACCACGCCTGGAGTGGGGAACCGCCACGGCAATGTCTGCGCCAGTGAGCGCTCAACGGTGATCAAGGTTGCTCACCACAACAGGGTCATGGCGAAGGAGGAAGGGGAGGCCACTCCTCAGTGAGGTTCCAACAGCTTCTTTATTGGAGGCAACGCAGTCGAAGGGGACACCAGAGGAAGCGACCCCGAGCACTGCTGTGCATGGCTTTTATACAGAGTTACACCAAGGGGAGGGTACAATTGTTTAACCAATGACAGAATCACAGGGGAGGAGTAGAGGGATCACCCCAGGGTTCCTGGGCCAACAGGGTAAGGGGGAAGGAATGGGGTGATCACTTGCCCCAATGAGGCATCGAGTAAAGGGTGACACCCAGGAACGCCCAGGGGGTGGAACACATCCGGGATTGGATGAGGGAAGGATTGGCAGGGAAGGTACTGGAACAAGGGGTAGGGCTAGGATGATTGATAGGGAAGGTACTGGAATAGGAGGCGGGGAAATTCCATGGAGGGTACAGACTAGGGAGGATGAATGTTGGGACAAACCAACTTGGAAGAGAAATAGGGGAGCATAGAACGAACCAAGTAACAATATAAGCATTAAACATTGGATAACAAATAGAAATAAACACTGGCAGCAACATCTCCCCCTTTCTTTTTCAAAAAAGAAGGAGGCGGAGGCATTTAAAATGTGGGATCGGGACGGTACTCGGAATCAGGTTAGAGGTCATGGAACCAGGTAGGAGGCATTTGAGGGGCAGAGGACTCAACAGCATGGACTTCGGAGGAGGAAGAGGTGAGATGCACGGTGGTAAGGGTTGACAAACAAAGTCTTTTTAGAATAGAAAACATAACAAGAACAATGACAATAACTAAAAAGAACCAAACAATGTCCTTAACGACGGAGGAAAGCCATCCGGAGAGACCCCATTTATTGAACAGTCCACCCAACCAGTCCTGGGTTTCCTCTTGCATTTTTCCGATGAGTGCCTTTATCTCCTTGACCACCATGCGGATGCTCTGGCTGAGGGCTTGCGCGAGGGTCACCCAGACGTTCTTCTTCGGTTGGGGGACAGTCCAGGATTGGGTGATGGGGGTCCAGGTACGAGGGCAAAGTATTAAAAACATAGCGGAGTGGCTTTCCTTCTAAAATAACTAAATCAACATAAGTTATCAAAACCAATAACAAAACATCTCACAATGGAGAACATCGTGATCGAAGGGGGAGTGAGGGTGTCCTTCTCCACCAGATGGCAACCCGCACAGCTGGCTGCTACACTGGTGGACTTCCGGTGCTGATGCACCAACCTCGGCATCAGGGGGCCTATTCGGGTGTTTGGGAACATACGGTTTCACCCACCTTTGTGGGATCCACCGCAGTCCCAGCGGTATGGATACGTAGGCATATGCACGGCCCCAGGTCACAAGCTTATGTGGCCCCTCAATCTTGTTATTTTCAGGGTCCCGGATCATCACAAGGGGATGTTCTTGGAGCCTGTGACTGCCGTGGGGGGGAGAAATACCTAACCACCGGGGGATTCATGTTTTCGAATGAGCAGTTAAGAAAATTGATGGTAAAAAGGGCTTTGCACAATCTCCCCTGTGGTGTCAGCCCTTTGCTGCTCTCCCATTGGTGTTCCAGGACATGTTTGAGCGATTGGTGGGCTCGCTCAATCACGGCTTGACCAGTAGGGGAGTGAGGGATGCTGTACTTGTGTTCAACTCCCCATTCCTGCAGGAAGGTGTTAAAGGCCGAGGAAATATAGGCAGGGCCATTGTCTGTTTTGATTTCTTTAGGGACCCCCAAAACAGAGAATGCCTGCAGCAGGTGTTTCATGGCATGTTCTACTTTCTCTCCTGCGTGGGCAGAGGCGAAAACTGCTCCGGAAAAGGTGTCAATGGAGACGTGCACATACTTCATATGGCCAAATTCGGGGATGTGCGTGACATCAGTTTGCCACACCTCACAGCTCTCCAATCCTCGAGGGTTCACCCCAGCGCCCAGCGATGGCATGGCCGAGCGCTGACAGTGAGGACATGTAGCCACGATAGCTCTGGCCTGATCTCGCTTCAGGTGAAACTGCTTAACCAGGACAGGCACATTCTGATGGAACATCTGATGGCTCAGCTTCGCTTGCTGGAAAATGCCAGGAAGCCTTACTAAATCGACAGCAGCTGCTGCGAGGGAATCTGCTCTCCTATTCCCTTCAGCTATAGGGCCAGGCAATTCAGGATGTGACCTTACGTGCATCACAAAGTAAGGATGCTCTCGGTGGGAGACAGCATAAATCAATTTCGAGAGCAAATCAAACAATGCTTTGTTTGAAATCTCCCTGAGGACCGCGTGTTCCACCCTTGCTACAACCCCTTCAACATATGCCGAATCTGTGACCAAATTAAATGGTTCTGAAAATTTTTCAAATGCTCTGACAGCGGCAGCCAACTTAGCTATCTGGGGGGAACCCTCCACATATTTAACATCCATCTCCCACTGCTAAGTTTGAGGATCCTTCCAGGTCATCACTGACCTTTTGGACGCTCCGGATGCGTCAGTAAAAACTGTCAGAGCCTTGAGCGGTGTCCGGTTTCTGTTCTCTCTGGGCACCAATTGGAATTTTGAGTTGAACAATTTATGAGTAGGGGCGTGGACCGAAATCTGTCCATTGTAGCTTTCAAGGGCAATCTGTAAGGTCTCATGGTTCCTCGTGAGATATTCAAACGTTTCCTTCGTCAGCTTCTCTGGAGACGTCTTGTCTCTGGAAAGGTCAAGAGGCAGATGGATGCACGTGAAGTCACAACCAGCCAGTTCCTGGAGCCTTGCCCTGGCTTTCCTGACCAGCTGTGCCATCAGCTCCTGTGGCTTCGTGATGTTCTTGGACTGCTGGTGACTGAGGAAAACCCACTCTATTATCAAGAGCGAGTCCCTCTGGTCCTGGTCCCACTGAAAGATGAGCCCATGGAAGTGTGGCAACTTCCCCAGTACAATAAATTTGAATGGCAGATCAGGTTTGCACCTATGAGCTTGTCTCTCTGCCAGTGCAGTCTCCACCTTTTGCAGGGCAAGTTAGGCCTCTGGGGTCAGGGACCTTGGAGAACTCAGCTCCTCTCCCCCCTTCAATAAATTGAAGAGAGGGGCTAGGTCTTCGGTGGTGATGCCTAGCCAAGGCCTGACCCAATTAATCATCCCACACAGGGAGTGAAGGTCCGCTAAAGTTCTGGGATTGCTGTTGAAAGCCAATTTTTGAGGAACAATGGTCCTCGCAGCAATCTCCAGGCCCAGATATTAAAAGATGTGTTAGAAATTCAAATCAGGGACTTCAGCTTCCTACATAAACACAAGGGATTTGCTGTTCTGGAATAGGCATGTCTCATTCCTTCTTAAATGCTAATATATATATATATATATATATATGTATATATATATATATATATATTTGGCAAAATAAGACAATCAGCTGATATTTTGTCTTCTTTAATGGGGCATCTTAGCAATTATTATTAGCTTTAGCAAAGAAAGAGCCCAACAAAAACAAGAGTTCTCTCATTTCATTGCCCAGTAAACATTCTGATTCAAACAGTTTTTAAAAACTAAGAAGAAACCAATAATCCCCAAAATCTCATAGAACTTTAGAAATCCTGAGCTGGAAGGGACTCACAAGGATCATGTCCAACTCCTGGTCCTATACAACACAACTCCATGAATGACGCCATACCCAAGAATATTGTTGAAACATTCCTTGAACTCTGTCAGGTTGGTGCTGTGACTACTGCCCTGGGGAGCCTGTTCCAGTGCCCAACCACCCTCTGGGGGAAGAACCTTTTCCTGTTATCCAGCCTAAGCCTCCCTCGACACAGCTTCAGACCATTCCTTCAGATCCTGTCATTGGTCACTGAGAGAAGATACCAGTATCTTTTTTATATCGTGGCACCCAAAGCTGCCCCCAGCACTGGAGGTGAGGCTTCCCCAGCCCAGAGCAGAGTGGGACAATGCCCTCCCTTGCCCCGCTGGCCATGCTGGGCCTGATGCTCCCAGGACACACTTGGCCCTTCTGGCTGCCAGGGCACTGCTGGCTCAGGCTTGACTTGCCATCAGCCAGGACCCCCAGGTCCCCTTCCACATCACTACTCTCCAACATCTCATTTGTATGTATAGTCAGAGTTGCCCTGTCCCAGATGCAGAATGTGGCACCTGGGAGAGGGGCAACCAAGGATGTTCCTCAAAATCCAGCAATGAACGGTTTAGGGAACAGCATGGATTTTTGCTCTGGCAGATTCAGGTAGAGTAATATAACATGGGATTTAAAGTCCTCTGTGCTTCGTCTGTGGTTGTTGGAGACTTTTTTGCCCCCACCACTGGAAAACCAACTCAAATCAACTTTGTCTTTACAATATTTTTTGTCATTCTGTCTCTTTCTGGCTTTCACCAGAAGCATCAAAATTGAAAGGTGATTCTTCCTGGAAAGCCTGCTAGAATTTGATAGATTATACTTTTGTTGTGAGCCTTTGCTGGGAGCTCCCAAATTCTCTCCTGCACGCACACACCACATTGCACAGGACAGCACTAAAGCACCCTGCCAGCTCAGGCTTCATCCAGGCTATGTATATTGTGGTCTTTCAGAGTATCCTACTATTGAATGATTCAATATTCCGTGATGGCACAAAGTGAATTTTGTTGTCTTTCGAGATCCTTTTAGTTATTTCCAAGTCCCCTTTAAAAATATATCTCCTAAGTAAGGCATGAACCCATAGAAATTTCATTGGGTTTCAATCTTCAGCACTAAAGCTCTGTGTATTCTTTCACTCTCTCTAGCAGTCGTATTTCGAGTATAAGCATCCTGTCAAAGAGAAAACATCTGCTGGTGGATGAACTATTGTAACCCTGAATGGAGGCTTTAAACTTACATTTTTAATGTTCTTAAGGCATACTTAAGGCAAGGATGCTATTTTTTTTTTCTAGAACAATTTCTGTACAATGTTTTAGTAAGCTACTCTATCAAGGATAAAATTTGCAATATATGCAGATGGCTGTATTTCTGGACACCTAATCCTAAACGTAAACATAAAAGCAAATTTTCATAAACTCATGTTGGAACTGATGTTACTTAGAAATTTTTCTATCTTATAAAATATTTAGTTTCTTCTGTCCTAGGGTTATGAATTTATTGTGCAGCCTAATGTCTGAATAACTTAGTAAATAATTTGTTAAATAATGAGCCTTGAAAATTCTGAAGGAGTCATGAATACTGCAGTCAATGAAAGACTTTATTCTTTAGACTATGAACGAGAAAAGCAACTAAATAATGTTACTTCTCAGTTCCCCTTCCCCCTCTTCCATTGCAGAGTAACACATCTGCTCTTGGCTGACTGCTGTATTTAACTCAGTCAGAAAACTGCGGAAAAAAAACTTATCCAGGTTCATAAAGTTTGAAAGATAGTTACGATAGTCTTAAAATTGGTCCTAAAAGGTATATTTGAATTTTCATCCCATTTTTGCAAAGCTAAATTTATAGCTTTTCATACCGTATGAGTCCAATTGCAGTAAAATAGCTGACGTTAACATTAATATGAACACTTATTGATTTTAAAAATTACTTATTTGTAAAAGACAGTTCTCGTTGCTTTTGTGATTTTCCTATGAACTGATGCACAGCACTTGTCAAGAATCCAGGCTAAAGTTGTAGCTGGCTGCAACAATCTTCAGAAGTTGCAGCAAGAAAAGTTTTTTGTTGTGTGCCTCTAAAATTGATTCTAGAGAAAATGTGATTCTTGAGATGTCAGAGATAATCATTTGCTGAATAAATTCAACTTGAAACTAGTTGTAAGCAGTCACTTCTGTAGCAATACAGCTTGTAATAAGATCAAGACATATTTGTGTTTTGGCATAATTTTTTTTTTTATATATAGTCAACATAACAAAATATCTAGTCCCCACTATTCCCTAAATTACAAACTAAGATGATTTGATTTATTTTAAATATGCTCTCTGAAACAATAATATTTTTTAATATTTAATGCTAGTATTAGCCAGAGCTAGTGAAAACAAGAATATAGAATGATTAAGCCAGTGCAAATAGTTACATTTTAAAACTTGAAGTCTAAAAGTATATTGGAAGACATAACTTTGTCAAATATCATCTTACAGTAACTTTTGGAAACATTTCACTGTTTTGAAATAATGCTTTCAAATACCTTTTTCTTGGTTTATTTGCTCATATTTCAATGGAACACTAGAGTTCATGGCACCCATCCATGCACTGTTCAGTAAAAGTATTACAATTAATTTAAGGCAGAATGATTTAAAATGCTAAAATCCCTGACAGTCCAATAGAGGTGTAATGGGAGCTGTGGAGAGTCACTGCCACTCTGAAGTAGGAGTGTGCTGAAAGCCAAAGACATGGCTGCTGGGAAAGTGAGCTGGAGATGAGGGGAGGAATCCTGCTTGTCAGCAGAATATTGTACACTGGGGTTATTTCAGATGTTTTTCTTAAAAGTTAGAGGTTTTGCTTTTTTTTTTTCTCATATATGGCTTGTCTTGAACTTGTCTGCATCATTCCAGTTGTTTAATTTATATATTCAGAAAACTAATTTGATTTTGGGAGCTGGTGTTATGTGTGAGTTATAACAGTCATGCCTTTGGTGCAGTGCTTATTGGACAGGCAATCAGCGCCATCTCAAAATATCACACTTGATAAATCTCTCTTTTTTCTCCTCTTCAACACAATGGACTATTCAAGACCTGTAAACCCAGAGCAGAGTACACTATCAGCTTCAAAATAACTGCTGGATTAACCTCAGGGGTTTAGATGAGATGGAGGGAAGATTTAGACACTACAGTAAAGTAGTCTCTCAGGAAATAAGAGAAAGTGGTTTCAAGTACTATGTGCTGGCTTTTAGATCACTATTACTCACTATTTTGCTTTATGCCTATATAATCCAGTATGCTTCAATGAATACAAGTGAAAAAATTTCAAAATAACATTAAAGCTTTCCCTGTTCTTTTCTTAATTTAAAAGTAAGTTATGTTTGAAATGAACAATGAATTCATTAACATGTTCTGCAGTTCAAATATATTGCAATTAAAGGAGTGGGTTCAGGGGAAATTTTCTCTAAAATTATGTTTCACATGTTATTGAGGGATAGTTCTTCCATATGTTTACCTATCAATCATCTGTATCTCACATTTAAATAGCTACAATTTATAAACAATTGGTTCTGTTTCTCTTTATTCTATTCTTTCATTGTGTAACAATTTGTGTATATTATTCTCTGCTCCTTTATCTCAAATTTGGTTTTGAATTTGATTTTTTAAAACAAACATATATCACTGCAATATTATTACATAATTAAAAAGTTAATTAAATTACTTAAATTTATTTAAGATTTATATAAAATATTTATTTATAAAGTTTATTTTGATGAAATGTAAAGCTATGCAAAATTACATAATAATAAAAATATTTGCTTGTTTTCTGAATATAAAATAGAAAATCATAGATTGATAATTCACTAAGCATGCACAGAACTAAATGCTTCATGTAAATATAAATTTCACAGTAGATTTCTGTATTTAGGCTACAGTACCATAAAGGTTTTCATAATTCTTTATGGTTTGTAGAGGTGTGAAGAAGAGATTGATTTTCCCCACTGAAAAATAAATTGTCATTAGTGTTTTTATGTTAAGGTTATTGAACTGTGTCTGATCAAGCAGTAACCTAGAAATCTGAGACCCCATACAGAATTATGCTAAACACTTACAAAGCATTTTAGTCCAAGAAAACAAAAAAGACTTCTAACCTACCTAGTTTAAATGCTGCACTGATGAGAAAAGGCTTAAAATAAACCTTGAGGAGCTATGATTGTAAATAGTCATCCAACCAATAAACATCATTTCTCACATTACATGGCACATGTTAGTGCACATCATCTGTAAAAGCTGTAAATGGTCACTGATAGATCTATGGGATCAAAATAGGACTAATTGTAATTACTGCTTCTGTTATTTTTGTTCAGCTGCATTCATATATAAACTACACTTTGATTTTTTTAGTAATAAGGTAAATGCAACAGGAAAAATACATGTAAATAAATGTACGGGGAGAGCCACCAAGACAATGAGAAGTATGGAGCACCTCTCCTATGAGGAAGAGCTGGGAGGATTTGGAATCTTCAGCCTGGAAAAGAGAAGGCTTAGGGATGAATTACTTGTGGCCTTCCAGTACCTGAAGGGAGTCTACAAGAAAGACAGAGAAAGACTTTTTGCAAGGGCCTGGAGTGACAGGACAAGGGGAATGACTTCAAGGTGAAACAGAGTGGGTTTAGATGAGATACTTGGAATAAATTCTTTACTGTGAAGGAGGTGAGGCTCTGGCACTGATTGTCCAGAGAAGTTGTGGATGTTCCATCCCTAGAAGTGCTCAAGACCAAGTAGGATGTGGCTCTGAGTAGCATGGTCTAGTGAAAGGTGTTCCTGCCCACAGCAGCAAGGTTGGAAGGAGTTGATCTTTAAGTTTCCTTCCAACCCAAACCATTCTGTGATTCTATGAAAATATCTGTAGTCTTTGTTTCATGTTCTTAATCTACCAAAATTTAGACAAACCTATGCAGACTGAAAATGATTATGGAGTATTTGATTATATTTCAGATTATGAACCATCAAATTGAAAATTCCCACTCAGATAAATGAAGATTTTTCTGTTAAGAAAAAAAGTTTAAACAAGGCCATGATTTACACAAACTCCTCCATTTACCATTTAAATTAATCTATTATAAATGAATCCACTCCAACACCAAGTATCTGTCCAATGTAATTGTTATATATAACACTTCATTTTCCCTTTTTTTTTTTTTTTTTTTTTTTTTTGTTTGGTTTGTTTTTTGTGAAGATACTTTCATGAGAAACACTTGAAAAGGCACTTAAGTTATCTCTCCTAGTATCATTTATCCCCCTTTCTGAATTCCAGACACAGCATCAGTCTGGAATTACAACACACTTTCTCCCAAGTCATCCCCTGCATACAAAACATTTTTCCTGAGCTAATTTTGATGAGTGTGCTTCTATTTAACACACGTTTCTTCACAGCTGCATTAATTGTGGGCACTTCCTTACATATAAAAATAGCTTTAGTCTTTGCTAAATCTTTCTCTCTGGTCTTATCTATTACACTGCAAATTTCCCCCCCAAACCTATATTTTACTTAGGTCTCTGCCTAACTTCATACTAGGACTTACCACTCATATTTTTGCATCATGGTATGCTTGTCAAATTTTAGGGTTTTATACAAAAGAATGACTTATAGGAATTACATGAAGAATTAATTACAAAATCACAAGGCGCTTTTAATGTATCCTCCAGAAAATTTTGCAAGGACCCTCAAATACTTGTATATAGTACTAATCAAAGAGTTGGCTCTTTAGAAATAACACTCTTTTAGAAGTGTATCCCTCTGAACAAATCATAGCTAATTTAATTTTTTCCTTTTCATATTTAAAATGTATATTTTATTAAGAAAAAAACCCCTGACATCTGATATTCATATATTAGTATCAGTATTTTCAATGCCTCATGTTGCCAGAATTTGTTATAAAAGAAACAACCATCACCATATAACAGTTTTATCTCTGTATTTTGCTATGTGTCTTTGTGCTGCCTCTTTTCTGTCAAAATTTTTTATGGAAATTAAAGTTATTAGATGTTTTACTTATCTCAAATGAAACAAGTGACAGTTGATTGCAAAAGAGAATTGCATAACCAACACCCTTGGCTTCACATGAATCTAAACAGTTTGCATTTGCAGTCTTTATTACATCCCATTTGCTAGTACTTAAATTGAATCATACTGTGTGGCTTAATTGCCTAGGGAATTAAATAAGAATATTCTAGGATTTGCACTATATTTCTGAATTTGTGTAAAAATTGCATCCTTATTATTTATGATTTGAGTACATTTTAGTATACCATGGATTGTAAATGGGCCAACAATCAGAACAACATACTCTGTCAATATGGATATGCAATGCACAGGAAAAACTATAAAACTCAGCATAGAGATAAAATCATTTTTTAATGAGAAGTCAACATTTATAGTAGATTTTCTGTTGTTGCTATTGTCAATAAAACTAAATGTCTTTTAAATTATTTCCTTTTACTTGACATTCTATTGTATGTGCACTATTGGATGATTTAATGACACATGAAACTCTTCAAAATGGAAGCGGGGATATTATAACAAAAAAACATCTTCAGTAAATCTCTAAAACGAGGCTCATTTGTGTTTATGGTTAAAATGTTTGTACAACAAGAACACAGTATCAATATAAGTAAAGATACTAAGGTTATAAGGCTTCTTTTCTTGAATAAGTATTTCCATATGAAATATTCAAACCCAAGAATTTGAAATATTCCATATGAACATTTTCACAATGAATATCCAGAAAGTTTTATCTACAGAAAAATAAAGATGAAGGACTCGTTCAATTCACAGTACCATAATATTTTTTTAAAAAATCAAGATAAAAGGCCAATGTGAAATATAAGCTTAAACTTTTCAATTATCAGGCGAGTGACAGTGCCTGGGTGTGTATTTTCACTTTTGTACAAAAATCTGGAGAGCTGCTGGTGGCTTTGCTTAGGTCCTTGCTGCAGGCTGGGCAGAGGAAGGAGCCAAGCCTGAGCCACCAGCACAGCCTGGGGCAGTGGGAAGCAGAACATCCCCTCACTCAGGTGGGGGCGGAATTCCTTGGACCAAGGCAGAGAAATACTGGACTTTCTGCCATGAAGAAAGGCACAGAAGGAAGAAAACTGCCACTGCTATTGCAGCTCAATCATTCTCTAATGATTTAGGTTTTCCTTGAAAAAAGCCTAAAGCTTTTAGTGTTAATCTAATAAAGCAAAGCACTTTTGAGTCTAAAAATGGGGAAGCTGGAGAAGAATGGGTGGATGTGTAGTTAGGGAGCTTAATGTATTTGGGTCTAGACATTTACTACAACATTTTGTTTATAATTTAAATGTTTTAGTTAAGACAGACGTAATTCTCACCATTATGCTTTTTTAATTAAAATGTTTTCGAATTTGCTGGTTGTACCTCATCATAAATGTCTCCATCATTATATTTGTACTGGCACATATAATTAAAAATTATGTTCTCTGTCTGATAAAGAAGTAAACTTCTGCTGCCACTAATTTAGTATTGTTTTCACATGATTTCTGAACTGACAGTTCAGAATGGATGTAGATTAGAAGGCTAGCATATACAAAATTGATTTTACAGAGTAATAATTTTTTAATACTTCTCTTAATTGGAGGAAAACATTTTGTGTAAGAGTAGTGTCATGGGGACTAAAGTGAATCTAAGCTCTATCAAAGCATTGAATTCCAGAAAATGTAGAAATTTTTGATTTGAAACGGTAAAAAATGGTTTGTTTGTTTGTTTTTTGTTTGGTTTTAGTATCATTTAACTGAGGCTTTGCTTTTTTAATATATGGAGCAGATAATTTTAATTCAAGTGTGAAGAAACACAATGACATTTTTTCCCTGTATTGTGCAACAGGTCGGATTATATCATGCAATTTGGATTTATATCAGAAATATCTTTAACCTATAAAATTAGCTTATTAGTTCATTGTTTGATCATTTATATCAGGGAAGATGAGCCTGTGTTTTATTCTATGTAAAGTTTTTGAAAGAACTGTTGCATTTTAGAAATACCAACTTTTCAGTTCTGGAAGTTGTGATAATCAGTGTCCTCCTTGTACCTTAAGAACCGAAATGTCATTCTCCACTCTCTCTGAAATGCAGAGGTTGCCCCCTGCACTCACGGGGCTTTGTGGGGGCCAGCAGTTAGATTGTAGGGGAGAATGCAGCAGAATATTACCAGGGGAGAGACGATACCTGCCAGGGAAAAGCAGTTGCTACAGGTGGCTTTGGAAATCAGAGCAGAGAGATTGAGTGATCTCTCAATTCTTCTGGGACAGAAGGAGAGGTAATATGTCCCCGTGGTTGCTAGGCAGATGGCCTTTTGCATTTTATGCTAATTATGGCCGTTCTTCTAGATGGGCGCTTTTGTACCTAAGCTGGGGTAATCAACCTTCATGGTACAAAATACCTGGTCTGCTCAAGACTTTCCTGTGAGAAGGTGTGAAGTCTTAACCAGGCCTGGGCTGTTGGTGCCTGAGTAGCCTTTACTAGTGCAGAATCAAGAAGGAAACCCCTCAACTTTCCCTTAAGATGTCAGTGGGCAGATGGAGCTGTAACCATCTTAGGCCATCGCTACAATCACAGAAAGCATTTCCTAATCTTTCAAAAAATGTCAATACAATCACAATTTGAGTGACTTAAAGCAAGTTTTTTTTTCAGGTCATTAATCCCCTACAGCCTCCTTAGAAACTGAGAGGAAGACAAAAGTACAATTTTTTTGTGCTCTACTAAGTCAATAAAATTCTATAGGATCTCATACATAACATGTCACCTTGTTTGTCTGACCACCTTTCTGAACTCTGAGTTGAACTAGATTTTTTTTTTTAAGTCAGAAGATACTTATTTAAAGGAATGCAAGATTCAAACCACCTAAAGGAGGGGTTACTTTGGTTGGGACATTTAGTATTGTGCCTTTTGCAGTTGTTTAATATTGCAGGCAGTGAAACTTGCATTTTTCATGCAGGATTTATTTTTCCACAGCATTTTTTTCTTATCAGCTTCAGTATTCCCAGGGGAAGGGCAAGCTACAAGAGAAAATTACCTTGATGGGTATGTAAAATCTGTACATATATGAACAAACCATATTCTCTTATCATAGGAATAGTTCTTAAATTAATCCATGGAAAGATATCCTCTGGAGATATACATCAGTCAACTCTGTTATTAATTTTATGGGGAGGAGTTTGGGATTTTAAAAATTGATTTCAAATGGGTAATGAATAATTTATGATTTCAGCAATTTGTTTGGGCCCGATCAAATAAGAGACATATTCTTTTGAAATACACATTTTACAGTAAATTAGGATTATAGCAGCCATTTTACATCCCAAAACCAGACAGAAAAGAAAATAGAAAAACACTGTATTTAGTGTTTATAGTCTTGTACACATCTAAACTTTTATAAGCAGCTTTACACCAATTTATACATTTTTCTATTTGTAATTAATTCAAAGCTGGAGAAGTAAAACTCCTGTTTTAATGTTGTAACTTTAAAGTTTACTAGTTTACTTGGAAGGTAATAGCTCCTCTCCTTGCCTCTACTCATAAGATGGAGGGAGGCTGTTAGTGTAACTGGGCTTGTCAGTTTTCGTGTCACAATTATTGGTTCTGTTTCAGCAAAATGTTTTCCAGAACTTCCTGCCACATCAGCAAAACTTTAGTCTGCTCTTGCTGCGGACTTTCTTTTTATGAGGAAGTGAGAACTCTGATGAAATCTTTATAGTTCAAAGGTCTCTACCAAAACTTGCTTTATTCTTTATCCAGTTCCCTTCCTGTCCCCCCTGCCATTTCATCAACGAGTATGTGTGGTTTTACCAAGAAAGATTGGACCAGGTAATACTTAAGGGCTTTTTCCAGTCTTGTTTTAATATGCTTGAGGAGTCGTGTACTATTTTTGTGATGGCAATCAAACAAAAATCTGGTGGCTAAGTCCTGCAATATTTACAAAAAGGCAGATAAGAATCTCTACACAGACTTCATCACATCTAACTCTTGTACCAGTGCTGGGATGAAAGGATGCTAAGATGATAGGAGCACCAAAAGAAAATCAGCTGGTTACACTGATTACACGAAGTTATTTGCTTAACTTTTATATCTCTGAAGCTGAAGGGCACAAATACTGCATTAACTTAAGGGCCTTTTGTTACAACTTTAGAGTTCTGTGTGAATGTTGTTTTTCATGATGTTAATAACACTTATTTCACCTGGAGAATGTCTTTCTTTTTTTCTTATTTACATGTATGGAGAACAGCATTATCTTTTCATATGTATATATATATATATATGTTTAAAAAACTAAACCAGGATAATTTCCAGCACTAGGGGCAATCTAGGGCCACCTATATATTGAATATTTATGGAAAATGGAGGTTTCATTTCTTTGTCCAGACTTGCTAGTGTACATATGAAATCACAAATAAATAGGAAACATTAAAAACCCATACCCTGTTAAAACAGTTTTGTGTGCTGTAACTTTGGTGGCAAAAAGCATTAGGGGAAGGATGACAGTAAAAACCTGACCAGTTTTGGTTTGGTTTAGGTTTTCTCATTTGAAATTCTTTGAGTGATTTCTACTGCCACTGATTACTTTTCACCTAAAATTCTTCTCTACAGACCAGTCATTTCCAGAGTAATGCTGGTTCTACCACTGTAATACTGAAAGCTTTTACAGGAGAAAATGCTCTCCTCATACAGTTCTACAGGCCCATGGAGCATTGTTAAAACCAGCAAATGTTAAGTGTTAATCTTTATTGGTCTGTGAACTTAATCATGCATAACCAGGAAGAGTTCATTTTTTTAATTAAATCACTACCCACTCGTTACTTATGTTATCCTCAAAGGAATATCACTGAAAGGGTCAAAGTCTCCTGAACTTCTTGCTGTTCATTTAAATTAACACATCTTCTGATGACAGGTGTACATGTTGTGCTAACTTTGACGATTTCTACACATTAGAAAAATGAGAATTCTTTCTGAATGACAGAATGAGATCAGGATTTCTGGAAAAATGTTTTTCTGCAGCCTGTGTTTGTGAGTAATGTGCCCATTATTTTATAGAAGCTGACATCTATGAAAATTCTGGAGCAATAAAATGTCTGTTTCAAATTGCTTTTAAAAATTATACAGGCTACTTTAATAGTGTCTGAAGAAAAATATATCTTCTTTTATTATATTTTCTATGGCAGAACCAAATAACTGTTTGAAAACAATCTTGAGGAGGGAAATAAAAGGGAGGATTTTACCTCTGTTCATATACTTATTACATTTTTAAAAATCACTCTTTGAGAAACTACAAATTTTTCTTCATTCACATAGCATTTACTTATCCCAGAGGCTTCCAAAACTATATATCAGAACAAGGATTATTCACTTGAATATGTTCTCAGAAAGTATTATTGAATTTTGTGTTGACTGTTTCCTTTTTGAAAGGCATTTTTCAGTGGCTTGTAACTTTCTAATACATGCCAACCAGAGTTTTTAAGTTCAGGTGATTTATTATGGCTTCTTTGTTGAAGACTGAGAAAAGAATACCACAAAAAATCCACCAGTTTGTGGGTTTGGTATCATAAAACAGATTCCCATAAGAAAAATCCCATCAGTTGGCAATCTGTTTTCAGAAAACAGAGTTAAGGATACACAAGTGTTTTGTCCTGAAGATCTAAAAAATAATTACTTGTAATTTTGCATTATTTCACATTGCATTGACACTGTCAACTAACTCAATGATTGCAGGATGTTAAAGATTTTGCTAAAATCATTGCAACTCTTCAGTCCTCAGGCTAAAAATGATGAATTTATATACCATCTTCTTTTGTATCTTTAAAGATTCTCTAGAAAAATTAATATGTCATATGTCTGCTGTCTTCAGTCCAGTTGTACCTGTTTTGAATGCATATAAGTAAAACAGGGAATCATATGCATTATTTTAAGTTTCCATGCAGCAATGGTTTTGTACTCATTATCTACTGTTTGATAATTTGTTAGCACTGCAAAATTTTCTTCCTACTGCTGTTTCTCATTGTTTCAGATTTGTCTGTATAGAGTCACAATGCTGAGACCCCCAGATGAAATGGGCAACTGCAATGCAGTGGCATCCCAAGCAGGACATCCTGGAACTAGGGTGGATCCCACAGGCCTTTTTCCCTGGAGGGCCCTGGGTGATTGAGAGACACCTGGCAGGCCTATGTAAGCTTGTTCTGTGCACAGCTTGGTGCAGCTCGGGATATATCAAATCAAGTTGCCTTTGTGACCATGTTCACCCTTCTGTTAGAAAAATAGTGTTTATTGAGTGCTGCAGAAGAGTTAAGGCAACCCTTCCTGAGCTTGCTAATTCTGCCCCTCTTAATCATTCAAAAATTACAATACTTTTCCCTATGAATAATTTATCATTTCCTTTTCTGGGAGTGTGGTATGTGTCTTTACTGACAGATGTATCTTTACTTCCAGCTTTATTCTATCTAGAATGGAGTGTGTTTTCACTGTGCACCACATGGCCAGAGAGAGGCATCTGTACTTGTCCCATATGTATTTTAACCAATTAATGTGTACCCAGGGTTGACATCTGCTCTGTTCCATTTAACTAATTGAAATTATATAACATTTTCATGCAAAGGAATAAGCAAAATAGAATGTTCTGCTTGCTACATATTCATAAATCTTAATCAAGATTGTATAAAGGGTTATCATCTTCCTTAAAATGATAAAAGACAACATTGTCCAACCAAAATTCACATTAAAATTTTTGGCCATGCTAGTGCATTCACTGATGGAAATCCAGACAAAATTCTTCAAAACTTCCTTTCAGTCAATTCTGGTGTTTGGCAGTCTCAATTATGCCAGTAGCCTGAGGCAGTCAAGAGATAAAAACCAGCAACTTTAGAGAAGTTTCCAGTTAATAAATTGCAGGTTATCACAGAGGATAAGTTACTAACTAATCCTTTCTAACCAGAATGAAAATAAAAATATAATTGAAGGAATTTCAGTTCTGTTGCTGACCTCATTTAAAAACCCTCCTGTCAGGTACACGTTATGGAAACATCTGTTACTTGCCCCAGTAGTTCATTTGCACTCTTTTGCTTAAAAATTGTAATCTTGCCAAATATTTACTTTTGCATTTTACTTGCTAATTAACTGTCATTGCTGTGAATACTGTATTTAGTATAAAGAGAATTACATATTCTGTTCCTTATTAGTGTGCTTTAAAGCCACACCAAAAATACACTGATACTTGGCTGCTGCTTTGTACTCGTTCAGAAGTAAGTTTGCAGTTTGATTGATTAGTTTCCACCAGCAAAGAGAAGCAGCTGCAGCTCTGAATAAAATTGTGCTAATGAAGATTTCAAAGTGATGATCAAAAGCAGACTTTGCTCTTTCAATTGTACACTTTTCTGAAGATAAATAATTGTGCTGTTTCAGCAAAATGTGCATATCAAAGCAGCTGAATCATACATTTCAGTGGGAACTTTAGAGCATGTTTAACACATTATGATGGCTAATCTTTGTCACATTTGGTCTGTCAGTTGCAGAAGAGTAGAAAGTGATTAACTATTTTTAGCACTGATTCATGTAGTCAATCAAGAGTGTGAATATGAGGAATTTTCTATATTTGCTCATAGACAACTATATTTATATGACTGTGAAGACCCACATGTCTAGATGACTAAGTGTTACCTTCTTCAACACTTTTGGTAAAATGTAAAAATCCCATAACTTCAGGAAGAATTTTGGTCTGCTGGACAGAGGCAACAAACCTGTGTCAGGGGTTTGGGCACAACACCATAGTCTGCCAGAAGCTTTCTGACAGATGTCCTGAATTTAATTTTTCACATATTTAGGCACCTAAAGACCAAACCCTGAGCCTTCCGGAATTTCCACTTGTATGTTCAGGCAAAGATGTACTGTTCTCAGCTCAGTTAAACCTCTTTCTATTTCTGCACTTAATTCAGAAGGTGAATTTTAATGGCCGTACTCAGTTCTGCAAAGCCATTTTTTGACTGCTCAATCACTGAAGCCACCAACCTCACACTAATTCCTTCACTTTCTGAAACACAATTCTGTCCTTTCTGCACTGTGGGAAAATAAAAAATACATGGGCCATACTTTGTCATGCTAAAACTATCAACAATATAATTTTTTTTTTAATCAAATAAAACCCATAAACATAATAAAATCAACTAATTCAAGTATTTTAAAAAGTCCTGTGTGGAGTGACCAGTTGAACTGAATTACTTGCAATGAAATTTTATATAATTTTTAACTTATTTTTAGAGTTTAAAAGAGGCTAATGCAATTTTCAGGACCTACAGCAAAGAATTTCTGGCAGAGCCTCTGAGCTCTCTTGACAAAAGATTTTTTCTGTTCAGTTGTTGTTAATTGCTTTTAGTCATCAATTTTGTCCATTTAATCCAAAATATCTGGATTTAAGGATTGAAGTGAGTTTTTTCTTGATATTACAATTATAGTAATAATTACACATCCATAGTTCAGTATCCCTTTCTTAGCCACTTCTGCATTCAACTTTAAAAATATGAGTCTCAGTGAAGAAACCCTGGGACCCCTTAGGCAAGATACGGTATTCTGAATGATTCAAAATAGTTACAAGTGTTGACAAAAACAACATGACAAATAATGTTCTCCTATTTTGTATCAGTAGAGGATAATTTGTATGGTATATATATATAAAAATCCTGACCTTTCTAAATGCTTGTCAGGCTAGTGATAGGAATTATTAGTGCACCAAATCCTTACTTTTTGTATTTATTATAATGTTCTACATGGCCTTCACAAAAAAGATTAATTTTCTCTTTCATTCTGTGTTCCTTCTGTTTCTCTATGTTATATATCTTTTTTAACTCAGTTATGATTCAGAAAAATTACATGATTGAATCCTTGTTGGACAAAAGAAATCTTCCTGAACTTCTGTGAATTATTTTACTCACAAAGATAATACCATGATGACAGACAAGAGAAAGGTCAATCTAAGACAAAACTTCAAATTCTTTTACTATCTGTTAAATTTGCTTCATCTATAATATATTCAAAGTCACTGTCTTTATTTCCATTCCTTATCAAGGCAGAAATTAAGTGGGAAACTTTCCTTCCATTAGCACTGTTATAAATGCTTAGCCAATTCTGCTTTACATTCAGTATCAAACGATACTTTCCAATAATTCATACTATTTTATGAATTTTCAACAGAAATATAAAAATGTTTTTTAAATGAAGTATTTCCAAAACATGCTGGTGGTACATTTTTGGTCCATAAATTTAGGAGATCAGCCTAAATGTTACAACAGTGTCCAGACTTGTGAAATAAGTGATTGAATAGTTGAAAAGGGAAGATTGGGCAAGGAAAAAACAATAATAAGTGCTAATTAAACTAAAGTGGTAAAGAAAATTCAATTTCATCTACACCTTCTGCAATTTTCACATAAAACATGTCCAGTTAAAGCAACTCTGTTATTCTCTTATTTGGATAAGATTATTGGGATAATGGGATTTTCTATATTCAAATCCTTTTATTTCTTACACTTTTCAAAATCTTAATATTGAGACCTGTCTAGCTCTTTTAAGGATGCAAGCATAGAAACATAAACTAAACCAGTGACATCTCAAATGGAATGTCTTTAATTAATTTATTTGAGGTTCATGCTTAATATGTCAGATTCCAATATTATAAGTTGATTTATGATGAGAGTAAAATCAGAAAAATAAAATATCAGGGTGACTGCATGGCAGAATTGAACTCATAGTTATCTGTTTAATTATGTATAGATATAGTTATGTATCAGTTACACATAAATATATACATAAGTTTTTGCTCCTATTTCATGTTTTACATTGCAAGTGTAAACTGAACTCATGCATTGCTCTAAAACAGCTCATCATTTAAGTCATTCATTAGAGCTATTTTAGAGGGTTTTTTTGTCTCGTAATTGTTACAAGGTTTTCCTGGCTTACCTCATTATTTCACTTGCTCTTTGCACTCTCTTCATAGTTGAGATGATCTTTTTCAATGAATGTTATTAAAAATGGACAAGTTACATAGTCTATTTTGAGAGCTTTTTAACCAGAAACTCTGTTAAAATCCAGTTGTTGACAAGTATATTTGCAATCAAAATGCTTACACATCAATCAGTTTGAGGAACCTTTGCAGAGATGAATTAGCAACACAGGCAACAAGGAAAATGGTTTCCCCAGGGTTCCCAGTGAGCACATGGTTCACTGCTGCCATTTATGGTTTTTACCTCATATTCCCTTCTGTTGCACTGGAGATTTTTTCTAAGCACATGCATATTCTTATACTTAGAGATGATTCATCAACAAAAAGTCTGAGATCCCTAAGGGTAATGTGGGAATCCCTTCTGCCATTGCCCAAACTCAAAGCTGTACAAAAGGTATGACCACAAGGGGTTATTTCCTCAAATAATCTTCAGGAGTTACCTATTTAGGCTAATTTTACTCATTGAAAAGCTGCCTCCAATTACTGCTTATAAGATTTTCATATGATGGCTTAGCATGGTAAAAGTGAGCCGGGTTTTGTGAAATAGATGGGAATTGAGGCAATATTAAAAATTCACATTTAAAAATGATCAGATGACAAAGTAAGATGTTCATTTTACTTTAAAAGCATTTTCTAGATATGAGAAAGTAAAAAATTAAAAAGTATAGTCAGTGATGTGCCTGCTTTCCATGCTTTTACTTTCTCCAAACAACTACAGCTTTTCCCAAATAAAAAACTTTTTAAAAAACCCTCCTTAGACTTGAACTAAAGGAATATATTTATTCTACATCCTTGTTAAGTTAAAAATAGAAAGCCTTTTATGTCACTGTTTTAGAATCCACTTATTTTCTTTTACTGTTTTCTAAAAAGAGTTTATCACTGTTTTCATGTAACTGTGCTTTAAAGTTTCTTATTCTTATTTATCTTCCTAAGTACACTGTTAACCTCCAGTTTATTTGCTAAGATAGAATTTTTAAAAATGGGTTGTATAAGTCTCTTGGTGAGAAAATGTTAACATTTCTGCTGCTGTTCATAGGAAAAAATTACTAATACACAGATGAAGTCACTCTGCATGTCCACTGAGAATAAAATTTTATATATCTTGAATGCCATAATATGTTTGCCTTATTTCTTATGGTGGGAACCAAAAATGCCATTACAAAGTCTTCTATAGCAAATAATTCACTTCAGAAATGAAAAAGTGTTTTAAAATAAATGGTATAACAGTTCCTGAAAAAAACAGCTGCTGTAATTCCTATAAAAGAAATAGAAAAATTACACTGAACATCAGAAAGATTTTTCTTTTCAAGGTCTCCAACCCAAGAGCATTATTAGCATCCCTTCATTCCTTGTCACTGAGACACAGGTGTTGCTTCCTTGATTTCACCTTGAGTCATCCCAACTCAGGGAATAAAGGAGAGGGCTCAGCAGAACTCTCTTCTCCCATTTATTGCATGTTCAGTACTGCCTTGAGGGTCCATGCTTTTGTGTCTGTCTTTCTGTGAAGCTTTAGTGCTAATGACCTGCACAAAATCTACATAGGGAAAAAAAATGTGGGGCAGAAAATATGAACTGAATAGAACTGCTATATAATATCTTAGGCCCTTGTACTTTTGCTCGTTCTGTGATCAGAATAAGATTAGGAGCTGGAGAGTGTTACAAACCATCAATGAGACACCTGACATGGTGCTGGGAACTGCTTTTTTTTTCCCTCTCAGAAAATGCGTCATTAGTTAATTCCAGGGTACAAGAGGACCTTCATTATTATTTATAGTTTCTGATTTCAGACTCTGTAGAGATTTCTTTAATTTCCATACCTTATGATTGCAGTTAGAGAAAAGCACCCCATTATCCTCATTATTCCTGGACAGACAAAGCTGTAGGAATACTAATGATCAAAAGCAGAAATCTCACCATGTTGCATAGTACTAATTATATTCTCATTGTCTACATTTCATTATTTCTTTTATCCTCAGACATTTTACATTACTATTTTTTTTTTTAATAAATGACTTCATGAATGTAAGTCTTGTCTATGCTATATTAAATACTTGCTGAAACAGAGCAGCAGACAGGCATAGGAAATAAGCTTGCTAGAAAGTTAGTGACACTAAAATGACGAGTTACTTCTTAAAGGAATGTCCACAACTACTGAAGTGAATATGAAAGTAGAGCTGCAGTTAAGCAGAAGACAGATGGAGGAACGAGGCTTTCCAGTGAAATTTTGGCTTAGTTCACTTCTCATCTCACTTGCTCTTTCCTGCCTTAGCTTGAGATCCACTCTGCCAGCCACTTCTTGAAAGCTGGGTTCAACCACCCAGCTGTGCCTCATTTCAAGAGTCTCAGATGCAGTGATGTTCTGCCTGCAAAAGCTTTGTTGGTATGGACACTCCCCTGGGGAAAACAGAGCAAAAGATGACTTTTTTCCTTCCCCTTTACAAGCTGTAATGAGGTGGGATATCTGGGAGAGTCCAATAGTAACATTTTGTGAGTTGAAACAAAAAAAAAAAAAAGACATCTTTTTTTGAAAGAGTACTTTAGGTTTTTCTTACAAGTGATTAAAAAGTATATTCCAATATTACTATTTCTGCTATTTAATGTTTTCCAACCCAGTTCTCTTACTGTGATACAGAGCAGGGACTAATGACTAAACACAGACTCTCCCTTTGCACTTCTCTATCCAGGGTCTGTGCCAAAAGGGTATAACATCTCTTATGCAGTTACCATATGCCGCAGTTTAATCCTGATTCAATGTGACAGCAAGATCCTTTTCCTTCTGTCATCTTATTCTGCCTGCTGATGTCACTTTGCATCCCCAGCCCACCTTTGCTTTGCAGCAGTTCTGTGAGCTGTAGGTACAGAGCACTGCTTGCATCCAGTTCTGCAGCTGGAGGAAGGGACAGGTCTTTCTGCCCAGTCTGTGACAGAAGGAAATGGTAATGAATTACAGAGACCATCAGAATTTTTCAGCTAGTTTCTAATGCTGTCTTTTTTCTTTTTTTTTTTTTTTTCCAAAATCATCTACTGACAAAATCTACTGGGCATCCAAGCATCATGTCTGATATCATTGGTTGGTGCCAAATTTATGCTTGTTTCTGGCTGCAGAGCTCATTACCAGACATTTGCTAGGAAGAGTGTTTTCCAACATGGGCTTCATTATAAAATATGTTGTCAGAAAATTCCTAGTTGCTGATATTTTTCTGGCATTAAAAAATAAGGTCAACATAAGTGCAAGCATAAGAATACATATTTTCTTTTTTTCCTTTTTCTTTTTCATACCTCAAAAATTTTTTGACAAATTTCCATATAATATTTGCATTTATGCAAACTTTACATGGCATTATGACTTAAATACAGTACAGTGTATATCTGTACATCATGGAGAGAAAATCTCAAGTATATAAGTGAGTGCTTAACTGAATTTGTGCTGTGTTTGTTCTGAAGGTTTGTTAGGACATTAGCCTAAGCATGTGATATACCTTGCTTTCCAGTATTACCGAAGGCATCCTGTATCACCTTGGGTATATGAATTAAAGTTTCTGCACCTTAGTCTTTACCTACTAAGCAATAATTTCATACCTCATGTGTGAGATAAGTTCTTCACATGAT
Source organism: Certhia americana (assembly GCA_018697195.1). NCBI lineage: Eukaryota > Metazoa > Chordata > Aves > Passeriformes > Certhiidae > Certhia > Certhia americana. Next base: position 105,512,290 of record CM031857.1, read on the forward strand.
TTGTGAAGTTCCCTGCTCAAAGAGTAACAATATCTGATTGTGTTTTAAATATGAGCTATTAATCCCTTTTCTGATTCTGGTGGGCTCTAAGTGTTATAGTGATAGCTCAGCACATGGAAAAAATGCTGGTGACTACCCAGTGCTGTCACGCTGTTTCACCGTCTATATCTGGGAGTTGTGCAAAGAAGAAGCACTAAACCTGTCTACAAACCAGAACTGTCATTTTTAAACTTATCTCTGCCTCCTCCTTTTCCATTTTTTTATGTTGCCTGTTCTTTCCCTTCATTCCCACATCCCTCCTGAACACGTCTCTTTCACAGCATCTCACAGTGGTTTTGACCCACTGTGGGTACCCCATACTCCAACTCTGCCTTCCCAAATCCCTCCTGCCCCCAGCTCTGGGTGTTCTGTGCAGTGCCCCACAAATGCTGCCTTATTTCCTGCCTTCCAGCCTTGCAGACCCACATGTTGGTGTGCTGCTGCCCTCCTGCCAACCCTGTATGCCTTCACAAATGTCTCCTGCCCTTCTTTTGATAATTTTTAATGTCAGGGAACATAAACAAATGCTCCTTCTTGCTGCTCTGTGCTTGGAGAGTGAATCCTGGGAGCCTTTCCTGTGCAGGCAGCACCATAAAGAGTTGCTTTTGCTTTTTGATTTTGTTTTCCCCTCAGTTCACCTCTTGTTATTCTCATATTGTCAATTATCTAGGAAAGATTATTCCGTTAAATTCAATTTAAGTATACAAATCTCTGCTAAACAAAGGGAAACTTTACGGATCTTTGGATGGTTGGACGAGGTCTGAATTTTTTCAGTCAATTGTAAGTGTATAAATGTACATATAATTTTGATTTTTATTTTTTTTTTAATTAGGGTTGTAGATTTTTTTATGCTTAGGAGAGGATTGGTCCCTCTGTAGATCCTTCTTTTCATGGAATAATTCTGTGTTGTTTGGTTGTTGCTTTTAATTACTGGGAAAAAATGAACAGAACTCAGTATATCCCTCTGAGTAGAATTAATCTTCTCATTATGAACCTGCTCAAAATGGAAATATTCTTAAAAATCACCCTAAAAAAGGGAGCTTTATGGTTTGTTGGTATTTTTTGTTTGTTGTTTTTTTATCCTTTAAGGAATGAAAGAGTAGCAAGTAATTTTTACGAAGTATTATCTGAGACGTTTGGGTTTTGTGAAAGCTGTGATTGCTGTTTATCTTTAATAACTCTTTGATAACTTTTCTCCATTTTTAATGAATGACTTCAGGTAGGAAATAATGAGCCAGTACTACCACAGCTCTTCCCCCACTGCCCTTCCTTCTTTTACAGCCTGAAGCATATCTACATGAATTTTGTATCTTTTTCTCATTCCTTTCCTCCAAATATGCACAGGATTAAGAATATGTTCCAGTGTTTTCTTTTGTCTGTGTCAGTAAAAAGTCTTGATAGTCTATCTGGTCAGTGTATCAGATGCTGTAGATCAGCAGTGTTCTGTAGTAAAAAGTGGTGATACTTTCCTTCTTCGCCTTTGTCACAGTTTCAGTTTGAAACTGGACAGAAACATCAATTATGTCTAGTGGTTTAGGTTTGCTAATTTGATATTTCCCAGCCAATGCACCAGTTAATGTGGTAGGTTTATTTTTTGCTGTGAGATAGGATTAGGAGAAAAAGCAAAATGTTTAAACTTGAAAGGGTATAAAGAAAACTTTATTAACAGAGTTAAAAGGAACCTAATAAGAAAAATCAGAAAAAAACCTTTAGAACACCTTTTCTCTCTCTCTCTACAATATTCTTTTCTACTGACAACATAAAGACAAAAAAACTTGGGTCTATTAATCAGTTTACTACCTCTGAAATAGTTTCTTCTGTTCACTTATGGAGCAGAGTTTTTCTTGCCATACTATGGAGACTTCTTTAAAAAAAATTGTTTTTCTTGTGGCTTTAATGTTACTGCGATCAGCCGCCCGGGACAGGAAAACTCTGTTTGCAGTGTGAAAGTCCTTCCTGTGTCTTGCAGTTTTTCTCACAGCTGCTTTCATAGGCCATTTCAATTTATTGAGATGCTATCTTAAGGATGAGTTGTTCTAGCATAGAGTAAAAGTTCCTTCTCTCTGTCCATCTCTGGGACTAGAGGTCTGCCACTGCTATCCTCAGGGCAAAGTTTCTCATTTCTTTATGTTGAAGTTTCTCACTGGATCCACAGCAACATCCATCTGCTTCAAGTGCTGGTGCCTCAGCTCACAACTGTACCAGAATGCTACATCCTCTCAATGCAAGGAAACAAAACCAAAAAAAGATCTTCACCATAGCTTTACAGGATTTTAAGTCAAGCTTAAGGCATCTCTTCAATCCCTTCTATCTAGAATTAACTCTTTCTTTACTGACCTCAGAGTCCCATGTTATCTCTTGTGTGTTCACCTTTTTTTTCTTTTTTTTTCTAATTTAGGAGTGAAACAGTATTCATAAAGGTATTTGTTCTCAAGCTTTACCATTAACTGAAACAGTTCTATAAAGTTTTGCAACGCTGAAAAGCTGATCTGGTCCAAGCTCTGCATTGGGAACATGGCTCGCCGTGCTTCCCTGCTGGCCACGTGGTCCTTGCCAGCACCGTGCAAACCAGCCCAACTCTGCTGAGCTGATGAAAACAGGAAAAGAAACTGCTGCCGACACTTTTATCCTTCTGTCTGCAGTAAAGCTGGCTCTAATCAGCTGAGCACACACAGTTCATTCCCAGCCATGCCGAGGTGTCCGTGTGGGATCGCCCCGGCCCCTCCGATCCCGGCCATGTGGCTGCTCCCGGTCTGCAATGGCAGCAGCTGCAGGGCTGCTCATGGACCCCCGGGCCACTCTCTCTTGAGCTGCCCCTGGTGCTAACACAGTCTCTGTCTGGCACAGTACGGCAGGCTCTGCTAGGAAAGAGCTTGTCCCTGCTGGCAAAGAGTCCCAGCAGTTTGACAAAACCCGGTGAGCTCTTTGATGAAAGCCCAGCAGCTCCACAATGAGGGGTTCAGCAGCTCCACAATGAGGGGTTCAGCAGCTCCACAATGAGGGGTTCATCACCCCTCTCTGCACCCCTCTGGAGACAGGAGAATCTTGACCGAGCCCTGGGAGCCAGCCTGGACCAGCCATGTGGGCTGAGCTTGGACTGGCGTGGACCCAGCCCTGCCACCACTAAGGCCGGAAACAAAAAGAGCTATTCCCAGGGTTTTTTTTATCTTAAGATGTGTATTTACAGAAGGCATATCCACTCTTTTCATTGGCCTAATCAGGCGTCAATATTACAAAATTGTCCAATTAGAGCCAACCCAGGACAGACACTATCTCTTGTATCTTTAGTACCTGTATGGTTAAGTTTAATGTGGAAATTATTTTTGTGCATCTTGTACATCTTTTGTGGTCTGAGGTTAGTTTAGTAGGATTTTTATCTTGTTTTTTTGATTGGTTTTATTGTGGGTTTTTTGGGTTTTTTTTTTGGTTTGGGGTTTTTTGGGTTTTTTTGGATTGGTTTGGTTTGGGTTTTTTGTTTTTGTTTTGTTTACTGAAAAAGGAACTTGCCCATGGGATACCCTCAAAAAAATATAATCAAATTTAGATTGTACAGACAAGAGTCCTGGGAAAATAATTTCTGAACTTGGGAACCCATTGTAGCAATTACACAAAATTTTGTATAGTAAGATCATGATTTATGTAAGTACAGTAATAAGGAAATGACTTGAGCAAACCAGCATCTATTCTATTAGTGTCTTTCTACACATAAAATGCTGTTTGTGTCCTTGTAAATTAGGCTTTAACTGCTACTGTGTCACAACCATTCACGTTTAATGCTAATGAATCGATAAGAAATGTGAAGGATAGATGAGCCATTCATTCCACTGTTTGCTAAAAGGAAACTGGAAGACTGAGGAGCAGAAACACTGGCAGTCATTTAGAGTTTATTTCTGAAAGCTCTGAACTGTAAATATAACATTGTGTATTTTCTTCTGTTTTGTGTTTTAGCTTTATTCCCTAGAAAAACAACATTAGAGAGTTTGCAATTATTTTTAACACCCTATACAATTACTTTTTGGGGTACTTTTATCTTTTGAATGCACAATCATATGTTATTCTCATTTCAATATAAGCCTTTTCCTAATGAGTTTACTCTTAAAAAACATCAAGCTAGTGGTTTAAGGGGAAAATTTTCTCTTCTGAAGACAGTTTTCTAACTTTGAACCTCTTAGCTAGATAAACTTGTTCTTTTTTGCCATGGTTATCTACAGTCATATAACTAACTTTTCAGCAAAATCCATAAAATTCAAGTGTCTGAAAGTATTGTGGGATCCCACTGAGGACATAGCAATGTCACTGCTTTATAAGACAATTTTATTATTGTTATTTACCAAGAGCAATGCAAAATTATCACAAGATAAATTAAACTAAAACTTGATAAATTACTGTTCTTATAAAAACAAAATCTGATATTTATGAATTAGAAAAATTTCACTGTTACATAGTGCAAAAAATCCTGCAGTAACATTTCTATTATCTTTAATTATCCAGAAATCTTTGTTTGGAGCATTTTGTATATAGCCCATTAAATCCTAAATCCATTCCATATGTTTCCAAATAAATTATTATTTAAGAAAAAGTCATCCTGCAGTTAAATTGAAAAATATTCATTTTAGTATTTGTGCACAGCAGAGACTTGATAAATATAACATTTGAAGTGGAAAAATTAATTCCATACAAGATACAGGCTGTTCTTCCTGTCTTTCATTTATGACTTTCTTTTACATTTATGACAGACAAATTCTTTGGTTTTGTTTTCCATGACTTTTGCATAATGTACAAACAATTTTATTTTCAGAGACTAAAGCATTAAATTGGCAAAATTAGTCTGTTTCTATTTATTTTGTTCTAATTAATTAGGGGTGAGCACCTGTAAATTTTGTGTCCTGTGATCACAGACCTAAGGAAGAGAAGCAGACATATTCCAGATGTTATTGAATGACAATCCTGTTTTCACGCCACTTTAGACTTGTCTCTACTGAGACAAGTTACTGCAAAATACAGAGCACTAAAACATGCTTAAATGTAGTGGCTTAGGGTGTGCCCATGAAAAATAGTGCTGAGAGAATTCTCAGCAGAATTCTTATTTCCAGGGCATGTTTAATCTGCATTGCTCCAGCTGTGAAAAATGAGATAGGTTTAAAAAGTATAAATACATTAAGATAACTCCAAGATATGAGTCCAAAATCCAGCTATTAAACTGGAGAAATCAATCTAATTATAAAAACAGTCTGAGACTATTTATCAATAGCCATCAAATTAAAGGAAGGAAAAAACCCAAACCAGCAAATGAGTAACTAAAACTTTTCTTAAAGGAGAGTTATTTAGACAATATGAATTTTTGAGTGCTCTAGTTATTCCACTTAAAATGTATCAATTGGGTTTTAGTTTTGATTTCTATTTTTAATTTGTATTTTGTTATCAAATTTCTTTGGTAATACAGCTTCCCAAGCTGCACAGCTGCAAAGTCAAAAAGATTAAAAGTTCTAAAAAATTGCAAAATTTACTTCTCCACATGAATTAGCAGAGTCCTATAGCACACTATAGGTCTTACTAGCTGGTCTTACTATCCTGCTAAGGGAGAAATTTGGTCTTGCTGGACACTCTGTGGGGGTGTGAGCACCTCATAATTATTCATGTGAGGTATTTTTTTGTCTTATAATTGTGATCGTGAAAATCTCAGAGAATATGATGTATAAGCTCTATAAATTATATATTTGTGATGGTATCCGTATCCTTCTGATTCCAATTCCAGTCTAAGGAAATCATAAAATTACATTTCTAATATATCATCAATATATGTGTGATTAAAAACATTTTGATGTGAGAAATCTAAAATATTGCATGATTATTCCTATAGGTCCAGGGTTAATTTTTGATTGAGAAAACGGAATAACTATGCTGCATTCAAATAAAATGCACAGAATGTTTTTTATTCTGGTAAAAATCGAATTGCTTAAATCTCAGAATTTTCATATTGCTTATTTCCTTAGAAAACATTATATATTCCCTGTCAAAACATATTTGGTATCAAATTCCATATAAGTGGCATTTGATACTATTAAACTACTGCCTACTTGAATCTGGATCTAAGTGTAAAGAAAATATTCTTGATTTGGTTCTTAGTCTTGATTTTCCTGTTATTTTTTAGAAAACTTTCTTATACAATTTGAGCTCTGTTTGGGTTGATGCTGGCTATTGTTCTGCAATTATCTTTCAGTCTGAAAGAGTAGAAGAATTGTTTTCCTGGTTTTAATTTTATTATAGTTTCGTATGACTGTCTCTCCATTATTCTTTACCTCTTTAGGTTGGCTGAGGTTTTTTTCATACAGGAACACGTATGCCATCCCTTTCTCATTTTCATGCAGGCTGTCATAGTATAAATGTGTAGACTCAGAGTATTCGTCTGGTTATCTTATAGGAACAAGGTGTGTCATTAAAATATAGGAATGTTTAGTAGTACTGAGTTCTGACAGCAGTGTTTGTAATCTGAAAGACATCAGCATGTTTTTGTGCAAAATATGTTTTCCTAGGTTATGAAATTGTGGTAGAATATACATATATTGTATACAGGATAGGACAAAACCCAATAACATCTGGTGAATACTCAGATCTGGCAAGCACTAAAAGAAACATTCTGAAAAATATAGGTTGGTCCAAATGGCAATGCTTTCGTGTTGCTAGTTATTTCCATGCTGTTTTGATGTTTTGCAGTGTAGGGCAATTCCACAGAGGAATATTTGGTTGTAAAAAACAAATCAGAAATATATGCAGATGAGGTCTCTAACCTCTCAATCATTGTAGAATTGCAAGTGTAGTAGGTACAGTTGAGTATGTGTATGTGAATTCATAACAGTATAATATTTTTTGAAGTGCAGAGCAATCTATCCTCTCAGGCTAATTTAAGAACATTTTGTGCAAATGCACGTAACAACTTCCAAGCACTTCCATCATGACTAAAATGAAACAAGGAAACACTTGTATTGTGAATCCAATGAATCAGTCAGGCTTTTGTCAGTAAACCTATATATGGATTAATATATTGTTTTAGTAAAGGCAGAAATTATTTATCTAGCCCATATTTTATTTTTTCTTTTAACATGATTTGGTGTAGCTTTCTCTTCTTGTCTGTTTCACTAAATTTACTTTGGTTAGGTCCAAAAATAGGCTCCATGATTAAAACTGAAAATCCTAATTTGGTTAATTGATTAGGTCAGAATTTTCATAATGAATTAAGTATTTTCTGTTCTTTCTAATTTAGTTTTTTTCTAACTAGTCTGCATCAAGACATTTGCTCACACACAAATTAAAAAGTTTAAAGGACCTAATAACTGATAACATGTAGTATGTCAGCTTCATTTTTCAGCTTTATTGTCATGTTGGCTTGCCAGTCTTTGTCTTCAACTTTTCTAACTACTATTAAGTGAACTACAGCATTTTTGTGAAAATATGATATGTCATAAACTAGTTCTACCAGACTATGAATTATTTTTGCTCAATTTTTTAGCCACAATCATCTTCAAAACTTCAGGGTTTCTGTTTTTGGATTTTGATTGGGGTTTTTTTGTTTATTTGTTTTTGTTTGTTTGGGGTGTTTTTGTTTGTTTGGGGGTTTTTTGTTTGTTTGGTTTTGGTGGGGTTTTTTGCCTACTTAATCATTTATTTGATATCTTATTTGCTTGCGTCAAAGGGAATTTTGCTGTAAATACTGCAGGAAAAGAGTTTTTTCAATTTTATTTGTTAAAATTTAGAGATTAAAACACACATGATGAGTGTTTCATCAATTAGTCTAGCAAAAGGAAATTTTTCCATGTAATTATATAACTAAAAGGATTTTACAGTTTATCTCTGGCTCTGAATGTGCAATCATTTTTATTGGCTTTTTTCCAGACTTTCTCAAAACACACAAAGCTGTATTGTCAAAGAGAAGATGGCAATGTCAGTGCCTTGATCAGAATTTCCATTAGTTCGGCCAAACAAATGTAAATCAATATTATTATTTGCTGCACCTGAATGTATTCCATACCTGCAGCTCATATTGAAAGAGAAATATTCTTTTTATCCTGCTGTATCCTTCAATCTATTACTCTCATGTTATAATTTCCATATCATTCTTAATACTGATTAAGTCTCCTGGAAGGATTTGCTCTTTTCTAAAATATCAGCATGAAACTTTTGTTTCAATTTTCACACTTCTTTTCATCCTGAGATGCATGTCCAGATGTGTCTATTTCAATGAATATTTTAAGTAGGAAACAGGTGAGAATGGTAAAGTACAATAATGGAAACTGATTATAGACAGACTAAAACAACTGATGTCTCTCATCACTTTCATATTGCATAACCACAGAAGTACTGTATTCTTCCACATGGCAATTTTCTTCACATTCAGCAGAAAATGCATGGTTATTGAATAATAAAGTATAATGCTACATTTAAGCAGAAGGTATAAATCCATTAGTCTGACACCAGAAGTCTTTAAAAAATAAAGTATTTAGAAATTTTGAACATACCTTGGGTAATTTTAAATAATTGAACTGATGTCCATATTTTCCATAAAAATAAAAACATTCAATGCATTGGCTTCCAAGGGAAGAGATAACATTTGTTTCACTTTATATGGATTGCAAATACCTAGTATTTTACATTAATTTAAAGGAAAACAAATGTATTAATATAGAAATTTGTTTTAAACCACGTACGTAGTTTCATTCCTACTTAACCAAGCTTAAAGAAATCTGCATGAGCAAAATTCTGCCTGTAAATCTTTGCGTGCTGTCCTTATTATGTAGATATTGGGTTTGGGGGGAAACAAACACACCAAATAACACAAACAAAAAAAAACCCCCGAAAAACAAAAAAAAAACCCCAACCAATAAAATAGCAATTAGCAAAGGCCAGTGGCTTCCCATTGCTTTTAAGCTGCCTAAATGTCATTTAGGTATTCGTAAAATGATTGTATTTTCTATTATCAAACAAGAGCTACAATACGACATTACACTATTTGCCATAGCGTTTCTGTAGGATGGGAGGAGAAAACTTAAA
>CM031857.1:105521460-105558514 GCA_018697195.1 Certhia americana
AAAACAAAAAAAAAAAACCCAACACAATAAAATAGCAAAAATAGCAAAGGCCAGTGGCTTCCCAATTGCTTTTAAGCTGCTAAATGTCATTTAGGTATTCTTAAAATATTGTATTTTCTAATTATCAAACAAGAGCTACAATACACGTTAAACTATTTGTCAATAGCAGTTTCTGTAGGATGGAGGGAGAAAACTTCCTTTAGTTCTAACTAAAATTAGTCTCAATGTCCCTCAGACGAAGAGTTGCTGCTACAACTGATGTCCAGTTATGAACATGACAGAGTTTGGGATCCTGTTAAGCTCCAGCACACATCAGATGTTCCAGCCACAGTGCTTGGAATTCTCATACTCCCACTTTCTTCATGACTGATATGAATATTGGGCTGCACAGCATCCCCATCTTGTTCATTTCATTGATGCAACTGCTCTGGAACTAAAAGAGAAGGCCATAAAGCAGTTATTAGTAGAATTCTACTTGAAAATTGAGAAAAGATATGGCTTAGATTAAGTGGGAAAAAGATCTGAGGTATGTGAAGGAATGGAGATGTATTTAAATTCTGCCCTGCTGTGATGCCATCAGAAAGAACAATTAGGAAATTTTCTGATAAAAAATAAATTAGTGATTCTGAGATATTTGTTTGTGCACTCATCATAATTGTGTATTTAGTCCATGTTGCCACTACAAGGGGGAGGTGATGCAGCTGTCAAACTCATATGCTGTACCTTAGGATTCACTGTGTGATTGTTTTACATGTTTGTTTATTCATGGCTTCAGAACTTCAAACATATATAAAATGAATTGTTATCTAAGTGGAAATAGAGAGACACTCCTATTTTCTATAATGTCATGTACTACGCAAAGATACTTTGCAAATTATACATAGTAATTTTGTTGAGGGCAGAGGTGTTTTTTGGTGTTGTTTTGGTTTTTTTTTTAACCGAAATACGAAAAAAATTCAGAATTCAGGGCACCTTGTTCTTTAAAAAAACCCCAAACTAACAAATTATATAAAACTATATTTTCTGTTCTTTGATTCCTGAGAGGAAAAGGATACTGCTTTTTGTTTGCTTTTTCATTTCACTGGAGTTTATATAATTCTTGATTATTTTAATTTTATCAGACAGTTTGTATCAGTATAATGTACTTCTCACGTAGAAATGAATTAATAGCTTATTGTCATTACAAAGAGAAGGTACAGCACTGTATTTGGATTCAGTTTCCTTTACTGATGATTAACACAGAAGCTAGAATGTGGGTTGTCATTGATATTGCTGTGGGGATTGCATACTCATTATCTCAGCATATTTCTATCAATACCTTAATGAAGGACCCCTCAGGACACACCACACTGCTGTTTTTGACACACACTCCATGATTTTTCTAGTTTCAAACTGCAACACAGAATGTAATCAAAATGCCACTTCATCTCTAGGTACCAGTGAATAATATGAGTTAACATACATTTAAATTTTGTCTACTTTTAAAAGATAATAAATACCAGGAAACCACCCATCTGGTGCTATCAGTCCCATAGTGTATGCCAACATTCTGAAAATAAACCTAGTTTAAGCTGCATTCTTTTGGAAATATACATATAGAGATTTCCTTGAACTTCCAGCATCTGCAGAAACAGAAAATATGAATTCTTGTGATTTCAGTCAGTCCATTGGAATGGAAGAGTCCCACTAAATTTTCTTTTTCCATGGTTTAACAAACTGTGCTGAGGTGCAGATCCACCAGATGAGTACCATAATCTGTCTCCAGCAGGTGAATTTTACACTGTGAAATGATTTGGTTTGAAAAAAACCCTTTCTTTTACATTTGCATATGCTCACTGTGTTCCCAGGACTCCATAAACTTCATTTCTCTAAAAGAGTTAATACTGAAAAAAAAATTATATTATACTGACTAGAAATTTTGTACATCTCCTTTACTGTGTAGAAGATATTGTCTGTCTCCCCTCATCTGACATTTTTCATTTTCCTCAGCTGTACTCCAATAGCAAGTTCTATGGACTGAGGAGGAGACCTCTTGGATTTTTTCTCTTCACAGTTTTCAGCCTTTTCTGCCCCTCTGTACTGCAGCAGGTTCTTTAAATTTGAAGTAAAGTTATTTTGAAACACCCCAGAAAATGATACCCACCAAAATGTACCTACTGTGTGTGCAATATGACATTTCTTGGTAACAATTTTGTTACCAAGAAACACTGTTAAACTATGGGGGTTTTTTTCCTATGTATTTCTGTTCTGGTCACACTCAGATCTTGCAGCTCCTTTCACCTTAATGGAAAGCTGTGATGAACTGTGAGCTGCACTTAAGTATCCTGATGGTGTAATTGATATCAGGGATGAAGCAGAGAAAGCAGAAATACTAGCTTTGTTTAATAGCAGCACATCACAGTAAAGTTGATTACAGTTCAACATGGCTGTGGGATTTTATAAATGAAGTGGTAATACAGCTTGAAATGGATGGGGGGTTTTATGCATTCTTCAGAAAAGATTATCCAGAGATTATATCCTGCAACACTTGCTGAGGGTTGTTTTATGGTAGATGAGCTGGGGAGCTTTACAACATAGTTTTAATATAGATAAACTACAATTAAAAAATTTACTATGAAAATAGCTCATTATGTGGTAAACTTTTGCATACTACCACCATCAATTACTAGCATAAAATTTTATTGTTTAGCTGCAGCAAGAGAAGAGCTGTATGAGCATGATGTCCTTAGTTTATCACTTCTACTATTGAAATTAGTCATTCTTTTCCCCTGAATTCCTCAGCAAGACTTCAGCAGGAGAGGAATGTAGGAACAATCTACAGATGCAAAAAAAAGGCTGGAGAGAACTAATAGCATTTATAAAATTCTATTACATAGTTTCTGTAATAATTTTTTATACTGCAGTGAATTCAGAAATTAAAATTAGAGTTATGTTTCAGTTTGCAAAATGAAATATAAGTCCAAGGGGCAAAGTAACATGCATAAATATATAGACATGCACACATTACTTCTTGCTGAATTTTCAATGTACCATCATACTTGAGAGATTTTTCTGTTACTTTCATAGCGATTGTTCTAGGCAGGCTCATTCTTTTTCTTATTGGCAAAGAGATGAAGGGAAAGAAAAAGAAATGTAAGATGGTACAAAATTCCATGGGGTCATCATTGATGATCATTCAAAAAAGTGTGTCATAGTAGCTGAATAAAGTCATGACTTGCATTTTCCCTGGTTTTTCTCCTGTGCAGCAGATGTGCTGTGGGTCTGCATACAGATTGTAACAAACTCCAAGTATGAAAGGGTAATACATAAAGTAAAATTGGGTGCCTAAATTCACCCCCCATTTGCAAGGTTTATTTGAATTTTTAAAATCATGGCATGAGTTAATATTGTTTACATGAGTCTCAGAGAGAGTATTCAGTTGTAAGAGTCCTTCAAAAGAAAAGACATTTTCTGCCATCTCACTGTGTTTTCTGCTTGTTTATTGTTCATCTTTAATCTTTCCACCACTCACTTCAGAGCCACACACCTCATTCTGTCTTAGGTTTTGTGGTGATGGGGAAAGTCTCTTTTGTGATTGATTTACTGTTTCCCGTCTTTTCATTGATTCATGATAAGTAAAATGGTAAAATTAACAACATAATCTTTTCCAGAACAATATTAGTGAGACTCCTATTAATAAATTTGTCCACTGTAAAGTCAATGTAATTTGGTTTTTTTAATATTTGTCTTCTATTGCTCAAAGATTGGAATTAACTATATTTGCTTAAGGGGTGTAAGCAAAACAAAACCCAGCATTCACAAAGTTCCTGAATTAAAAATAAAGAGTTATATCTGACACAAATGGCAGATAAAAGTACTATTGCCATTATATCTTTCTCACAGGCAGATATTATTCCCTCTATCAGTAAAACTGCTGCAGAATTTCTTCTGTTACCTTTCTAATGATCTTGCAGAGTTACATTTACACAAGCCCAGCTGTCACCAACAACCAACCAACAGGACACTGGTACTCCTGAAATACCTGCCTTGTGATGAATGTCACAAAGAGCTATCCTGTGTCTCCTGACTCTATAATTTCACATTTGGAATAAATAGCTCCAATACAAGTGGAGCAGAAAAAGCACAGCATCAGAGACCTAGAAGTACAATTTAGAAATTACTGGGGTTTTAAACAAAATTTCCACAAGACAAATACTGCAATTTAAAAATACTTCATCTGATTTATTGAGAATTTGGTATGGGAGGCAATTGCCTCTATGAGACAGAAACTAACAATTTATATAGGCTTTTAACAAACACAATACATAACACAAGCTCCTGTCACTGTAAGCAGTAAGAAACAAAATAATTTTTCATAGCAGTAAATGTAGATTGTTCATCTTTATGAAAATCTAAAAATAGAATTGATATTTCTAATACTAATATTGTTTAGTTGAACTCTGGGGGAAATGCTCATAAGCCAAACTAGTTTCAAAATAGTGTTAAAATTTAAAAACGTAGTAAAAGTAAGTTTTGGGTTGGTGGGGTAGTTTGGGGGATTTATGTGCTTGATGTCTACACAGAAAGTGACTACAAGTGTTCAGTGCATGTCATGATAGTCAAAAAATATCCTGTTTTGTTTGAGTTGGACAAAATCTTGACTACCAATGCATCTGTGTACACTCTGTTGAGTCACACACAGTCCTGTGCCTTCACCTGGGTTAGACAAATCTGACAGGAGCATCCCAGTAAGTGAAAAGCATCTGATATTTCAAAAACTTCTGTACGAGCGTCTTTGTTCAAATCTTGTGGTCAATGATGGTTTCAAACTTTCAGGAGTGTTATAGCAGTAATTTTTAGTAATTTTGCTAAGAGAAAAGATGCCAGGGAATTGACATTGATTACATTGAGAATTATAGTGAAAAATAATTAATAACTCATGTTTTTGTGATATTTGGAGCATGTGTGAAATCTGCTTCTAGAAGAACTGAATTTAGAACCCGGATGTCCTCTTTTATTTCTTGTCTCTAATCACTTGTTAGACAATATGACTTATTGAATGTATTACTTTGCAAATAGGTCTATGTATCTTTGCTCTCATTATAGCATTATTATTATTATTATTATTATTATTATTATTATTATTAATCAAATAAAATTTCAAATGTAGTAGTAATTTCAGCCTTATAGAGCACATAGTAGAGAAGGATATCACTCCCCTTTAAATATGTCTGTTACAACAAACTGATTAAACAAGTATCCTGGAAAAGCATCATTAGGTTTGTGAACAGAACTGGGTTCACTGGTTTTCAGAGGGACATCAACTTTCTGTCATTCTTTTATTCCAAATCAAAAAATAAACCCACTAAGTAATTATAAACAAAGGAAAATATGTATACATGTATATTTTAAGTGTCCCATAACATACATACATATACATACATATACAACTATACTGGTAATTGGCTCTTTTATAGCACTTAAAAACACTTCAGAATCATTAGATAATTAGTAGAGTACTTGCAAAGAGCAATAGTACATGAACACATTGAGAGTGTGTTGAGCTACTCTGGGATATTTTGTTTTTCAGCACAAGTATGTATTTACTTCAGAATGTATGCTCTGATAAATCCTCCCATTCTTAAAATGAATGTTTAGTACTTTATTGGCATCCAGCCATTTCTGAAAATAAGTTATCTTCTGTTTGTGATTGTTTAACATCTTCCCAAACTGAAAAAAGCTATTTGTTTTTTGTTAACCTTCATCTTTCATGTGTACCTTTCTGAGTCAGCCTGTATGGATTGTGTGCCCATAATCTGAATGACTTGAGAAAGAAGGACTCTTAGGGGCCAGGTTTCATTTCTGTTAGCAGAGGAATTGAGAAGAAGGTACTTTTCTAGCTTTGGGCTTTGCACTGACAATTCTGTTCAGACTATAGCTGATTTGAGCAGCTGGTTCAGGTTTTCCTACACCTAAAAATAGGCTCTAAGTGCTGACATCATGATTGAGTGTCCACGCTAAGCACTGACCCTTCTTGCACAGTCAAATGCATATAAGACAAATGGATGGGGCAAGTGTAGAAGAAAAAAATGTTCTACATGTCTTGCCCAAAGTGAACACAGCCCCTGGAAAAAGGTATTCTGAGGTGGACCAGGGTTTTTTTGGCAATCATGATTTGGTAGCTGGGAGACTTTTACTGAAGGGCCATGAGGTTAATCTGCTTAATCCTCAATGACTGTTATGGAGAGAAATATCAGTGAGTTTCTAACAGGAAATGATAGATGGTCATGTTTTTAAAAGCTTCTCATTTCTACTTCCATATATGATAGTTAATGAATACACAAGGAGCCTATTTATATTAGACTACTTACATTATGCAGCAATAGATTTTTATAAGCAAAATGCAGGAAATCTATATATATATAATTGCCACATATAACAGTGTGACTTCAGCCTATTACTCTTTAAATGACTCATAATTTCTTAATACTTCAGCATTTCATTGCACTTTCTAACATATCATTCTAGAGCATGAGCATTCAACTGCTTATCTAAAACTCATCAAACCCACATCAATGAAACAGCTCTTATTTTTAACCTGTATGAAGAACTTGAAGTACAGGAACAGAGCTGTTAAATGATTTTTCCCTTTATCAACTCTTTAGCACTGTTGACTTTGGAAAAAAAAGAAAGTAAAATGCCTGTACTCATTTGCATTCTAGAAGTCATCGTGTTTATAGAAGTCACCACTATGGTGCTTTTCACGGTGTTCAGACGTCATTCTGATTCAACAGGAATCTAAAATATTTGTTGGATGTTGACTGTTTACTGGATGTTATCCTAAATCACTACTTTTGCATCTGGCTGTGGAAATACTTGAAGAACAATTTTCCCCTAAATTTTCCCTATACTAGATCAAGAAATGCAATGGAGAAAAACTAAAATATGAAGAATTGTTTTTTAATTCTGTTCAAGTATTTGGAACATTCTGTTCCAAATCATTCAAGGGAATGATTTGGGTAATCATTCAAGGGAACTTCCACAAGTTTTTCAATTCATCTTGTTTACCTAAACATAATAACAAGATATTTAATGGGTATTTGAAAAGATGATCTATAACCACTGCATGATATTGAAATTTTTATTGAATGTATTCATTTGGCTTTAACATAAATTATTATGCTTTGATGCTTACAATATTGAGACTGAATATATCACATTTAAGAATATATGTAATTGAAAGTGTAGATAATGTTACATGGGATATAAATATAATGCATACAATAGATTCCAGACACTTTGCAGGAGGTGTTATTACAGCTGTAAGTATGATAGATAACAAATACAAGGTTGATTTTAGCAAAAATACTCAGGTTTATAAATAATAGATGTTATTTTGCTGATTTATTAAAAAGATTACCTTTGTGAATTCCAGAATATATATTAGAACAGTATATGGAGGAGAAAAGAATTTTTGAAAATATACTTATGGCTTACATGTTGTCTGAAGTTAAATAGAGGCAGGAACCAGTCTATTCCTTTACTTATCATAGCTGAGAGTCTAAAATTGCTTCAAGAGGAAATGTTAAATAATGAATTTTGCGATTTATAGAGCTAACCAACTTTACATCAAATTATTGAAATTTTGTTCTGTGCAACTGGCATCACATTAAGCAGCAAAGTGATGGAAATCCAAGTGTTTGCAGCAAAAAATACATCTTCATCCTGTTTGGTTTGGTACTGAATGCCTAAATTATTTGTGATTAAAAAAAAACTAAAACCCAGCAACCTGCTGATATAATTGGTGAAAAACAGTACAACCATTTAAGTCATGTATAATGCATATCTTATCAAAAACTTGAGACCAGTGGTGGAGGAGGGCTTTGAGTTAATTGCAAATACCTCCCTATTGGACTGAGAGAAGAAATTTTCTAATTTTATTGCAAAATACAGATTTGTTGCAAAGAAGAATTTACCTAGCTACCTACTTTTTAGTATTAAATATATGGATGTAATTAATTTTTCAAGATACTTTCATGTTTTTTCTATATTTATAAATATATATATAAATATAAAATAATTGTTTGCTTAGAGCTTTTTGGAATAGAAAAGAAAGTATAGAGTTGTTATTTTTAAATTCTCACATGAAAACTCTTGTAAGATCTCTGAAGCTTTTTGGTTACCATGGCAATGGTTATCAGTTGTCTTTAATGTAGGTCATAGTAGTGTTACAAGTGCGTAAATTCAGTCTCCACGGTAAACTTAACAAAAACATAATGTTCTTCTTTTAGATATTGTGAATCAGTCCAAAAAGCTGTATTCAAGGCAGATTTCATTAACAAATATATTTTTAATTTTTAGCAAAGATCAGAGGTTGCTTGCAACTAATTAGATGATCAAATGAGTGTGATCTCCATGTAGTGTATAGCAGCAAATTTCAAAACAGTAAAGAAATCAAAATCAAGATATTTGCTATTGTTTTTATTCCAACAGTTTATGACAGTATAATTTTTCCTGGCTTTTTGATGAGGACATAATGATCTGAAGAATATCTCACCAAGTTAAAAATACTTGGTCTCATCTGTATAACCCTCTAAATGTTTGATGTGGTGTGAATGTGATAAAAAATTCATCTTCTATCTAAGATACGATCTGAAAATTCAGTCTGGTCAACAGGTCATTTCAGGATGTGTGGCCAGCACCTTCAGCAGACCTGCTGGAAGCTGGAAAGGCAGCTGATGCTTTCACACACCCATGTGCAGCCCCTGGCCAGAAAGGGCAGTGGGACTCAGGTTGGACACCAGGGTACAGCTCCTGCCCCCAGACATCTATTGCACCATGTACAGTTATGAATATCGTAAACCTACAAAACACGGAACAAGCTTCCTTAGCCCATTACATGTTTAATTCTTGTTTATACAGGGTAACTGGGGTCAGTTTGTGGGGAGTAAACCCTGTAAGAGATTGCTGCTTTAGAGGTTTTACTCTCTTGGCCTTGTGGGGGAGCAAGGTGCACCTCAAAGAGTTACTAGTTCTCAATTGCAAATAGCTCCCCACATTCAAATGTCTAAGTTATCCTGTCAGGTTTTCTAGCTACTGACATTCTTGTGACAGTGAGCTGTAGTTCAGGCAGTAGAGAAGAAAATTTTGTCATCAGCTCACCATTAGTTAAACAGCAACTGGACACATCAGGGGCACTTGGCAATTGAGATGCCATTTTATGATTACAACATAGAGCTACAGTGTGCTTTTAGCTGAGTGAAATAGTGGGTTGTTTAGTATTTGAATGACCTTTTTCAGATTCCTGGGGAAGTTCATTGTGATGAATCAGAACTCATAATACTTTCAGCATTTATGATTTCAGGCTGGTAGAGGCATGACTCCATTTGTTGCTCTGTTTACTTCTGATTCATTTCATATATTTTTTCAGAAGTACAAGACAGAGAAAGTTCTTTCTTTTCTTCTAAAAGAACTCTTTAGGAGTGTATTTATTTCATGGGCTGGTGACTCACAGTGGAAAATTTGTAAAGAAACATGTTGAAGCAGCCTTATATCCCAACCTTAATTCTGTAATCTTCTTTGGAAAGAAAAATTACATTTCAAAAATTTGTTTCGAGTCTTTCACAAGGTCAGGAGGTTAGCATTACCCTTGTTTGGGACTTAATCCAGAGTGGTTGCAGAGCTCCAAAATCTCTCTGGTCCTCAGTTCTTCAGAAAATGGATGAGTTGCAGCAAACTACCTTTGCAAATGTGTTTTTGAATATAGATACATACACATATGTCTACATATATGCATGATCATATATACTGGGCAGTGGAAAAATCTTTATACTCCTGCTAAGCCTTCTGACAGAGAGTTCCTATCTGTAGTGACTGCATTTCAAGATCTGTGGCTGATGGTAGAAAACATTGTAAGTATTAGGATTCATATTGACATTCTTTCAAAACCAGCCAGTGACCTATTTTTGATAACCCTTCCTTAAAATGTCTGATTAAAAAGCTGTTTTGTGTGTCCTACATATCTCTTTACAATGATTTCTGGTCTGTGCTTCACCACTACAGGGAAAGTGTACTACCAGAAAGGGTACTGAAAGTATTGGTTTGGTTTGGTTTGGTTTGGTTTGGTCTGAAGTATCCTTCATTCTCCAGCCTCAGTTAGAATCTCTGAAGAAAATAGGGCTTAAATTCAAGCAACAGATCTCCTGAAGTCTACCTAATATTTTGGTTTAAAATAAATTTTAGTGGATATTTATTTTATGATATTTATTTTATTTTTTCTATATATTTATTATCTAGAAAATTTTAAAAAAAAGCAAAAACAAAAAACAAAAAACCAAGAACCACTGAAAACACCTATTCCCAAAGCACTCACTGCACACCACAAGTCCTTTCCCTTACATAACTACTTGTTATTACTCAGCAGATGAAAGTATCTATGGCTGTGTGCCCCAAGAATTCTTTGTAGATGACATTTTCCATCACTGCCATTGCTATGAATACCAATGTTAATATGGAATTGGGTATTATGTGGAACAGGATGCGCATTAGGATTTTGATCTCCTTTGTTTGTTGTTCTGTTCTTTACTTGCTCTGAATTACTTTTACAATTGTATTTGACATTTCTATCCATAATACTTGTGAAAGTAAGTTCAATGTTTTAATACTAACAAGCAGCACTCTGATAAACTTTCACATTTCAGTGGAAGAGACATTATTAGACAGGAGGTTTTTGCCTTTTTTCCTCCCCAAGAAGAAAAGACAAAAGTCATAAGTGGCAGTTTTGTCTCTCTTCTATGAGCAACAGAAGAAAACAAACCTCATGTTCAAGATTGTAACCTGTCTACTTAGGAGCAGAGGTTAATCTGATAATATCTCTTGTATCAAAATTTTGTTTGGAGAGGATTTCTTTGTGCTTAGATTAATTGCTTCATGAAACTACAGAAATCACATCTTCAATTACTTCTTAACTTGAAATAACAAATAAACATGCAAGCTTAAGGTACATTCTTGTGAACGTTGAGATCAAAAATAAAATATATATGACTCAGGAAAGGTTGCAAATATAGACAGAACTGCAACTGGTTTTAATTTAAATAATAAAGTGTTGACTAGTTCCCTTTGCTGCAATTCCAGCTGAGACTAGGTCTTTGGATATCACATGAAGAATTTGAATAAATAGCTTACTTGATGTAACTACTTGATGTAGTTTTATTCTGATGTTATTTGTGATTGCTCACAAACTTTCTCTTGCTCACACAGCCCTATAATAATTGCTCCACATATTTATGAATGAAAAGTGCATTGATACCAATCACTGTTTGTCCTGTTAGAAGTTGTCTAAGCAAGATAAATAATTTCAAAATACAAATAAGCATTTATAAGTCATGCATGAACTGGGTGTGTCTTTTTAGATAAAGCAGATATTATAGATTCTTATGCAGAAGAATATATGTTGTGGAAAAAGGTGGGAACTTTTTTTTTTTTTTGTGGAGGTAATAATGCATTCAGATGTCATTGCCAATTTTATAAGAAGATTGAATAGTTTTCCTGATTTTAAATTTATTTGGAGAAAGGTATTTGGAGGGAGGTGGAAGGCTATTGTTAGTTGCAATGTGTCTGCCTGCGAATCAATAAATAATTCAATCATAAAGAAAACTAGATACTTAGTTTAATGGCAACTTGGTCCTGTTTCAGAAAACATAGGTGTAAACAAAGCCTCCAGTTTAATTTTGCTGCTGAAAAAGCCTATTCTTTTGTGTGAAAATTCCTAGGGGACCAATATGGCCAATAGCTGGGAAACTTTTAAATGTGTGGGGTTTAATATATTTTGCTGTTATCTGGTTCACAAGATAAATAATGTTATGTATTAAATGCTAAAGAGTTTTAGGTTTCAAGCTAGAGAGGTGTTTCAGATGGTAATGAATGTTTTTCCAAAGGAGAATGAAGAATGTGTGTTTTCATAAAAGCAAAGAATAGAGGACTTCATAGGAAAGCAGGCAGTGTTCAATATATTCATTACATGACCATAAAGAAAGATGAAGTAGGAGGGGAAACACGAAACAATGACACAGGTCACTGTCAAAGACAGGTTATTCAAGGTAATAGAATTATAATTCAGTAAATTTTGGACTTTCTAATTTGACTTGTAAATTCTCTAATTATATTCTCTTTCTTCTCTTCTACTTATTTGTTAGGATACTTTGTCGTTCCAAATATCCATACTGTGCTTTGGTACAGAATACCTAGTTTAAAGACAGCACTTTTTATTATAATTCACCTCTACATGTAGTCAACAAGAGAGAAACCATGCTTTTTCAATACACACCTATTTCACTGATTTTTTTTGCTAGCAGCTTATACTGACATCTTTAAATTATGCATATTCTTTGATTTTTATTAATAAATCAAAAGGAAAGAAAAACAAGAAATATAACCATCTCCTAAGAAATTTGCTGTTTAATACAGAGTTGGAAAAATCTATTCCAAATATCCATTCTTTAGCAGGGATGCATTATTAATTCCATAATAATTTTTTTAAACTTTTTTTTTTTAACCACAAGTAGATTCTGCATATTTCATACGTTTGGTAGTTCATTTGTGGTTAATTCATTATGTGAACCAAGAATATTTTGCATGTTCATTTTCCGCATGCTTTTCAAACAAGAGCCAGCTTAATCTTCATTGTCATTCAGTTTCCTTCTTGAGACACAGGACATTCAAAAAGTATTCATTTTTTCCTAAAACTGTACTCTCAAATACTGCTTGACAAGTTGCTAGCAGCAAAAGTTAAAGTGCATAATTACATCACATTCTCTGCAGCTCTTGTGTGTTACAGTGCAGGTGAGAAAATATGGATTCTGGAGAAGAGTCCTGGCTTCAGGAACCAGGTCACTAACACAGCAAGGAAGAGCATTTGTCCTTGATTGATGTGATGTGAACTTTACCAAAAGCATCCTCCCAGCCATCCACCTGAAGGCAAAGACTTTATGCATGTTGCCTACAGCAAAATGCAAGTGAATTAATCAGGAGACAGTGGGAAGAAACTTGAGGATTAATGTAATTTGAAAAGGGTCATTAAAAAAGTTCTCAGTGATTCACACAGCATTGAGGAATTACCATGGTCAGACCGTTGGTGTTTCATATAACTATATACATATTACCTATAGGTAATGTATAAACTGCTTGAATTAAAAAAAAAAACAAAACACAAAACCCCAAACAACAGCAAAAGTTTAAAGGTTTAATCTATCACTTCTTTCAAGATAACATATTTTAAATTTTTGTTATTAAAATATTCTAGTAGTTAGTTCTAAAATACATAGTTCTAAAGTTAAATTAATAAGTCATGGTTCTTAAAAATATGCTTTCACTGTTAGAATATGTGGAGTGACAAGACTATTTCAAGCAAATGCAAGACATCAAATTGTGACCTTTTACCAAACAAGCACTTCTTGTAATTGTAATTGCCTTGGGCTAGTGAATGCATTACACTCATTTTCACAATAACTGTACATGTATTTGAAAAGATGTGTCATATAACTTGAATCCCCAATTTACAATAGTTTGGTATGATTACAGCTAATTAAATCAGATGGGAAAACTGTACTTAATCATGTTAATTGCTTGAATGAAAAGATACAGAAACTTGTGGATAAGACCTATAAAGTGTTTCCTATATTCTCACTTTAAGTCCAAACTGTGAGCTTTTTCTTTTTTTTTCTTTTTTTTTCTTTTTCTTTTTTTAAGTTTTATATCCTGTATTGTTCA
This sequence comes from Certhia americana, assembly GCA_018697195.1. Lineage (NCBI taxonomy): Eukaryota > Metazoa > Chordata > Aves > Passeriformes > Certhiidae > Certhia > Certhia americana. The sequence goes on from CM031857.1 coordinate 105,535,207, forward strand.
AACTTTCAGGAAACATGGATCTCTTTATGTTTTTTTATTTCACTCTAATATAGAATTAAGTATTTTTTTTCCATTTATTGTGTAAGGATTTTTTTCAAAATATCTAAGCCAGTGGTGCCTACTAAACAAAATTTAAATAAAAAACCCTTTCTTTTAAAAGGTTAATTTTTTTAAAAAAAATTCATTCCTAGTGAAACAACCAGCTTTAGAGGAGCTCTATGATGATGAATTAGTTTGCTCAGTGGACTTGTTAACTACAGATAAAATAGAAGAACAGACTACTGGTTTTGCACCACCATTGTGAGACTGGTCTCAGTTTGGACCAACTGTCCCAGAGGCAGAGTTTGCTCTCCCTAAACCTGTGGGGAAGTTGTAAAGCACTGCTCATGATTTTAGAGCAAGTCATCTCCATCTCTAAAGAACTGTGGGTCCTGAATATAGATACAATTTAAAAATCTGTGGGAATTATTTTTGCTGAGAAGTTCAGTGATTGAATTTAAAATGCAGACAAAAGTGCTGAGCAACAGGAAAATCTTTAAGAAAAATTATTATATTTGAGACATTTCTTTATTGACATAATTAGTTTAATATTTTATAACCAAGTAATTGTCAACAGAGGAAGAACAATGTGGGTTTTGTCCATTATAATTTTCACTTCTCAATAACAGCACTTTTTTCTGCTTATAGACAGAAGGCAATAGGCAGTCTATTAGGCAGTAGTAGTAGTAGGCAGTATTATATTTCCATGAATGTCCTACTTTCTTTAGTGGTCAGTGTTATTTGTCTACTCATTTGTTCTAACTCTTAGCCATCCCAGAGTAACAGAAATGTTACATTGTTGTTGTTAACCCCATCTGGCCATCAAAAATTTAGTACTGATTTGCAATTAGTATCTAGCTATCCATCTATCTTTTCCATATTCAACTCCTGTCTTTTCCATTTGCATATGTCCAAAACACAACAAGAAATGCACATTAACCTGCTTAAATATCTGGGAAGGATGGGAAATGGAGAAGCTAAAACATATCTTCAGAATATACAGACAACAGTTTATACAGAAGAGTACAAGAGTACAATGCTTATTAATGAGGTAAAATCATTTTACTAAGTGCATCTTAGGGTGCATTGACAAAAAAAATTGCTAGCATGCATAGAAATGATCTCAGAAAATCTGATTGTTCTTTACTTCAAAGTAACATTTTCTGAGGCTGATTAATAAAATAAAATCTATTGTACGAGATAATTCTTGCGATTAAAAACATATTTTAAATGTTCTTAAGTCTGCTGCCAATGCTCAGCTATTAATAACTTGGCTATCACTTGCAGGCAGCTTTTAGTAAGTCTGGTTTTTTTCAAAAAAGGACAACACTTGGAAGAGAAATTAGCCCTCATTTTCTTTGCAAAAAGTTTAGCAGTGAAAAACCTGTTTCAGAAAAATTTGAAAGAGTTTCATGTTCTCGTGAGTTCCTATGTCAGAACTCCAGCGTGAGGCTGTTCTCTCATGGGCAAAAGAGAATGGATGGGAACTAAACGGCCTCCTTTCTTCATCCAAAACATCCTTATCAAAGAAAATAAGCAAGATGAAAAGGAAGATTAAAATTTATTAATATAACAAAAACTGTCTTTTTAAGGTTCCTAAAATGGGAGTTGGTAATTTCTCCCTGTTTTGAGCAGGGTGTTTTGGTCTAGATGACCTCCAAGCTGCAGTTCTTTGCAGCCTCACCTAGCTTTGATTTTGATGTTTCACTCAATAAGCGCACACTTAGAAATGCCCTTTGAAATATCCACATGATGATGAGGTATTCTGTTTAGTTTTTTAATTCAGAACCTGGTAATGAAAAATTTACAATTTTCAGTGACGCTTCTTAAAAATATTTATTGCATGGAGTCATTTTCAGTATCTTTTCAAAAAATATATCTGATTTTTTATAATTTTTATAATTTTAATTATTTATATTTTGATTCCTGTCATAAATAAAATATATTAATTTCAAATTTAACACAAGTGAGTCTGGCTGAAGAATACTTAACCTATAGCACATTGATAAATATTTTTGGAATATGCATGAAGGATAAAGATATACATATGGAATTGGTTTGGGACCCCACCAACACTTGATAAATTCACTTCTATCAGAAAAAGTAGCAAAGCAGTAATAGAGGGAAAAGCTTCAAGTGCTGCAAGTTGCACTTATACATCAAGCAGATAATTTCACTAGAAATGTGTGATATCATGTTTTCTCCACTCTTCCTTATGCAGAGTGAATTTTGGAATGACTTCCTTTCTTTTCTCTTAATTTTTAGCTCTGAAGACACGTGATGCGTTGTCCTAACAGAAAGTATCCTTGATTTTCCTTTTTTTGGAGTTCTTTTTCACTCTTTTATGCCTCCATTGTGGTGGGCTCTAGATTAGCAATCTCTGATTAGTTCACTCAATGACTAATTTAAATTAGTGCCCTAGAGCCTACTAAGATTGCCACCATCCTTGCTTGTTGCTCTGAACAACTACAATGAGATATTCCTGAATTTACTAGACAAAAAAGGAAAACTGAACAGAAAGGAAGAAAGCAGAGAACACCATAAAGATGGAATTTCTCAAACTGCATAAAAAATTAAAAAGGAATAGTAGTTGCCTTTTTTGTTTTGGTTTGGGTTTTTTTTTGAAAAATAGTTCATTGTTTATTTTTCTGCACTGATCTGCTATTTTCAGTGTTTCTTCTCAGGATTATATATTATCAATTGGGCATGAAAAGGGCCTGTGGTAGCTTTTGAAATACTAGTGAAAACCATTTGCAATAGTAAAACCAATGACATCTTACCTGTATTGTGTATGGTACATTACCAGAGACATATTCCATATGTGCCACTAACAAATGCTACAGGTAAATTAAACCTCTGATGAAGGCAATAATTTCTGGATCCTCTCTGAAAGAAGTTACATGGAAGAAGACAACAAATATTGTAACTATATATAGCAGAGATGTAACTGAGAAAGTGTTAGAGTTTTCATTATGGTTTTAACAAGTCTTTTGAATCTTTATACATAACACAATTCAGTCTAGTTTTCCTACATGCCAGATATCTGTAGGTTACAAAGGAACTGTGATATCCAGAATTTGAAGATCCATCTAATCATGAAAATCCATCTGCATATTTTAGTAATTAAAATATAGAGCTCATTATGCTCACTGTGAGGGTGGTAAGACACTGGAGCAGTGTCTTACCCAGAGTTGTGGGTGCTCTGTACCTAGAAGTGCTCAAAGTGAGGTTGGATGCAGCTCTGAGCAACTTGGTCTAGTGGAAGGTGTCCCTGCCTGTGTCAAAGGGTGGTAAAATGATGATTTTAGAGATTGATTCCAACCCAATATGACTCTGTGAGTGGAATGTAGGAGCAGAAGGTATCATCTGTTCATTTGACTCAGATCTTTCTTTCTTTCTTCCTCTAATACAGTAGCTTGATGTTCTCTCTGGGAAGGCCTTGTGTACTAATCTTTATTGCCTAAATATTAATAGGGCTGTACTTATTACTGAGAATTTAAAAGTATTAAACGGAGATGTCAGACTTTTGGACAGACTATTCACAGCCAGTGCATTACATAGAAAAGATACAGCTATTACTGCTGGGTAATAACTTCAACTTGCCTTTTTTCTCTCCTTAAAATACCCAGAGCCATGTAACATAATAGCTACTACACACAGCTGTTTGTGGAAAAAAATTGTTCTTTGCTATCAAAATGGAACACAAGGATGAAATATTTCTGAGGAACAATCCCTCATTCAATATTAGAATGCTTATTTGCTCATGAAAAAAACCCAAAATAACCCACACCTATTCTCTCTGTAATTTTGTCATCTGCAAAAATTGATACATTTCTGATCTGATCTATTTCTTTCTCTATTTCCTTGTAAAAACAAATTTATTTCTTATGGGAGTGTTGCAGATCTACATTTTAAGGTTCCATACAGGTTTGAGGGCTTTTGTTATCTTGTATTTGAGGTGACAGCTAATTTTCTCGTTTTACTAGCACACATGTAACACTTTGAACATTCAGAGAAAAGTCAGCCATATAAACAGAAGCCAAGAGTATTTGTATGCAAAATGGGTTGTGATGTTACTTTCTACACAGAGTCTGCATTCCACGTTTCTTATCCATTGGGAAAGAGTTTAACTTGCTAGAAAATTGCATTTTCAAAAAAACATTTTACAGTCAAGTCACTTGTTTTATGGGGATTTAGATTCCTGCTCCTACATATACACGGGGATTATGGCACCAAGTAGGGTTTACAAAAGCATAGGAATTAAACAAAAGGGATCCATAGCGAGTTTCTGAGAACTGGCATGACAGTTGGGTTCCTAAGTATCTACACCATTTTTGGAAACTGAATGAAGGCTCCTGAATCCCTGGTGATGTGCTGTAATAAGTATTGGGGAGTGGCATGGAGCTCAAACACTAGAAGCAGCATGGATTTGTTAGCAGTGTACCCTTCCCTTGCTCACCAGCACGCATTACTGAACTTCTGAAATAGAGTATTTTATGTAGACAGTGTCCTTATTTGTCCTTTCTAATGGGAATACTCTGTAAGACACTGAATAGTGCCTTGAAAACAAACTCTGAAATAGATTTAAAAATTCTAATATATTTAACTAGGCCCTTCACTGAAAAAGTTGGGAGTTTGCTTTACAGACAGTTAGTACACACACAACTAGGGTGGATATTTTTATGCACCAAGCATTAAATATGGTTGTGTAATCACCAGCTCTGGTAACATTTCCGTAGACCAAATGTTTATGATGTCTAATCTCTGTTTGTTGCCAAGTAACCGTATGATATGTGCTAATATAACATCTGCCATACTGGGTTTGTAGACAGAGCTTTATTTAAAGCTTGGCACATTAAATGGACAATATGTGTCAGATATTATTGTTCTCAGGCATATTCTTCTCCCTCTCCTTACATGGACTGCGTAATTTATTTTTGGTTTCCATGTCCTATGGTAGACCTTGATTTCCTATCATGTTACAACTAGAAAAGGTATGAAAACAAAAACTGCAGAGTTGAGACTTCAGACAAGATTTGTACAGAGATAATGCAAACCTGAAGTCCTCTGTGCCAGAGTGTCTGCTGTTGTAATGAAAGGATCTGTACATGCAGTGTAGAACCAGGCACAACATCTGCATGATAAAACTTGGAGCTCTACATGAAATGTGCATGGCACATCCCCCATCCCACCTGCTGCACAGACACTAAGTACTCAGGATACTCAGGGAATTCTCTAGGCTTTTTAAATCTGATTGTATAGTACAAATATTTGCTAAAAATTATATAACAAGTGGAGACCTCCTAGAGATATTTTGGTCCAATCATCTGCTCAGAATAGAGTCAGAGAGGGCAGGCTGCTGAGGGGTATATCCAGTTGGGTTTTAAATCTCCAGTGATAGAGACAATAAAGTATCTCTGGGCTACCTCTTTCTGTGGGTGAACACCTTCGAAGTGAATAATATTTTTCTTATGTTCAAGTGGAATTTCCTGTCTTTTTTTTCCTGTGCCATTGCCTCTTATCCTGTCCCTTACCCTGAGAAGAGTATGGATCTGTTATCTTGACTTCACCCATTATGTTTTTTCAGATATGGCAAAGATGCCTTTGAGGGATCTCTTCTCCAAGTTGAGCAGTCTCAGCGCTCTTGGTCTCTCTGTGTCTAAGATGTTCCAATCCCTTAGTCATCACTGTGGCCCTTCACTGCCCTTATCCCTGTACGTCAATATCTCTCTTGTGCTGGAGAGTCCAGAGCCAGGCCCAACACTCCAGGTGTGTCTCATCACAGCTGAACAAAGGGGAAGGATCACCTTCAACCTGCTGGCCATGCTCTGCTTGATGCAGCCCAGGGTGCTGCTGGTTTTCACTGCTGCAAGAGCACAGTCCTGGCGCATGGCTAACTTGTGTTCTATGAATCCAAGGTCCTCCCATGACAACCTGATGTTCAGCTGCTGGGCTCCAGGCCTGTATTGAAGTTTGGGATTATTGCTCCCCTGGGTCAGAACTTGAAAATTCACCCTTCTGATCTTCATGAGGCTCCTGTCAGAGTCAGACCATTTCTCCAGCCTGTCAAGGTCCCCCTGTGTGGCAGCAGCCCAGTCAGTCATCAACCACTCTTCCCAGTTTTGTGTTCCATTATCCAGATCACTAAATAAGTGCTGAACCAGCACTGATCCTTGTGGTACAGGCTACCTCAAAAGTTTTGTGCTGCTGGCTGCAGCCCTCTTAGTCGTGCAGTTCACTCAGTTTTCAACCCATCTCCCTATCCACATACAAAATCCATCAAGTTTGTCAGTGAGACAAAAGCCTTTCTTTAGTCAAGATAAACAGCACCAGCTGCTGTCTGCAGGTCCACTGAGCCCATCATCTTATCACTGAGGGCTATCAGGTGGGTTAAGCACAATTTTGCCTTCATAAATCCATGCTGATTATTCTCAATCATCATCTTGTTCATAATAATCTTGGTAATGGTTTCCAGTACTGTTTGTTCCATCATCTTCTTAAGGATCAAGGAAAGGCTGGTCAGCCTATGCTGCCAAGATCCTCCTAGCCTTTCTTGAAGATTAGGGGTGATATTTGCTTTCTTACAGTCCAAAATCTCTCAACTTAAAAACAAAACCCTTGTCTCAATGGAGTAGATCAAAAAAAGCTGCCTGAGAGGACATAAAAAACAATGTGCACTTAATGGGAAGTACAAACAGAATATAAAATCTTCTCATTGTTTATAAAAGTGGATTTTTTTTCAGTGTTTAGGTCACAAGAAATGTATGTCCAAATCCCTAACAGAGCAAAGATGGATTCAGAAGACTAAATCACTGAATTTGCTTGGAGAACGAAGTAATTGTTTCTAATCTTACAGGTGTAAGACAGAAACTGAACAGAGAGAATGAGAGCAGGTTGCCTTTTAAATGAGATTATTTTTAAATAGAGCAACAGAATTAAAAGGTTGAATACAAATCCTGGAAGAGAAAACTCTATGAAATATGTAAAATCTTTAATTGCAAGGCCTTTAAATGTCAGCTTACTGGAACACTTGAAGTGGTCAGGGTGCATAGGGTCTTCTTCTCTTTACAAGCTTCCTCAGAGGCTGAGAAATCTTACTTTGAAAGGTCAGCATTATCAGCAGATTTATATCAGATTAAATTATTAAAAAAAATTTGAGTACCTAGAATTTATCTTCAAAGGTCACGTATATCCATAAACTATCTGCTCTAACTCCAAAAAAGGAAACAAAAAAAACATGACAGGAACAAGTTCCCCAATATTACCATTTGTTTCCTAAAATCATTGTTCTACTGATGCTACCTTCAATAGGATGCTTTAAATTGTGGCTGAAAATTCTTCCTGGCAGAAAAAGACCTAGAGATGATGGTCAATAAACATCTGAAAATGAGCCAGGTGTGCCCAGGGGGCCAGGAAGGACAATGGCACCTGGCCTGGATCAGCAATAGCATGGCAGCAGGACCAGGGCAGGGATTGTCCCTCTGTGCTTGGCCACACCTCAAATCCTGTGTCCAGTTTTGGATACCTCACTCCAAGAAAGGCATTGAGGGGCTGGAGAGGGTCCACAGAACAGGCATTGGAACAGGAGGCACTTAAAAGGCCTGTAGGTGTGTTGCTTGGGGACATGGTTTATTGGATTGGACAGTGCTGGGTAAACAGTAGAACTTGATGATCTTGGAGGTCTTTTCCAGGTTTCTTTATGATTCAGATAATTCAAACACACTCCATTTCCTTGGGTTTAAAATCTAAGTCTAGGGAAAAAAAAAAAAGTGGAAACTATTACTAAATTTCAGGGGGAAATTTTAACGATTGTGAAAATATTGAGGACAAGAAATAATACTTAACTTCAATGAGAAGTGTGAAGGTGAGGCTGAACAAGAAAATACAGGTATCACTGAATAATTGGACTATATAAATGAGAGATTCTTAGGGTCATCTGGAAATAATGATAGAGTAATGGTCAAATATATGTGTATTTTTTCTAGTCACAGACAATATAACCTTATAAATATATAACTTCCATCCCCATATTTTCTGTGTTTTAATCTAGAGATAAAGGGAAGGAGAACAGGTTAGGGTAATGAGATGAGAAGGCAATCTAGGATGATATGCAGAGAAATTTTAATAGTGTGTTGCAGAATACTTGCTTGATGATAGTGTATTAGTCTGTCTTTTCTTATAAGTTTACCTAAATCATTATAATTTATATAATTCTGCTTTGCTTCATGAATATGACATCCTTTCAGGTAGCCTCATTGTTAAGAGTACTCTGTGTGTTCCTACTTGTTTCACAAGCCTGGTACAAGAGTCATAAACACACCACTTCCCTAAAGACTCTTCTAAACAAAGGCATTTGCTAACATGTGGTTACAGGAGCAGAATCCCTGACAGGCTCTAACTGCATTGCTGCTGAATGACATGCTTGCAAGCTTCTGCATTAAGCTGAAAGATTAGAGGAACTTTCTGGAAATGCTCCTTGATACATAATTTAATTATTTTGCTAACAAGAGATTTTATTTTCAATAAATGCACTGATAATATACAATCTCACTTTTTGTAGCAACAACTTTCCTTTTTTTTCCCCAGATGATACCTCTATGAAAAAATTGCAGGGAAAAATTTAACAGCCCAGGCTTTAGCATGACGTCCTTTTCATAAATCTACATAGGAAATCTCATTTCCATTATCTTGCTTTAGGAATCAGTTTTGTAAAAAAGCAGGGGTGTAGTGTAGAGAAACTTTAGTTAAGAGAGAAAAAATATTTTTGGCTATTTTAGATACTTTAGTATTTATATTTGGCTTTTTGAATTATGGGTCTCTTGTTTGCTTGTTTGGGCTTTTTTATGGGAGAGAGGGAACCCTGTCACTGTAATTTAAAAAAATCTTTTAGACTCAAAGCTTTGCTTTATTTGTTCCCTTCTTCTTTATAAGATCAATATATAAATCCTAAAACTGCCACACAGAAAAAGACCAAGAGCCTATCAAGCTGTTAGGCTGATATTTCACTCAGTAATTTAACTACATATACTCTTTTGTTCTTTTGTATTTCAAGACTGCATTAACATCTGCCATGGCAGCATTTTGATTATTTGTACTTTTTCCATGGAGATGATCTCTGGGAAATGTCACTGTGTGCTCAAGAAAACTAACATCTCCTCTGAAGTCACAGGGATAGCACAAGTGTCACATCAGATTCAATTAGAGATGAGCAGATAATGAAAATCCCAACATCTGGCTACATTTGCTCTTCTCCAGTATTTAGTGTGTTGTTAATCTCAGGGGACTCACAAGCTTAAAACATTTTAAAAGGCTTCTTGGAAATATTCTTCCCATCTTTTAGATTTCATTTTAGCAATATCTCTTCTCAACACGCGTCATGAAAGCTTTTGCAACCTCTTTATTGAGTACAGGTTTAGCTGTTTCTGTACTTTCTTTTAGGAAGGGCTGATATTCTATTCAAAGTACTATAAAGAATCTTTTTTTGGAAAAAAAAAAATCGTATTGAAAAACTTAATATAGCCAGTTTGGGAAAAACATCAGAAGAAATGATTAGGTGTGAGGTATAAAAACTATTTTCATTTATATGCCCAAAACAGTAGGGGTGGGGAGTTGTTGTTTTGTTGGTTTTTTTGGATTTTAACATGTGTTAAGGTGAAGACAATGAGATAGACATAAACTGAAAGGAGAGACATTTTTGTCTTGCAATGCAAGATTTATGGGAACATTTCAGAAGATAAAAGCTGATCTTCAGTCAGTCATAGTGGAAACTAAGTCACATTAGACAGCTCATTTACTGTCATATGCCTATGGCTTCACACACATATCTTCAGTATCCTTATATGTATCTGCCCTCAGTTTGAACTGCTTGATTCAGCATTCATACAGTGAGGCAGAATATTCTTACAGGGCTGCTGTGCAATTCATGGCATATGTGACTTTAAATGATGCCCTTGTGAATGAAAACTAATATGAATGTAACTGAGACCAGAGATTTGAGGTTGTTAGAAGTCTTAAGCAGGTATAAAGAATTCCTTTCTTATGAAAGACCTTGCCATATCTTTGGTTTTTAAAAGGCATTGATCTCTCTATTTATAGATCTGAATACATAGGGATATACCTATGTAAGGAGAAATAAGGGGAAAAAAAGCATCCCTGCATTGGATTACATTTTTTACTCAGCTCACATTTACTCTGAGGAATCTCAGAGTTCTCAGTATCAATATCCATCTGGACAGTGACTGTGTAGATTAATGTTTCAAGGCTGAAGCTTCAAGCTGGACATAATTAATTTTATTGCAATCAACTGTAGACTTGTGCCACTGCATTTTCTTTTACAAACATACCTATTAAAACAGAGAAACCAAACATAAAAGTATACATCAGATTTTAAAGGCACTGCAATTATCAACTGGAATGCTGTAGTTTTTCCTATTATTTTTTTAATTACTTGTGATTCCTGAACTATGTCATCTTTTCATAACTGATGGCTTTCCAGTGAAAGTGCTTTATTTTCAGAGCCATCTCATGACATTTTAACATAGCAACATAAACCCAAATCCGTTGTGTTACTCTAGGTTCAAATGTCTTCCACTGATATTAGCATAAGATAGTCATGCTTGACAATGCTTCAATAAATGTTCAGATGAGGTGGTTGGAAGGGTGGGTGCACCCTGTGCACTTCACAGCCAGACCCAGGACAACTCTGAGAGTGTGTGGACCAGACAGCAGTGCCAGGCACTGCCACAGAATTATGGAATGGTTTGGGTTGGAAGGGGCTTCAGATATTATCTGGTTTCAATCCTTCTGCCATGGACAGGGCCACCTTCCACCAGGCCAGGTTGCTCAGGGCCCCACCCAGCCTGGCCTTGAAAACTTCCAGGGCTGAGGCATCCACAGATTCCATGGGCAACTTGTTCAGCTTTATAGTCAGACACCCTCTATATTCTTGTCAGATATCCCTCCCCTGACAAAGTACCTTGTCTTCACAATTACCTGCCTATGACAAAATTGGCACAACAAATATAAGAGAAAAAGAAACACAACACAAACCAAGAGATGGAGTCTTTTTGAACTGCGGGTTGAATTCAAAGAAATGGCACAGACTTCATGAAAAGAACTCCATGTCTCTGATGTTCTTTGATTTCAAACTGTAGGAATATTTTCCCCTTGCATAGCAATGAATTCTTCCCCATATTTAATCCTGTAGTATAGGGACAATATCTTCCCGGGACATGTCAGTCATTTTGTTCTAAAAATGGCCCAAGTTCATAAACATAAGAGGTTTAATCTCATTGTGTTATCTCAAATCTCAGAAAGATCAGAAGGATTTTCATCCTCAAAATGTAATTTTTATTTCAATAAAACATTTGAACCAGAAATGTTCTAAAATATATATAACTCAGACTGGTCAAGTAAGGCAACTATTCCTGTGAATTTTTGCCTGGAATGAAATCTCCAGACAATAAACTGGCTTTCTGATTTGCAGACAATTCCATAAAACCCTGTCTTTCTCTAAGAAATTAAAACCTTTTGTAGTTATTTTCAAGGGAGAATCTGTGAGCACTTCATAAAACAGACATAAACCTAGATCTTTGGAATTATAGTTTTTCTGTTATAAAGCTTGTGCATTTTGATGTCCAGATTGGTGCTATTTTGATATACAGGTTGAACTAGGATTTCTTCATTGCAAGTGTTAAAATCTAACAGTTGGCTGGTCTCTCCAAATAACAGTGTTTTGCACAGAGCAAGTGTATGTACCCATCATGTAACCACATTCATCTAAAGCTAAAGCAGCAGCATAGGAAGAGGAGTATGGAAGATCAGTGGCTGATGTAAAAATATTATCTTCTGGCCAGTTTCCAGCAGGGTGACTGATTGTGGTGGCTCTCACTCTCATTACCACAAAACAAATTGTTCAATATATTTTAAATGTACATCCAGTCTGATAGACATGGAATGTGAACTTAGTCACTTTTTCTCTGAGCTGGATCAATATGTCTTCAGCTGACTGGTATCTCTGAAGTTGTATAATAATTTTTAATAAATATTCAGAATTGGTTACTTCACCTTTTTATTTTTTTAACTTTAGTTTACTTCAAGTTTGACACATATTTGTTCTGAAACCATTCATCAATAATGGTTCAGAAGTCAAACATAAGACGAGCTGTAAACTTGATCTATGATCAAGCAGCTTTCCTTTAAAAGGCACTGACCTACCAATCCACTTTTTTTTTTTTTTTTTTTTTTTTTAAAGAGGAATATATCAATATTGATTAACTGTGTCTGGGATAAAATTCTGGAATTATAAATGGGGAGGGGATGGGAGTGGGGGGGGGCAAGGGTGATGAAAAAAAAATTAAAAAAAAAAAAAAAAAGAGAAGGAAAAAAAAAAAAAAAAAAACAAGAGAGAGGAAGGGAGAAGTAAATCCATGCATCACTAGATAATAATATCCAGGAACTAAGATTCTTGCCAAGAGACTTGAGAATTCCCTCATACAAGAATAGGAATATGAGCACTCTGTTCCTCCTGTGTGACAGCCATGTTGATAAGTACTACCAGGTGGGAAGAGGATCTTCTCTTTATATTTTTAAACAATTCAAAAGAATTTTTGTTCTTTACATACAGTACAGAACAGGAAGTGCTTTCAAATAGTGGATATTTTTGTAGAACATGAAAATTATTGCCTTCCTGCATCTATTTATACAAAAAAGAACAAAAGGTATTTAGCTTATTTAAGAGACCTGATATATTGTGAGTTTTATAAATTTTGCTGGGTTCTTGCTATTTAGTAAAAGTTTAGGAAGAAAGGATTAAATTATGTTTTTGCTGTTCAATTTAGTTGTCCTGGTTTAGGGCAAGTTTGGGGAGAAAATTGCAAAGGGGCCCCTTCAAAGAGCAAATTCCCACGGCCCCTTCCCACCCCCACCAGTTCGGGAAGGATTCCTCGGAGAGAAGTGGAAAGAAACCTGTTTATGTAACAGACAGAGCACCCCCCAACACACAAGATGAACAATCACCGTTCTGAAGGGATAACAATTCAGACAGTCTTTCTTTGGGGAGTGGTCGCTCTGTTGATCTCTCCGGTGCTGGGCAGGCTGCTGCAGGCCACAGAGTGCAGACTCTCGGTGTTTCCCAGGTCCCAGTCCAGAGCAGGCTTGAATGATTCCACGAAGGAGAGAGGGAAAGGAAAGCAGTCCGGAGGAATCTTGGACTGTCTAGTTAAACTAACTAAAGAGCTAAGCAGGAGTAAAAGCAAGCAAGCAAGCAAGCAAGCAAGCAAGCAAGCAAGGCGGCAAGCAGCAGCAAAAGCAGCGGCAAAAAGCAGCACACTGTGTCTGTGTCCCTCTGACTATTATCTGCACACTGATAACAAAACCAAAACAAAACTTCCCCGAGCCAGTCGTGAAGAACATATCCAGCCCAAACAGAACAGACGATTGGGGATGCAAATCTCACAACATCACCCCAGGACATTAGTAGACAACTGTGGCTCAATAGATCTGTCTGAAAATAATATTGATTTTTGACTAGCCTCTCACATGGCCTAGTTAAGAAATCATTCCCCATGATTTTAATGATATGAAAAAGCTTATAGGAGACACATAGGTCTAGTCCAGAGTTTCTAAACTAAATGAGGACTGCAGTAACCCTGTTGTCCATTCATGTTGCTATCTGTGGAGAGTGTACGCTTGAGATGTATAGAGGCAGCTAGAGAAATTCCCACCCCTGCATTAGTCCACTGGGATTAATATGCCAGAACTTACATTTTCAGGCTAAGAAATGGATCAAATAACAGACACTAAAGGCCCTGATCGACTGAGAAGTCAATCAAAGTTTCAGATCACCTTGGAAAATTTGATATTTTAAGCACATATGGTTATTTAAAATTCTTTTTCTTGCCTATAAAACTCATATTCACAATATTTCCCTACAGTCTAAAGCTCTGGAATGCAGAGAACCCAAGGAGACTTACTTTTCTTGACAGATGAAGGAGTTGACCCTGGGAGATGTGATTGGTTTTAGGACAGCATACAACAGTGTGAAGCTGGTAGACATCTAAAGGAATGAAATTCTGGGATACTTTCCCCAATTTAGGTTGTGTTGTCTTACTAAATATTAACTCTTACTGGCTATAAACACTGGTAATCCCTTTAAAATAAGCATATGACACAATTATCTTCTATTGTCTCTTTGTTTTACTATTGATTAGAGGGGCTTTGTACTCCTGGGGAATAGGACAGAGTGCACTCTCAGCAAAATGGGAGGAATGGGTGACAAATTAGAGAACAGAGATGCTCTTTCAGGAAGCCCTGAAAAGTTGGAGAAAGTCATGGAGTCTAAAAAAGGCAAAGGCAATATCTTGATCTAGAAATGGAATAATCCTGTGCAGGAGAGCAGAACCTGGGACTGACTGAGTAGGAAATATCTTTACATGAATGTTCCTGTGAGCCCAGGTGGATAATAAGTTGGACATGAGTTGGTGAAGTCCAACTGCACAGCTCTTGGCAAGAATTTAGCCAGCATGTCCAGCAAGGTGATCCTTCCCAAGCCGGTAGTGTCTGTGAGGCCACACCTGGGACACTGACAAATTTAAATCTCTTTGCTGTTCAAGAAGAAAGATGTACTGAACCCAGTCCAGTGCAGGGCCACTGGGTGGTTGGCAGCTGGAAGTGGTGGAATCTGCATCCACAGAGATGTTCAAAATGTGAACTGGATGAGGTCCTGACAACCTGCTCTATTGGACCTGCTTCCAACAGGAGGCTGGATCACTTGGCTTCATAAGGATCCTTCCAGCCTACATGCTCCTGTGATTCTGATACATAAGTTACGTGTCTAATTTATTATAAGTAGCATTTTATTTGTTAAATTATGTATTAAATCTCATCAATTAAACTGGGCATAAATTTTATAACAACTTCATACCTCTGCTGAAGGATGATTTATCTTCACACATTCTGGGCCTATTCATTTAAAAGTAGAAAGCGTCTTAGAGACCTAAGATATAGGATAATAAAAGTAATATTGATATTTGCTTAAACTGATAAAAAATGCTGGTTTCTAATCTGCTTATTCATTGCATTCAGATTAACTCCACAAGTTACTATATCTTCACTTAAAATGAGGGAACTTTGCTCACAGTTTCAAAACAGATTTAGAACAACAGTGACTCAGAAGACATTATCTGATGAATAGTAATTGAGTTGAGAATGACAGAACTGCAAAATTAAATTTAAATTCATAGTGGATGTTTAAAAAATGGCAATGTGCTGATGAATTATGAGCCTTTACAGAGAAGTTAAGAAATGGGAATGACTAATTTTACAGTTTAAGAAGAAAATATTTTTTTAATCCTTTTCCCTTCCACCCACTTTAGCCTTTAAAGAAAAAAGAAAAAAAGAAAAAAACCAAACCCAAACCAAAGACAGAGAAACAAAAAGAGATAAAAAGAATTAACATTGGTGCAAAGTAGCAAGCCAGAGATGATGCCAAAAATCTTTCAGCTCTCTCCAAAGCCTGTAGTGCAGAATGATTTCCCATAGAGACTAGTAGCTGTAAGAATGAACTGAGAAGTTTGTGGACCACGTACACGTCTTTTACTGCTCCACTGAATTTTGACTCATTGCTAGGTCTGATGGGTTAACACCTCTGATAACAACTGAGTGGGTTTATGCTTTTATCATATAAAGGATAATCTCTGTAAAGCAGAAACACGAGTCGATAATGGTTCCATTCTGTCATTGTTGCAAAGTTGAAATTAATGCTGTACCGTTTAAAGAACATTGATAATTTACTAAAAGACTAGAGGAAACGTAGTGAAGAGAATGCAAATAAACTTCTCCTGCTATTCCACTGACAGGAGATGAGTGTGTATAGTAGATTAAGCCCATACACATATGGGTATGTGTATGTCAGTAAGAAAAGGAGCATTGATTTTGACAAGTTGAAGGGAACAAATATTCTAGAGCTGTATCAAAATGTCAAATGCATTTTAAATCTGCGACAGCCCATAATCTGTGTTAAAAACAGAAGTATGAATTGATGTTGAAAAGCAGAATATCAAAATGTTGCAGGTGACTGGAAAAGTTGGAAATTTCCCATGAATATTTACTATCAGTATTAAAGGAAAAAAAAATCATTCTTTTTTTCATATGGCGTGCACTCATCTGCCAGACACAGTAAAGAGTACACTTGCTAAAAACAAAAAAAGTAGTGTTAATCAATGTCACTGCTATGAATTAAATAGACAGATGTTATATTTAGTAGAATAGCATGTTTTATATACATGCATCATTTGAACACACTTCAACAACCTTCAGAAGGATTTTGACCACTACAAAAGTCTTTCTATTCCATTATTGCATAAGTCTACTAATATTATTTCAGGGTAAACCAAAAGGGAAAAGAGAAGCCATTATATTAGGAATCTTGATATTTCATTGTTCCTTTTATTTTGAAAACTTAGCCTTTTTCTAGTACTTCAATTTACAAAGTTTCAGTGTTGGGAGTATCTTTTAAAATAAAATTTTCATCAAATATTCAAAATTGTCTTACAGTAACTTCATTTATATTATTTCTTTCAATGACTCTACCTTATAAAAAAGTAATTAAATATCACAGCAAACTATGAAATTATGGATAATATTTACAAAAAGAAAATTGCAATGTCAATGCATTTTTGGTTGTTTTTTTTTTTTCCTCAGTTGTTTGGTTTGGGTTTTTTGTTGGTTTTGTTTCATTGTTTGGGGGTTTTTGTTTTTGTTTTTTTTTGTGGGAGTCTAAAGAGATTATTTTTTTAATATGAAGGCCTTTAATTTTGGAGTTATATTTACTGTCTAAGCAAAAACCTGTAGAGCTATTGAAGGCATGAACATTATTGAAACAAAAGAAAAACCACAGCCTTCTTGAAATAATATATGTAAACCCAAGTCTTAGTCTACCCAATAATAATCAGAACACTACATATGTGAATTTCTTTCTTTTCTAGCACCACTAACAGATAAACCACCAAAGCTTTTACACCCCTTGGAGAGTAAGCTAACAATTCAGGAGACCCAGTTAGGTAAGTAGCAAACATAACCTCTTTCAACTTGTATGAAGAAATTTGATGTGCTAGTGTGTGATGGTGATGTGATGGCATGTTGAGATTAATAATTTAATTGAAAAGACATTGAACATATTTTGATTCCATGCAGAGATGTATGATATATTATCTACAAGATTGTTGTTCACAAAAGAAATCCTAATAATTAATACTGAATGCTAAGCTTTTGGTTACTGATACTCGGTTTTATCTTGCTGAAACTCAGCACTTACAAGAGTACCTGAACTTTTCTTTTTAGAATTTCCCTTTTCTGTATATTTATACATACTTACTGTGGGATTCATTGGGATTTTGGGAAGACTTCTGTACTTTGTTGGCTGCTTACAGAATTGCAAAGATATTCTATCATTACAAAAGTTCTGCTGGGTAAATCATGCAGCAAGCAGTAGTGTTATCATAATAGCATTTGGTAATTCTAAATGTATGGATATTTATGTATGGATGAATGAAGTGAAATTGATGCATGAAGAAAGCATTTTGTTTCACTTTTTCTGGTCTAGTGGATGGTGGGTGTGATTGGTCACTTTAGCATCCTACTACTGCAGAGGTAATGAAGGTTCAAAACTGAGTGCATGAGTTACTAGATTTTGCAGGATATAGCAATTTTTCTCTTTTGTGTATTGGCAATGAGGGCAGCTTGAAAGAAACAAACAGTAGGTTACACTGGAATTATGCTTTAGTGTCAGAACAGCAACCTATTGATAGATTTTCTAACATGTTGGCTACAGGAGAAAATGGAAACCAATCTGGTAGAAACAAATCTCATAGAAAAGAATATATATAAATCTCACAAGAAAAAAAATACTGCAAGTAAAGCTTAGTACATTCTGCAACACAACATCAGAAAAAGCAGAAGGCTTGCAAATTAATTCTGACAATCATTGGCAGAGCATTTTATGGTGATTACCAGTTTATGGCTAATAGTGGCCAGACAACAACTTATATTTTCTTTGATATTAATAAAATCTACTTTGAATTCAGGCTATCCAGGTAAATTTCTGATATGCTGTTGTACAGGTGTTTTTTGAGAAACTATGATATAGAAAAGAAGTAACATGTCCCCTTCTAGAGCTTCTATTGTTCTGAAGGTATTTTTTCTGATACATTGTCTCAGAAAACCTCTCCTGTATGGCAGTCCTAAATGATTTTACGTTGTTTGAACACAAGACCAGGGAACAGAGAACAAAGTGATTGCACATTTGTTTTTTAACTAATGTTGCTTACTGAGATATTTTTGATGGATAAAAAGAAAAACCAAAACCAAAAGGCAGAACATTTTTGCGTTTTGATGTTGTCCTGCCAAATGTACTGTATGGTGAGACTATTTCAAGAAGAGTGCAAATATTACTAGCTAACTAGAAGCTTTTTGTCTACAAGTTTTTGAATTAATCTCAGTTTTGATTTCTCATAGTCCTAAGAAACATACCAAATAATTTGTAAAGAGCTGGGCTTGAAAAAGACAATTTTCAGAAAACTCAATAGCTGTTGGTGAATATGAAAGAGTTAACTTGAAAATGTCACTTTCAGACACAGATGGGAAAGTATGACCATTAATTAAGGTGAAGTTACAGTACTTAGCCTTATATCAAGAAGCTACAAGAATATATTAATTTGTTGTTGAAAAGCCCATCAAAAACCTGCGAGAACTGGAACAAGTGAAAAAAAATTGATAGTTCCCTAACATGAAAACTGTGTTTTTCTGATCTTAGATTTAATGCCTTGGTCCTGCTGGATAACCTTTGAAAGGCCTGTGTTTCCCTGAGGAAAGCCAGTGTTCATTTCTGGGGGTCAGTTCATACCTTGCAAAAGATGTAGAATATTTTAATAATGGAATAATGCCAAGGTCTACTTAGATAGCTGTAAAAGCCAGAGAAACCTACTCAGCTGAGACTTGGAGTGGCCACATTTTGTGACTGGTCTAGACACTGCCAGAAAATGTTAGTCCTCCAGAATATATTTGGGATGGTGTGTTTGTCCCTTACTTGGAAAATAAAAGTGTTGGTGGATGCTGGAGAAGTGGAATGGGTGATATTCCCATTCCCAAAGAGAAGACGGAGCAAGGAACTAGGAGCTTGGGGCAGTCCAGGATTTCTTCAGCAGGTCACCAGTAGCTGGAGAGATGGGGCTATCCCTGCTCTCATCCCACATTTCTGTCCTTCTCGCCTTTCAGTCCTCCACCTGGAGCTGGAAATGAAAGAGTTTTCATGCATCAGGGAGGTTCTGGGAGGTCCTACCTACCTTACAGGGATGTGTGCAGCTCCAGGTGCACTGAAAGTCAATAGTGATCGTTCACCTCCAAATCTTCCCCTGCTGGCAGCCCCCTGTGAAATGATGCTGGGCACCACTTAGGAAGACCTCTGTTATACTAGTGTATTTCTCTTGAAAGAGCTACTGGAATTCAGTTCTTAAACAGAACACCTCCATGCAGTATCTAAATCGATGTGTATCTAGATCCCAAGACATATCTAAGACATAATTCATTTGGCCCCAGCACTGCTTGGTGACAGACATGAGACGTAGTGGCTTATTCTATAAACCAGCAATTAAAACTAAAGTCATGGGACCACAAGCCTGTTGTGGTTTTATCTTGCTTGGCTTCCATGAAACAACATCAGACCAGGATGGGGCTTCAGGAAGCAGTTTCTCTGTGACTGATATGGCACAAATCAGGATTGCTAAAGCAAAAGGTGAGAAGCTGGAGCTGGAGAATCTGCACACCTCAATCCTAGGAACCCACAGGCTCCCATCATGCTCAAGCTATCCACAGCTGGTTGAGGAAAAGGTGTCATGCTATTCAGCTGGTATTTGGGAGTGTGTTAAGCATGGCTTCACTGTAACCAGCAATTTTAGAGAGTCACAGTTATCTTGAGATCTCATCAGAAGTATCTTTTTATTACACTGAATAGTAACCAGAAATGCATGAGATAGATGTGCAGGATTAAAATTGAAGAAGAAATTAATTTCTCAAGGGCTTTTCATTAAAAAAACAACATGGGAGAGCTAAGGAATGAAGTACAAAAAACCTAGATGAGGAAAGAGAGATTAGTTGCTGGACTTCATGGGTTTTTTGTTCCTTCACTTCCAGTTTTGCAATCAATTACTTAATCTGGCTGCAAGGATAAAAAATGCTAATTACTTTTAAGCTTTTCTCCTGTTCAAAGGATTTTAGGTAGATATGTGACCCCACTATAAACTAGTTCTCTGGAAACAACATCTCCAGATAAAATATTGGGTTAAATACAATCTTCAAAAGATTGTGTCCTGCAAAGCTTGGAGCTATAAGAAGAGGAAGAGTGTTTCAGCCCTGAGCCCCTCTGTGGTCTGGCAGCAGCATAGGCCAGGGAGAGAAAGTCTGGCAATGAACAAGAGGCCTAGGGATGCAAGGCATGGGAATGAGGAACATAATGACCAAGGAACTGCATTCCACATTATTCTTCTTACCTTCAACATGCTAACCAAATCTAAATCCCTGATAATGAAAACACAAACCTGAAAACACAAATGCAGACCTGTTCAGGAAGGAATAAATTAACATTGTTCCTTATATATCAGAAATCCAAAAACTTTAGGTAACTGTATTTTTAATTATAATCATGCAGATGTAATGTATTCATGGTAGAAATATATCGTATCCATTATATGTAAAATAATGTAAAAAAAATTATATTCTGGGGTTTTTATCAGTAAGTTCTGAGTATTTTCAGTTTCATCTTTCAGGTTACAGTGTTTTTCACACTTACACTGTTCAATATCTGCTTCCTTTAAGAAAACAAAGAATACTATTAGCCTGACTCAAAAAAAGTCTGATTTTAGTGACCAGTTGGTTCATGTCATATTACTAAAGAAGACAGATGTGATTCTACAACAGACAGTGATGGATCTGGATTAAAAAATTACAAAACATGAAATAATTGTTTTAAACACCCCACAAGCTAGTTAGCCTCTGGCCTCCCCACTTTTTCAATGTATCTCCTGGTTCTGCACAAGGCTGTAATTTGACATGCCAAAATTCACCCAGAAAAATAAAGAAATTGTTGAATTATTTTTAGCTAAGTAGGCTTGATGTTAGAGGAGAGAAACAAACAAAACAAACAATACAAACAAACAAAACCCCTCCAAACAAACAAACAAATGAAATAAAGTATTTCCAGAATTATATGAATGTACCTAAAAGATAAGTTTGTACAGGAACCAAGACACTTTCCCTATCATCTGAATAATGTGAATTTTCCTGAATTGTGTCCAAGCCAAAACATTACTTGTGACCAAATACACAGTGAAAACCTGTCCTATTTTTAACTAGGGTATTATTTTGGTAAAATTAAATTGACTATTTCATAGTGAATTGGGTATTTCTTCTTTCTCAGTCTTCCCTGCACAGATTCAAGAAAACATTTCATTGGACTACTTTAAGTATATTATTTCTAAGCTAGTAATAGGTAGGGACAGAAGAATGCTGGTTAATTTGTAACACTGTGTTGTCATAAAAATCTTCCACAGAAATTGATCTTTTTAATGATAAAAGCCATCCTTAACTACATTAATCAGTAGATGTATAAATAAATTAACTAAAGTGATATGCAATAACTAGCAATCACTTTCAGGATGGAAATTGAATTGAAGGAATATTTAGAATTTTAAATTTTATTTCTACAGATTACATGTAAATGCTCTATTCACTCTGCAACACGAACATATTTTTTTCATTACATGAAGAATTTCAAGTTTATTTGATTACATCAACTGTCTTTAAACAAAATTGAACCTCTTTTTTTAATCATCTGTTTCAACTGGACACTTCGTTCTTTGATATAGTCCATGATTAGATTAACATAACATGGGCAATAGTTTCACATGGGAATAATCAAAACTGTAAATTCAAAATGTACTTCCCCAGTACCATCTAATTTTTTTTTTTCTATTTATATAAGAACTTGGATTATCCTTTCAAAAAACAACTTGAGGTGTTTTGAAAAAGAATGAAAAAATAAAGTCATTTTTCTGTTTGAAATGTTTATTGAAAAAAGTTAGATTTAAACAAACTAATGTTTTAAGAGGTTTTTTTTAATGGAGAAATTCATAACTTTACTGTTCTGAAACGTTTTGGTTTAATATATCAATTCCTGGGCTATACTCACCTAGTGAAACATTAGGAAAAAGCTTTGCTGAAAAACTCACATAGTTAATATTTTGGCTGCAGATTAGTTCATAAAAAGTGAAATATTTTAAATCTAGTGTTAATGGATAAAGAATATATGCTATCAGCATATAGAGAAAACAATAAGCAAAACCACGACAAAACCTCAAGCAAGCAAACAAGCAAACAAAAAATACAAAGAAACAAAACTAAAAGTGTCTTTCACAATTTTTCCTACCAAGATATAAATGAAAATACAAACCAACCATTCAGGAAAATCTTACACAGGGAAATATTTATCTGATTGGGGCAGAAAATTGCGTATTGCTGTTAATTTTGCTGGGTTTTGTTAATGACATTAGCTAGATGTGCCAACCAGTTCAAGCCCTGTTGTTGTAGGCTCTGAGGACCATTATGGGAGAGACACATGGAAAAATGGAGAGCCTGTGAAGTGTCAGACACAGCAGGAATAACAGCAGTGAGGGGTTTTCAGTCAGTTTAAGCAAATTTAGTAAATATAAGTATTATCTTCTGTTTTTTTGTAAATGTGCTTGAGCAGGATCATTTGGTTGGAAGGGAGAAACGATTAAAAAAGTTCTTTTTATTTCTCTGAAGCAATGCTATTAGGAACTGCAGACTATCAAAATACCCCCTTTAACATGTATGTACATTTTTTTCAGTCAAACCAGATGCAAACTGACCAAAATTGCATTCAGACTCTTCTATATAATCTACTTTAAAGAGGGAAAATAACTTTTAATTTTTTTCTTGACATTTTCAGCTCAGATTTCAAATTCCAAAGGCAGAAATATAACATTAAAATGTACTTCACAACGAGGGTCTTGACTTATGAAAAATAGAAAATCTAGTGAAGAGGGTGATAAGGGAGATTTTAATCTCTCCCTTGCCTCTCCCCCCCCCCCCCCCCCCCGTCTTTTCCCGGTCCCCTCCCTCCCTTACCCGTTTTCCCCTTCCGATTGCTTTTACTGCCACCTTCTGTGGCTGCGGTGGCCAGCCGGACGTCTTCCTA
>CM031857.1:105558545-105579853 GCA_018697195.1 Certhia americana
AAAAAAAAAACAGAAAAAGTAAAAAAAAAAAAAAAAAAGAAGTATTTTCAAGGTACCCTACACTCCCTTAAAAGTTTTAACCTTCAGATTGCATTAATGCAACTATTCTGTGGCTGAGGTTGTCCATGAAGGACTTAATATAGTTTACTAAAGAGACAATAAGTGAGTCAGAAATACTCAACTGCAGTAAGGAAAAGTGTGTAGTTACAACTCAGTAACGTGTCAAATGATTTTCCTTTCACTCTTTTTCCTTATTTAATCAAATCCTAAAAGGTCATGGTTAAGATATTAAAAATAGCATATTTATTTTAAAGCCTTCTTTTTCTCTCTTTATGCACTTGTATGTGTCTGAGAATAAATATATATACATGTATACCTAATCTCTCTCTATATATTTATTTATTTATTTATTTATTTATAGACAAAATTTGGCAATGCATTTGTTCAAATTTTATTCCACTTTATCAATGATTTCTCTGTGACATTTATCTGATTTAATGGTGGAAGAGAAAAACTTTTTTATTCATGCTAGGTTATAATCCATTGAGAAATGTCTGCTCTAGACTACTACATACCACAGCTATGTGTTGAACAACTAAATAGGCTTTAATGGAATCAAAAATGTCTGTTCAGTATCTCTGCAACTACATACATTTGATTCTTCATGTAAAGATTAAATATATGAGAATATTCTATTTCAGATTACTTGTGCAATACCACCAGTTTATTTTGATAATATGAGAGAAGACTGAAACCTGAGAAGACTTTGTATATCAGTTGGATAATCCTAAAGACTGGGTTTCTATTTAAGACTTAAACAATCAAAAATTGTATGTTCCTTACTAGTGGAGTGAAATATGCCCAGATACAACAAAACCTTTGTAGAAATACTCTGTGGCAGACAGCATGATATAAATTATTGTAATCAAGATCAGAATAAGTGCACATACCAAGAAATACAATTTAGGCCCATATAGTATATTATTTCATGTGTAACTATAGTCCTAAAAAGATTTCAATTTTATACATTTGAAACATCAGAAATTATATTGTTCTGTAATATTTTTTTGCCAGATTTTTTGCTTCAAGCTATACTTAATGTCTCTGAATTATATGTAGGGACTTCATCATATATGATGCTGAAAAACAAATGAATGTTTATTTATGTTAAAAAAAAAAAAAAAACAACAAACCATCATACAATGGTGCTATGCAAAAAAATGAGCAAATTAAACAGCAAATGTCAAACTCAAAATTTAATATTGTATACAGTCATTAAAAACTGTATTTAAATTAACTATCTGCTCCAGAATATCTTGGTATAGGGATACAGCTCTCTTGTGAGAAATAAGTTAATCATATATAAAGCTGATCTCAAGAATAACGCATAGGTGAAATGACAAACAGTAGTACAGTTTTTAGTCAGAAATTTACAGTTTTTACAGGAATTAGTCTGGTTTCCAGTTCCAGAATAAATGCTTTCCAGCCTTATTGGTAAAGTCAGCATGGCTCAAGCAATTTAAAGAAGGAGTAGTTTCACATAAAGTGGCATTGAACAGTTTTTGTCTTAGACATACTGTGGACATGTATTAAGATTTCGTGCTGCACACAGGTTTCATTCTGAAAAATCCATCTAAATCTGCATGCATTCCTAATGGCAAACATTATCAGGGATTTGAGAGCTTGACAGATCACTAGAAAATGGAAAGTTGTTTGAAGGAACACTAAGGGTCTGGAGGGCTTAAATGCTTTTGATAAACTCAAATTTTAGATCAGTGTAATCAGATGAGCAGGATTTTTTTTTATATTTGTTAACAGATATGTAATTCTGAGACTCAAGACTGCATTCTGAAGTGCTATTCTTGTCTGTTTTCACAAGATATTATGGATGAATATATAGGTGTTTTGGTTTGAACGACAGATGTCTGCTAAGGAAGCAAGACCATCCCTTGGAATGGAGAATTTAAATCCCCTCCCTCCAAATTATCATAACTTTGAAATTAAGGGGCTCTCAGGCAAAGATATGGGAATAGGAATAACAGTTTTTTATTAGGAGAACTAAAATAAAAACACATGAAGTATTACCAAAAAAACAAACCCACTGACAGTCAGGATCCAGCCTGACACCCTGTGGGTCAGGGTGTTGGTGGCAGTCCCATTCCATGGTGGCTGCAGTCCCAGTGGCAGATGTGGCTCTGTTGAAGTGATGCTCCTGTAGAAAGAGTGGAGTTCTTTCACTGAAGGTCCAGTGGTGATAGATGGGCCTGGTCTGCCTCTGAGAATCCAGTAGAAAGGTTGCCTTGGTGCTCCAACTCCCATATTTTTATCCAGGTAGGAATACTTGGCTCTTCCCCCTGTCTGGAGCATTTCCCAGTGGGATGATGGAATTCTATCAGTGATACTCAATGGCCCATTAGCAGAAGATCTCTCCCAGGAGGGAGGCTGGGTTGTGGAAGAGATAAGAAAACTGCCCCAGCAGGTTTTTGACAGTTGGCCATTGACAGACAATTACACCACCCCCCCACACACCCTGCCCCTGTTTTCAACAGATGGTGACAGAATACAGACTTCTGGTTACTCTTGCACTGCAACCCAAGACAACAGGATATATCATCTCAAGATATAATCAACACATATTTGTCATAAATATCCAATTTGTTACCTATGTAATTTTACATGTTTAATATCTGAAGAACTTGGAAATAATAAAAAAATATTATTCACAGAAATTCAGCTTGATGCTACATACAATAAATGATATTAAAAACTAAAATAATCCCAACAACAGTTTACATATGGCATGTATTATAAATCTTTATATAGCATTTTTTTTAGTAATGAATGCATAATGAACTGTAGGTCAGTGCACTCCTTTGTTTTGGGATAGGCTTGAGAATGTTAGGCTACACATGTTTATTAGTGTAAATTTCACACTGTCAAAAAAGGAGCAGCAATATGTTCAATGTTCACATACCAGCCAAAACTGGTGTCTCATATCGTCTGAGAATGCTCCAAATAGTTATAAAAAGAGATAACACCACAGTATTTTCAATAATCTATTCTCTTTTAATTTTTTATTCTTTTCCCTGAGGTAAAATTCTGGACTACATATGTACTTTTTTGTTCTTTTCTTCACAAGAAAGTAAAATATCACCTGAAACAAGAGGCTTATAGAACAGTTAGTTTTCATGCCAATCTGAAAGTATACACAAATAAAAGACCAAATGCAAAAAACCCCAAGTGTTAAACACTTGTCTCATGGCTCAGAGGTAACTCTTGAGAACCATGGAGCTAGGAAGTTTAGGAAAGAGAAGGCATTCAGTTTAGTAAACCCAAAATTTAAATTTACAGGATTTAGATGTTTGTGAGACATTGAGCCTTTACCTGGAACTCTGCAGCAAATGTCACTTTTTAATGAATTAGTCATTTCAGCTCCTTAAAGTGTCCTTCATGTAGTTATATGCTATATTACCAATATGCTAGTGTCATTCCAACAGCTAATTTACAACAACTGAAAATATGGGAAAAGAAATATTAAACAAATGTTATACTTACCATGAAATAAAATGTAGCAAGTGACTATTCATGTTCACTACAGAAATAAATGAAGCACATACTTCAGTTAACCACATTAGGCTTATTTGGAAAAAATTATAATAAGCATTGCAAAATTACTTCTCTGTACACTAATGTAATGAATAGATTATAGATGTCAGGCTGTAGGGTTATAAGTTTAGATTCTTCCACAGCTTTCAAAGCAATTAATTTCAAGTAATAAATGCTTGTAATTATTAATCATTCATTCACGGTCAGATTTTCATGAGATATCTAAGAGCATGCATGGTACATTTCTCCTCATTAAAAATCAAAGGAGGACTAGCTTCTTGGTGTTGATGTTTTATGTTTAGAGATTGATACGAAGATACCTATAGGTTTATAGTAGAGAATTTTTGTGGGTTTCTTGTGTGGGGTTTTAATCTCCCATAAATTTCTATTAAACAGAATTCATCCCGTGTAAGTCAAAATTAGAGTATTTCTGTTTGGAAGACTTTTTCAACTTTTAATAAAGATCTCAGTACTCATATAAAGCAAGACAGCTTAAAAATACAGCAACCAATATTATTTTCTTTTTTACCTTTGTCAAGTGGCAGTTAATTTTACAGCTAGTATTTTAAAATAGCTACAGTATCCAAAGTGCCATTTACAATCTCTCAATGCTTTGGAAAGGTCAGGCACTTAAAAAAGCTTATAAATGCAAATATTTTCCATTATGAGATACTCAAATCAGTTAGATCATTCTTCTTTGAAAAAACAAACAAAGAGAAGTTACATTTAGAAGGGAAAAATCCAAGACAAAATATTTTGGAACTGTTGTTAGAGAATGAATGATCTTTAGGGTTTTTTAGAATGTTCAGAATAATTTGTTTACTGTAGTGGACACACAAGCAAATGGCCTGCCAACAATATTAGTTCAACCTAGTTTAAATCAAAAACTGAAATGAGGACTAAAATGTTATTGTAGTAGTTACTGGAGGGACACGTATGAGGCATAACTCCGTTTATTTGAAGGACTTTCTTCTGAGAGTGTTGATACCCATTGCAATTCACTGCTTGCATTTCAGTTTTATGAATACTCACATCTTTTTTCAGAGCTGTTTTATTTGTGGCATTCCTTATATCAGTCTGTCCCTGAGGTAAGGATGAAAATGGAGGCAGAAAATGGAGTGTGGTTTCCAGGGCAGACTGAGCCAGCAGTTCAAAAGGGAAGTGACTATACAGGCTCCTATTTTTACAGCAGAAAGAGGAGGAAAATTTTGCTACTTCTCTTTCCTGCAGTTTCTGGACATACAAGCCCATTGGTCTTGTTGTTTTCTGTTTAAAATTATTCTGACACAGTCACCTTGAAAGAGAAAATTACTAAAAAAATCCCCCAACATAACCCCCCTTTTAGAGTAAGATGCACAAAATCCATTAAGATTTGTGTTCCTGCTATTTATATATTAGGAGGAATGTTCACTTTTTTCAGTTGAGACCTCTGGCTCAAATAGGCTCCTGAATTAGTCAGTATAGCCTCTTGAGAGGACACAGTTTCACCTGACAGCTATGCTAGCCACTAATGGTGTGATGTTTCATGACTGCTTTAAAGAGGTGTAAATCTGTGCTGCTCTGACATCTGCCTCCTGTCACACACTTCTTATTTCATCCAGCTTCAGCACTCTTCCTTACAGGGCTGAAAAACCATTTAAAGGAAAGAGAACCAATTTAAGCTGGGTGACTTTCTATGCTGATGGGGACATGAGTGCAGTCAACCCTCATGCCAATATGTGTTGAGAGTGGGAATAATAGCCAGGGAGAAAAGGTGGGAAAAGGTGTTTTGGCTCAAACTGATTATGAAACATCACTCTAAGTCTACACTTGGTCACACTAAGTTCCCAAAAAATGTCAATACAGATCAAGAGGTATGACATAAATCATATCACACCAGAGTGGAATTGCTTTGCAGCTACCTGTATCTTCCCATCAAGATGGCTTTGCCTGGACTTTGGCAAACTGACAACTTGTTCTATTCCCTGTATAGGATTTTAGACTATTTTTTCAGACATCTGGGATGACGCACCTGAGTGTGTAAATGTCTTCTCCCATGATACCACTACATAACAGGTGAATGAATGCCAAATTCCAAAAATATATTAAAATACAGCTATAGAAATGTTTTACATTGAGCCATTCAACAAGAAGAATTTTATAAGAGGAAATGAAAAATGTGTGGTATATCATAGATCATGGAAATTTATAGCCCAGGTCTTCTAATGTGTTTGCATTTTTGACTGCTAAATTAATTGAAATGTTTCTCCATTAATTGAGATGTGTTAATGGTTTACCATGACCATGAAAAAGACATAATTATTTTGATATTACTTAAAGCTATATTTAATCACACTGCTACTTAATTGACTATCTGGTATACAGTTAAAGAAGCTTGAGAGCAAAGCAGACATTTAACTGTGATAAAAGGAAAAAGGGTATTACTCATATCAACTTTTTAATTAGATGTGAAGTTTACTTTGTTTATCCATTGTTCTTGCTCTGTCTCCTTTGTACTCATCAATATGAGTAACAAGCACATTAGATGATTGTTTTTCAGCAGGACACATGATAGATTCGTGATTCTGAGAACAACATAGGTAATAATTTTTGATGCTCATACTTCCACAGCTCAGCAAAATTGAAAAATAATTTTAATTTAAGAAGATATTTTCTTTGGTAGATTTTCAGTCTTTTAATGCTGTCATGCCAGAAGACTTTCCTTGACTATAGTCAAGGCAATTTTAAGTTGTTCTGCTTAGTGGCATGAAAAACTAATATTATTTCTGCATTTGAAACTTTGTTATAGAACAAATACACTGATTTCAATACAACCTGCACAATAAGGTTGTTGACTCAACCTTATCTGTACTTGAAAAAGTATTGTTTGATTAATGTTAGGATTCAGGGATATCTTATTTTTACTTTTGTCTGATTTTGTTACATGCAATTATCAGTGAAAATGGCTCCATATTAATAATTTTAAGAGTAAATCACTCTTTTGTTGTAAAATTCTTCTCTTTTTCCCTACACTAGAAACTAGATTTTTCTGTGGGAAAGTTGAGGTTCTATGTCCTCATGCCAAATTACCAAAGCCCCACCATCACTGCATTCAGTGAGTCTTTGCACACATCCTTTCCCTCAATTCCATCTGCATGTAATTAGTAAATATAGTTCCAGCCTGAAGCAGACCAAAAGAGAAGACTGTATCAAGTTAGCATCTCTCTGAGTTTGGGATCCCCTCCATTGAACTCTGCTTGTCATTTAGAAGTGTTGTCTTTATTATGGCAAGGTGGTGTCACTGCCTGACCCATCGCCCACCACTCTGCAGCACCCCTGCCCTATCTCCAGCTTTGCTTTGTGGCAATCTGTTCAAGTGTGGGTGTGGACCAACTCCCTGAGCTGTCATAATATCCCAAGGCATGAAATGTAATTCATGAGGTTTTGTGTCCTAAATTCAGTACAATTCTTTCTGAATTAACCTAATGGGTGAGGAGACACTAAGTGTTGAACTGCCAGTAGCAATTTACAAGCAACACACGGATGAAAATCAGGATTTCAGTAGTTCGAGATGTCTAAAGAGGGAAGCTGGTGCTTGTATAATTGCTGGTTACTTCAAAGCCACTTAATTTGGGACTCAAGTGTGGCTGACTTGTAGATGAGCTAAGTCTCAGTACTTGACCCCAGCAGCATTTCCTGAGACACGTATTCAGTGCATGATAAATGGAAGGTAAATCATTGCTGAGGTTTAAGGCTGTGGGGTTTTCTTAGCTTTCCAAAAAGCTCACAGTATGTGTTATCACTTGCTGTGGCACAGATGTTTTGTAATTCCTTGAGCCTTGGTACCATTTTTATGATTTAAAGAACAATACAGAATCATTACTAAATCATCTAATAGCATGTTTGTCTATACAATATGTAACAGCTTCTTCACAGTCAGTAATGATTGGTTTATTTATTTATGATCAGTGGTTTACCTATCCCAAAATATAGGGATATATTATCTATCATATAGTCAAACATGTAGGTAAATTTGCCTTGCTTATGAAAATAAAACACAATATTATATTTGAAATAGAATTCTGGGGTTATATGAAAATTAATTAGGAAACCCAACACAGACAATAGACTAAAAATTATTACCAGTTGTTTCTGCAGTTCATGTTTTACAGTACAGAAATACATACAACTGGGTTAAAAGACAGAAGTATTAAAATCTGAGCAAACGTAAGGTTATTTTTTAATACATTTTTTACAGTCTAAACCAGAAAAAATGTGGGACTAGATAGTCTAAAGAATGAAAAGCCAGCATATCATCAGTTTTATTCCCTAGTAAATTCTATACATAAAATATTTTTATGAAGTATATAGAAAGAGAAATTATTTTAAAGCCAGCAGTCTATCTTTAAAAGTATCTTTTTTAACAGGAAAATGCTTAATTATGGCATCCACATATAGCCTATTTATATTATAAGCATGAATGGGACCACATTACTGTAGCTGTAGATTTTACAGGCTGTGTAACAATTAAAAACTCAAATATTTTTCCTATGCAGAGATGAAAATCCACATCCTGTATCACTGTCCTTATGGTAGTAGGCCATAAATGTGTTCTAAAAGACGAGGAGAAGTTGGGTTTTGCCAGTTGAGTGTTTTCTAATAGATAAGAATAAATATTTTTAAAATATTGTTTAATTTTGTTTTTAAACTTAAACAGGGGAAAAACAATTAAAAGACAGGTTTTTTTGCAATAGCTTTCATCCTTCCTCATGCATCTGTGTTACTCAGTTTTGTCTACTTAAAACATTGATCTAAAGCATGTTTATTGTGCTCTAAGCAAAGACTGGAGAAGGAAAAAATAAAAAGAATCAGTCAGTGCTTAATAAAGGTCAAGAATTGTAAAAATCTGTGCTGCTTCCTTAAAAACATACGATGATAACAGAAATAGGTGGCTTGAGAGTGAATCTGTCATGTGTAGCTAAAGAAAATAACTTCTGTTTCATTAATGTTAGGGTTTTTTTCCTTTAATGACTAATCCTGGGAAAAACTGACTGTCAGAATCTATACATTAATTTTGATTTAAGTATAATATACTATTAGGAATGTTTAAATTATACATGTTTTTCTTAAAATTTCACTTTTAAAAACAAACTGCTTGGAGTTGTATGTTAAAAATATCATGAGGTTTAAGTCTGGCATATGTAAGTAATGATAAAACTATTTCAGGAGCATGGTATTGAAAGGCTGTTGGGGTCAGCGGGAGACAGACTGCTCTCAATATGAGAGATCAGTAAGTCTCAGCTTTATTCCATTAGTTATGTCTTTTATACAATTCATAATGAAGCTCATACGTAGTGCAAAAGCAAGCTAATCATTCGCTACTCACAGAAACGTTAACTCCTCTTAGTTTCTTACACTCGTGGATCAGTGTTAACATTCCTTTCCCCCTTTATCAGCTACAAAACTTCATTGTTGTTATAACACTCTCCTACAAGGGCACGGTGACCTTGTCAGCTTAGCTGAGTCTTAAACTTTGCTAACTCTACGCTTGCAAACTGATGTAGATTCACACGTCCCTTATTCTCTAACCATTCTTCCACAAAAGGCATTGCTAGAGTTTCTTCAGTCTCAAACTTTTTCTGATTCTCTTATGTCTATCATCTTCAGTTGTCTTTGCAATTCAAATCCTTTCCAGTACATAAGATGAGATTCAGGATTGTTTATCTCTTTATGGATATAAATGTTTCAGAAGTCTCAGGACAATTGAAACAATTCTGTATTGGAAAAACAATATAATTGATTCTTTAAAGACTTAAAAAGCACTCGCAGTATTTCATGCTAACTGCATATACCTTCTCTGCTTCTCAGGCCTCATTCTCTAGAGAGATGTACACTTTTCCCTTTAGTAATCTTCCTTGCCTGCTGGAGATAGACACTACTACACACAACACTGCTACCATCTATTTCCTTCCCATAAAGGGCATAGCCATCAAATTTTTCCTGGATTCTGATTCTGTTTCCTACTTTTCTCTTCAAGCATAGCTATGTTTGAAGCTTTCTCTATTTAGACAGTCTCTACCACCCTTAACATAAATATTTGTCTCTTGTCATGAATAATTATGACTTTCTTGTCTGGGTTCTGCCTTCTTTTACTGTTATTATTCTCAAGAGATATTCTAATGTAACTAATGAAAAGGATTACCTGGAATTCGAACACTGTGCCTTTTGCAAAGCTATTATACCTGCCAGCAATGGACTGTTCTCCACTTTTCTAGCTGAGAGGCATTTTAAAGAATTCAGTTTCCAATTAGTCTTTGGTTATACTGCTAGCAGAGGTGGGACAGGCACTTCTTGTATCAGTAAAGCAAGAAAGATTTCTGTGAAAGGGCATTTTCTGGAGCAGCAAAGTCTTCACAGGTGGTAGTTCTTGTAATGAAATAGACTTCCTCTCCTGCTGGTTTCACCCAAATACCCTGAGAGTAGAAGAGACTTTCTCCTTCCCCAGTATCCTCCATAAAAGTGACAGTCAATGAACAAAAGAAAGTGATTATCTCAGAAACATCTTCATCCTCCCACATCCTTACCTTAACTCATTAGAAATTCAAGAACTCTGAGCATATATTCAAGAATATACCTCTGAGCATCAAGAATCCTCTAACACTCACTTGTGCATTTCATACAAGGCAGATACAGCTAAGATAGGTATCATCCTCTTTCAGATCACTTATTAATTAAATACATTTATTGATGATGGCCAGACAGGATGAAATGTGTCTGAAATTACTGAAACTTGCTTGATTCAGTCTCCACATGAATTTCTATACGTTTGCTCACCACAAAGACTACAAATTTCTTGAGAAAATATTTCTATGTATGGACTCTGTAGACCCATGCCCAACTAGTCATACCTGGTTATGGCAGCTGCTACCCCAACAGCAATTGTTTTACCCTTTTCCTTTGAAGAGCTTTAGATTAAAGTTATTGCTCCTTAGTTCTTCCTTCTTCAGTGCACACTATGAACTCTATATAGGTCTAAACCCTGCAAAGGACATTGCCTTCTTCCTCATTCCCTTATCACTATCGGAAGAAATCACTATCTTCTCAGACAATAAGAGAAAGAAAGGCAAAGAAGAGCAAACTTATTCCATACAGTAAAAGTGTCACTAAAAATTAAACTGGATAAATAAAAATTTCTACACAATCTAGTCAATGCCCTTCTTATTAGAAGTCATTTTACAACTGCCATACATCCCACAGGACTCAACAATGATGGAAGACAGGATGGCCAGTGAGTAGTTTTCATTTGATTGGCATCTCTGGATACTTAAAACTCTCTCAGGTTAAGGTGTAATCTCAGAATGAGTCCTTGCACTAAGATCCAAATGTATGCTGCTTAGAATAGCTTTCATTTGGTATTTCAGAAACTTTTCAAAGAATCAGACCACGTGTTTGGGTGCATCCACCATCTCCCACACTGCCAATTTTAATGGGAAATAAAATAGAAAAAAATCTTTCACATGCAAGTGTGCAGTATTTCAAGTATTTCAAAGCAGTATTTATTAGTATTCTGCTCCACACTGATCTTAAATGACCCCATTATTTGCAGGCTGAAGCTTCCTTATGTTTTAGCAGCACAGAGAGCACTACCTTACTTCTGGAAGAGATTAGGTGATAAGCAGTCAATCTGATATGACTGATACTAAAATGCATACTACGGAGTTTTACCCACCTGATTTTGAGTGATAATTGTGATGTTTAGAACTCCTCCAATATGTCATGTCTGATGTTCTAGTCAAATTTCAGTGAACAACCTAAACTTTAGAAATAACTTCAGAGGAATTTGAAGTGTCCTTGCAAATCTTCTAGTCAGACAACTAGCTCTGAGAAAGTTGAAAATTATGTGTGGAAATTAGTACAAGAAATGAGAAGTCGATTAGGTGTAGGTGTAGCGGGCATAAACTGAGAGCCTCCAGGAAAATGAAAAATCCTGTCTGTTCAAAACCAGAAGTGCAGGCATCAGGCAGCTGGAATGCAGGAAGCCCACAAAATCTCTGCAGAGGTTGAGTTAAAACAAGTGAACACTGGCAAAGAGCAGAAAAAGAGGAGGGAATCATGAGGTACAACACAGCCCCTTCAGTCTGTTACAGGGAATATCATTAGGACAACACATAGTGCCCTGATGTGGCAGAGGAAAGGGAAATCCACAGACTCT
The DNA here is from genome assembly GCA_018697195.1 of Certhia americana. Taxonomy (NCBI): domain Eukaryota; kingdom Metazoa; phylum Chordata; class Aves; order Passeriformes; family Certhiidae; genus Certhia; species Certhia americana. The sequence goes on from CM031857.1 coordinate 105,570,343, forward strand.
CTCTCTGGGGTACTGGACCATGCTACAAGCAGCAGCAGCTACATGCAGAAAGGAAGGAGGATGTATATTGTGTGGCTGGGCTATGACTGTACCAAAAGGGCAGAAAGACTCTGTCTTGTTCATGAAGCCAGGATTACAATAGATATTAAGTGAGAGGTTCCTTAGTAGCATTCTAATTAGGTTAATGTCAGCCTGCAAAGCTAATACTTCTGTTTCTACATTTCTTCTTTTCTTAGATGAAAAGTGAAAGAAACATAAATAAATTCTGTTGCAGGAAATATATTAATGTTTGAATTATATTAGACCATGATGGGTATATAGCTATCCAGTTGTGTTTCTGTTGAGTACTTAGGCATAAAAGCAGACTTCAATTAGTAAGTATCAGAAAATAGGATGCATGTGTAAGAAACTAGAAGGAAACCAAAGAAAAATAGATAAAGAAAAAAGGTGGTCAGCTACAGTTCTGTCTTTTGAGAATGATTGATAGGTCACCCTTCTCTTGGCCTTTGAAGCTCTAGCATTTCTATATCCATTTATCTTTACTATTGTTTTTCAGTTTTAAGCTTATTATTTTCACAAAAGATATGAGAGAATGACTGCTCATGACTGAAATCAGCTATGGAGGATGATGTAGATCCTCTCTGGGAGAGCTCTGCACTAGCTTTGATGAGGCTGTACTTGCCTTCTTGCTTTTTCTGTACCACTCTGGACCATGTTGATTATGGGAAATTGCATTTTTTTTCTGACTGGTCTGTGATAGTCTGTGCCAGATTCTCTCTCTGTTGCTCACATGTTTTTAAGTGCTTGCTAGCAAAATTTGTGCAATCAGCAAATCCAAGCAGAATTACTTTAGAGGCCGAAAGTAGTTTTGAAATTACCATTATGTAGAGTTTATTCCTGACGTTTCAGTGTCCACCCCTACCCGTTTACACATATTCATTCATCCACTGATAAACACAAACAATTCTTAGATGAAGAGAGATTTTGTCAGGCAATTTGTCATGCTGACAAATTTTTGATAACCTGAGTCCTGGAACTTCCAGGAGCTAATTCTTCATTAAAGTTTTGGTTCAATTGATTGCAACAGCTGAGAAATGTATATTTTTTTCTTCCTCAGGAGCCATTTATGTGAATCCAACTCATTAACTTACCAGGCAAGACTTTTATCTGGGGTCTAACTGTAAGCCACCAATATTCATTCTTCAGTCCTCACAGAGAGGCAAAGGCTTGAGTTAATTGAAGAAAAGGAATTACTGTCACGTCCCAAGATGGGCCAGGATCAGGAGCTGTGGACACTTCCACAGTGATCCTGATGGTCTGTTGTAGTCAAGTGACTTTCCCTTCCCTGCCGCACTTTCACTTTCACTGTGCACATTCAGAGCTATCCCTTGTCAGAAAAGAGCAGAAAGAGCCATTGCAGTTACCAATAATTAATCAGTTCCTTGAGTAGAGCTGTCTCTTTTAGGTTAGTGGTGTCATTAGTTGGGAGGATCTTCTTCAGTGTCTCTGTAACAACTTATTTTGAAAAATGCTGATGAAAAACTACCCCACAGCTTGAGCTTTGGTTGCAGCTGTGCACCTATGGGGCACAACATCAAAGATATGTCAGAATGAGAAACGCAGATGCTGCTTATATCTAAGGGTCTAAATAGGACAACCATGATAAAGTCTTATTTTTAAAATCAAAGTACCTATCTTAAAAGAAGAGGAAACAAGAAAATCATGGTAAAGTAGTCATTTCCTCTTTCCTGCAAGGTTTGAAAAATGGGAAATATTTTTCCATTAAAAGCTATGGGAATTAGTGTTGAGAATATTGTATTTACTGGTAACACTCTTCCTGCTTCAAACATAAATGAATACCTAATAATAGGTTCTTAGCTTTTCTGACATTTTCACAGCATGTAAAACCACTAGAGTTTGGGGTTTTTTTCTATTTTTAATTTCTGGAAAGGTTTAGAAAATCGTTTAATAAGTGCAACATTTCAAAGGATTTTTGCATATGTGTGGCTCTTACAGATCTCTCTCAAGAGAATACAAGACATGAAAGCTGAATATTTAACAACTCACCTCTTTTCCATTAATCACTGAGTTGTCAGGAAAGCACATTTACAGGGATAAAAGGTTAACATCAGAGTAATATAGTGCAAAAGCACAGCAGGAATCAGTTATTTCAGTGTGGCTATTTATTGTGGAATGTCCTTTAACAGTAAAAAATTATTTTAAAAATGCAGTTAGAAAATAAACTTAATTAAATATTCATAGATTATTTTAAATTTTAAAACATAGTTTTTATGGTTTCTTATGCATGTCTATAGGTAGAACAGCTATCATATAGTTTGTCTATATTCTATATTTTCCACCATATTTCACTATTTTTGTAGGATGAGGAATGAGTACTTAAAATATGATCTAAGGACAAAAAAAAAAAAAAAGTCAGGGAGGACAACAACTTTCTATTGACTCACAGTATATGAAAGATGTGTTTTTCTTTAGGCCAAATAAAGTCTGAGTCAAAGGAAGATAGAAAGCTTGCTTATCATGCTGATGCTGGGAAAACTTGGGACTGAAGCTCTTGGTCCTTCAGTATGGAAAGACATAAGAGATGTTGTGGGCATCCTGCCTCGCTATGAAAAAATAAATTACTGTTTAATTTTGCCCCCAGCATTTGAAATAGTGCTTCCCCAGATGCATTTACAAAATTCCTTCCCTTACACAGAAAAGCTTAGGGATTTTCTAATTCCTATGTCCTGAATCATGGGGATATAAATGACTTCTTTGCACCTACTTGTGCAGCAAAGGTAACTCTTTTATATGAGACTGGGTTTTAATGTTAAATAAAACCTTAAGGCGTTCCATATTTTTTGCAAAATTTTCTCTTCATAACTTAAATAAAAAAGTTTGATTTGAAGCGCCAATTCCATGTGATATGTGCAGAAGGATTTTCTTTAAACCCATAAATACTTTTAGGCTATGTAATGGAAATATTTTCATGAGAGCTATATGTAATTCATGATGAAAGAGTAAAAGAAACTAGGTGGAAACACAGGGGAAGGAATTCCCTGTAGGCTTCTCTTAATCTGCTTGTTTCTCTTGCATATCTCAGGGCCAGAGGCTGGCCCTCTTTAGTGTCCCCTCACTTCAATCACCACACCCGGGACGTGCACATGGGGGTAATGGAGGCATTTTGTTAAAATGTTCCACCTCTACCCAGGAGAGTCTACCTGCTGGTAATCTCACTGAACCTCATGCCAAAATTTCTCTTGTAATGGCAAATGCATCCACCTGCTTTGGAAAGGGCCAGATCATTTCTCTGTAATGTCATCTCTTAGAGTGTCCTGGGGAAGAAAGGTCCAACATGGCCATTCATGAATAAAAGCTACAGGAACTGCCTGTCACTATAAAAGGGCCAACAAATCATAATTCAATAGTTAACACTGTAATACTGTTGTTCAATTTTTATAGAGAAGCTATGCTTTCAAAAATATTCAAGGATTTCATATTGTAAATTATCAGCATCAACAACTGCACTGTGGTCTCTTTTTCCTTCAAAAGTATTTAGTGTTTTTTCCCTAACTCCTTTTCATCTTGATATTTGCGTCAGATGGGTAACTACTGCCTTCCATGAAGAGTTTGCTGTGTATATGACCTGCTCAGTAGCACTGAGGGGTGAATGCTTTCGCTATATTTTTCACAATGTGCTTTTTCATCATCCTGAAGATTTTTCTTTTCTTATCTTATTTCCACTCCTATTTCTTTCTTTGCTTATATGGCTGTTTCTGAAGCTGTTCTTTTATTATTTTTTTTATAGTTTGTCTCAGAAAGCTGTTAAACTAGTGACAAGCAATCTATCAACAGGGTGGTAGCAGAGGGATTTTAAATTTGCATTAGCTGAAAGATGCCAGACTTGCTCATTGCTCATTGCTGAACCAATTCTATGACCCAACCATCTTCCATGTCAAGACTGGCCTTGTCCTGTGCCTTTTTACTTCCCCTATATTTGGGGAAATAATCCTTTCTTTCCCACTCTACTGGGATCAGTAGCTGGGATCACAAAAGCTAGATTTATTCTTTCCTTATTGCTTCAATAAAGCTGCTCATCAGCAATGCAAACGGTGAGATTCTGGGTCCTTTGATGGTTTGGGTAGTGTGCAATAATCTGAACAAAGAGGAGGGAAGGAGAGAAACCCAGTGCTGTCACAGGTTATGACAGAACTTTACCTCTGGAGAATCTTCTGCTTTTAAGGACATTAAGGATGAGGCAGCCATGGCCTTGATCACACAATCATTTTCTGATCTACCTTAGTCCTTTGTGCAGGAAGTTTGATAATAAATAATGTTGAAGCATCAGTGTTGATGGGTGCATGTTTGGGTGGGCATGGAAGTCAGGAAACATCTCATTAGTAACATTCTGCCACTACTCTGAGCACACCTAAAACACAGAGGTGCTTATGCCGTAATGAGTGTGTGTGTGTACCTCAGACTGCCCATAAAAACTAAAAAAGGACTTAAAAATGATCTAGTGGCTGCTGAGGTTTTTGTGCTTTTTGCAGAGACTGGTCTCCACCCTGTACTGTCCAGCCTGCACTAAGCCCAGTTTTGGAGGCTCTTGCACTTGCAATGGGCAGCTCTGTTAGAAAGCTAGAACTTTGTGATTTACAGCCAACTCACCAAAATTCCAAAAAGCAGGTCTCACATTTCTGAGTTATACTTTGGCTTTTTTTATTTTCCCCTAGAGTCCTGAATTCCATCTCAAGAAAAGCTGCTTTTAAGGTGTCTCTCTTGGGAAATCTGTCTAAAAGCTCTGCATTTTTCAGGGCCAGGCGTAAAAATCAAATCTCCTCAGCTAGCCCAGTGGAGACGAATGGTGCTCAGCCTTATCTTGTAAAAGATTCACAAAGGTGCTTCCAGGGACTGTATCCTCAGTAATCCATAGTATTTGGTCACTGAAAAGAAGTTGCGATTACTGGCCTGTGCAGTCACAGGATGAGCAGGGAACAGAAATGCCAAGTGATACCACTGTGGTGTTATTAAATGCCAAATGGGATGAAAGCTCATTGAGAGCCAGCACCAAGCATGGGTAAGAACACCTTCATCCACCTGTTGGCAATGGCTGTTATGAACTTTCCCTATTTTGGATACCTCAAAGAAAATCAAAAGCTAAATCAGTATTAGTAGGTTTACAAAACAGAGAGCTAAAGAGCTGTGTATTTCTGAACATACTAAGTCCTGAATTTAAAAAAAGAAAATAGTACACACTTATTTATTTGTGTAAAATTTGTGAAAAATTATTTATGTAAGGGACCAGTCAAGTTTCAGGTTTCTCACTGACCTGCTGAATATTTGGGCTCTTTTTCCTATGTGTCCTGTTATGAAGAGGTAAAATGCACCCCCCCCAATACCACCACCCTCAAGTAAAAAAGAAGATAATTGTTATCTTCCTGCATCAACACTAACTTCCAATGGCTTCAAATTCAACTCAGGTGGGATTCTTTTCAGAAGTTCTGTTCTGTTCTCCAGTACTGAGCTGTATTATAAAACCAGTCCCATTTGTGAGCATAGTTAACTGTCCTCTTGTTATTTGCCTTTTATTTTGTTTGCCTGTATACTGAGATACACCAAGGCAATTAATTTTCAGCATTTTTTAGGCTACAAGACACCTGTGTTTTTTATTTTACCTAACACATTTCTTAAAAAGAGATAAATGTTTAAATTACATCTTTATATTGCTGCTTACTGCCATGGATTATGTTCAGAAGACATGTCATGTTTTTGCAGTTATTATTCAGAACATTTGAAAAAAAGAACCTATATCAAAACAGATTCTCTGTGTTCCCATTTGCATAACTGTCTTGTGTGTGTCTTGCCTAGGTTGCAATAGCTTGTCTTTAAACAGCAGTACAAGCATGGCTCCAGTGTGTGTGTTGGCTTACAATTCACTGACAATTCACTCATAATGCACTTAAAATTCACTTACAATTCACTTAAAGTTGCAGTACTGGCTGATATTTGACAGGTGCTACCAAGTTGTTCTTTTGAACATTCACAGAGGGAAAATATTTGTATTTATAAGTATGAAAAAAGTGGTGGCTAGGAGAAAATTCCATAGAACTTCTAAAGGAGTTATTCAATTATTGACTTTAAATTATGAACAACTATGCTCCACATTTTTCTATTGTAGTTGCAACTTTTGAAATTCACTATAGTCCCAGACCAAGGTTTGAAGATCAATGTAATAAATATCCAATGCATTGTGACTACACACCATTTCTTTATATGAGGGTGATTTCATGGTTCATTGCATTCCATAAAATATGATTTTAAAATGTAAACAACAACAAAACACATACCATTTAACAAATATCAAGTACTTTGTACTTCTCAAAATCCATTTGATTTTAATCTATTTGATCTGGTTAGAAAACAGAAAAAAAAAATGGATACTATTATAACAAAAAATTTTACTTCAAATAAAAGATATTGTGAAATACATTGTTTAAGTGAAGAACAAGAAAATACAGATTCTTCTGGGTGACTGCTTGTTTCCTATTTCTGTGTGTTGAAGAATCTTTTACAACAACAGAAAATGCTCCTATGTGCAATCCTTACGTATTTACTAGCAGTACCAGTGCAGCTAAAAGTGAAAGGGAAAAAAAGAATATGTCAAAGTTATTAATGGTCCAGTAAGGGGTTTTTTTTCAACAGAAATAATAGAACAAATTAAATAAACAGCAACAAAACCATTAAAAAACAGAATCTACCTAAAGCTGACAGAAAATTAACACCGACCAAACAGGTTAAATTTTCTACTTTCTCTGTATAATTGCAATTAAAGATTAATTAGACTTTAACTACTGCCTAAACAGACATAATAGTACATATCACAAACATGAATTCAAAGCACAGCTCTCAGATACATTTGCTAAGTATGTAAGGTTTATTTTCCTGAGGGGTTTTCTTTTCTTGTAAGCTCTTTCTATACTGTTAATATATGGAGATAACTGAAAAATTAGTACAAAATCTATGAAGTTAGAATGCATTATTAATGAATCTTTCCCTGCTTGAGTCAGTAGATTTGAAAGCTAAGATAACAATACCTAAGTCTATTTTTCAGAATAATTGAAAGTAGTTTCTTTGCACGTTTTGAAAGATCATATTTTGATTTATGAGTGTTTGCTTAAACATGCAACCATAAGACCATGCAACCAGTTATAGTCCTGAATAGCATTATTACAAAGGATAAGTTTCAGTTGTTCAGGGTATAGACATAGGCAAAATGCTTTTGTGTAACCACCTTTTGTGGCCAATTGCATCCACACACAGTCTTGTTTTCCCCCATTTTTGAGACTGAAGTACTGTCTCTTGGCTAATAGGAACAGGATTTTCAAAGTTCAGATGTGCTCTTTTTGAAGGAAAAGTTATACAGTTATTTTAGTATTAATATAATAATTTTATAAGTGAAACTAGCAGAAAATGTGTTAATTACAAATAGTAGTTCAAGTGCAGGAAGACATGTGAAAACCTGAGCAGATTATGTGATCTATTAAGACATGGAAGTCTTTCAGCACAATCAGTAATAGACAGGTTAATCTTTGAAACACACAAGTACATGTGTTCACATTGTAGCTGTAGCCTTACTAATACTTGTGACTGTATCTTCACTGATGAAAACAAACCTTTTACCATATACCCAAACAAATATCCCAGGACAACTGATTTCCTTCTCAGTAGCAGAGCTGTAGACCAGAGGAGTCACTCAGCAGATGACAATCTCTTTAAGCAGCAAAGCTTAAAACAATTTATAGGTACAAATTCACTGTCCTGCAGAGTGCTGTGGATTTCAATGCATCGATTCTGGCCTCATAGGAGTACCCTACTGCTGAACATAGAGTGGTAGAAGATATAAATGAAAGTGTCTGTTAAAATCATCCCTGTGTTTTTCTGGCCCAAGGTTATTGGAGCTGAGTAGCAATGAAACAAGATCAATGTCTGCTTGAATCTTTGTACTGTGCTGCCTCTGCATTTCAGAAAACATGAGATCAATGAGCATGTCTACCTGAACATCTGGGAAGGCTTAAGACATTTTTCTCTTAAAAGAACAAAAAGGGTTTGGATCATCCTTTCTCTGTTTCATGCAAGGTGATTGGAAAGAGTTGATAAAATGTAGTATTAAAATCTGTCAAGAAGGCCAGAAAAACTGAAATAGATTTTTTGACAGTATATTTGTTATACTATCAAGAAATCAGATGTTAACTCTCAAAGAAGAATAATAAACGTGGCTTGTACACTGGAAACAAATCATGAAACTTGAAGACGCAAAGATAACGAGTTTGAAACAAACACAATTCCTTGTTTTGTTGTTCTTTTCTCAGCTCTAGGACAGATTGTTTAGAATCATTGAATCATTTAGGATGGGAAAAAACCCTTCAGGATCACTGAGTCCAACAGTTACCACAGCACTGCCAAATCCACCATTAAAACACGTCCCCACGTGCCACATCTCCACATCACCTGGTCCTGCATGTACCAGGTCATGGCACTCAGGATGAGCTGCTGCATGATGTTCCTGGCACTGATGTGTGTCTAAGTGGTGTTGCCTTGCAACAAAACACAAGATGAGAAAAGAAAAATCTCTGCTTGTTACTCCAATAACACAGTTTAACTTCCATATTTCATTATGTCAATTAGGATTTTAAATTTTCTTTTCATAGTATTTTGGTTTAGAAATTTTAGTAATCAATGGAAATATTTATTCTTCACTTATATTAACTAGATAATAACACAGTTTTACCACTGAGAATGTGCAGTATCTTGACATCTCATAAATAATTTATTTTAAAACTTTTTTTCTAAATTTGAGGTCAAACTCCATTGTTGTTTAGTATTTAAATAATTATTCATGGTAATGCTCAAGCACATAAGGTTTTTGTAATGTGTTTTATGGGACATGCTGTCCCTGCAAGGAGGATTGTCTCTTTTCACAGTTCAGAAAAAAAGCCAGAAATATTACTGGCACAGCAGACGAGCCCTGGCTGTCTATCTACCTTCTTTTCATGATGTACAGATAATGTCACAGATTAGTGTTTGGCCCCCAGGGAAGATGACAAAGCACTGTTTATGGTTGGTCAGTAACGCACTGACTGCATTATTGCAAAAAAAACCTCAAAGGTCTTTCACCCAGTATTTTGCACATGACCTTTTCAAACAACCCTCTTACCAATGGATGTGCTGTGGGCTGTATCTTCAAAGCTAGGAGTTTTTTGGATATTTTTTCATCCCTCCTTTGTGCAGCTGTTAAGGTGCCTCATCTCCTTTGTGAGTCAAAAACTTTCTAGAGGCAGCACAGAGCATTTTGAATAATTTCTTACTCTCCCTCTATCTCTAAAAATACTTGTTTCTCTCCACTGCTTATTTAGGTAATTTGCCCTTAAACTGCAGATCTATCTATCTATCTATCTATCTATCTATCTATCTATCTATCTATCTATCTATCTATCTATCTATCTATCTATCT
>CM031857.1:105579863-105645766 GCA_018697195.1 Certhia americana
TCTATCTATCTATCTATCTATCTATCTATCTATCTATCTATCTATCTCACGTCAATAATCTGAAGAACTACTCCTTTCCAGGATACCAATCCACTCTGGAAAACCCCCATGGTGATGTGGAATGAAGTATAACCTGAGTTTATCAGTCCTGCACAGAATTCACAGCTATGGGCCACATTTGCCAAAAGGGCTGGCCAACACCATGCCTCCTCTTTCAGCTGGCCTCCTGAAGGAACAGTTAAGCAAGGTGTCCATGGGAAAGGAAGCTTAGGAAACTTTGCACTAGGAAACTGCAGACTGAAATTTGACCCTGGATGTCAGAGTCTGGAAGCCTGTGTTTGAAAATAAGTGTGGCAGTCAGTGTAAAGAGACCAGCACAATGGACTGTAGCTGCCCAAAAGAAAGCCTTAGAGCAAGATTTAACATTCCTTTACAGCAAAAGGGACTAACTCAAGGTAATGTCATTTCTCTTAAAAGTGTCCACACCAGTCTCATCTGTGGAAGGAAGATTAGGAGCACAGGGTGGAAGAGGGTGGAAAATGAGGCATGTGTAAGAATCCAGCAAAGCGTCTTTTACCAATGTCGGCTTTGAAATCCTAGAAAAGGAAACTAAAGAAGTCGAGTGTGTAGGACTAGAGATTAAAGCTTAAATTGATTCACCTTTCTTATAAGGAGTCCATTGGAGTGGTTGACAAACTCATTTTAGTGTCAAAACTCAAGCTGTTCATTTAAATTGCACCTTTGAACTCACTTGATTTCTGCAGCATACCTTCAAACTTCAATTTATACCTTCCATACAGTTTTCCTATTAGTATTGTTGCAAGGAGGTATATTTGCTGTACCACTCCAAACATAAAAAGAATCTGTTCCCATCATGAAACAGGCACAACCCAAGCTTCATGTTTACAGCACCTTCATTTGCAAAGCAAGGTAGTAATAGACTCCATCAGGCTCTTGAATATTCAAATTTGTCACTTTAAAGAAGAATTCAGGGAAGCCAGGTATAGTGTCCAAAGAGCAATACAGTAACTATGGGTATATAAAGTATATAAGTATATATATAAAGTATACAAATATATATATAAGTAACTAAGCATGGGCTTTTCCTTTCAGAAGAGAAATTTTCATATTTAAACTGTAAAATCTTCAGTTCTGTAACAGATTTCGGACTAAAAGTTTCAATTAAAAAAAACAAAAAAAAAACCAAAACCAACAACAACAACAAAAACGCATTTCTTAGCATCCATGATGCTCTGGAGTACAATAACAATTCCACAGTTTTAAGATACAAGTGGAACTAGATGCAAAAAAGCATAGACAATTTATATTCTCTGAATTAGTCAGAGCACCATAGTGTGAGTTAGTGGGTTATGCTTTTGTATTCAATAACATCTAGAGTTTATTTACTCTATTAACAAATAGAGTTTCCAGTAAAAGCAATACAAATTGGAAGTCAGTTAAACATTTTTGTTGGTGAGGTCTTTTAAATATTAGCAGTATCACGAATGCTTAGTATTACCCATATATAACCTTTGCTTTATATTAGAAATCATTTAAGTAAAATGATAAATGCCAACATAAATAAGTATTTTAGTGGCAGTGATGATCATAAATTATACATTTCTTTAAACTTTGCTTTATGTTTTCTGCTGTAAGTCAATCCTACTGATTTTTCTATCAAATGCTTACTTGGTAATTAAATTAAATTATATACTCAGTATTTGAAAAAACTACACACATAAACTTTGTGCTGATGATCAGGCATCTTTATTCTCACAATGAATATGTCAGCCAACAAATTTTGTGAAACCCTGTACCTTTATCAACTCTGCACCCTCAGTTGCTGTCTTTGTGTGTTTCTGTGTGCATATATGTTTAAATCTGGAATTTATGTTGCTTCATAGAGTTTGTTTTTTTTTAATAAAAAGAACTAAGTAAATATTCTAAGCAATCTAATTACTTGTGGGTCATCTTTATGGGTTAATGTGGTTGCTTCTTTACAGCTCTGCACTTATTCATCCCATCCTCTCTCCATAAGCCTCTACATCTTCATCTAACCTCATATTCTCTTGTATGTGGCTTCATGGCAACACCTTCTCTTGTAGCATAATCCTTAGGACCCAAGGCAACTTCTGCTCTGCTTCCAACATAAGGGTGATCTTTCACTTGGTAATATTCTCAGGTTGCCTAAATGTTCCTCCTTTCCCCTTACAGGGACCTCAGAGAACACCAAATGACATTTTCTAGTATGTCAAAGTAGCTCGAGGAAAACAGTGACAAAGAAGGGGTGAGAGAAACAGTTGCAAAGTGTGTTTATTGGTGCTGTGAAAAGAAAAGCTAACTTCTTCAGCTGTCAAGTAGGAAATACACCTATGGGAAGCCCTAATTACCTATTGGTATATAGTTCCTCCTATATTTATACCAAAGTAATAAATCCATAGGGCGTCAAGGAAGCTTCTTTCTGCTGCTAAGAAGTAGAAATGATTCATCTGCAGTGATCCATCTTTCTTTCTCTAAGTCAAACCCTTCCCCTCTGACAAGTGGTAAGAATTGTATTTTTATTACCTGCCATTGGACTGGGGGAAATAATATACAGGCTTTTGATGGAGTGCTGATAGTGCTAGCCAACTATTTTGGAAGCAAAGTCAAACACCAAGCACAATATAACCTGGACATTAGGTAGTCAAGATTTTTATGGCATATCTAGAAGGTCTTTTCAGAGGAAGCATAATACCACTTCCTCCCCCCTCTAAAAGAATTCCAGCACTGGTTACTTTGATGTCAGCTTATTGATGTCAGCCAGAAATGCAGCCACATGTGGCAGTGTGTGTGAGAAGCTCAAATATTTTCAATCCAAAGTAGATTTTCATCTGGCTGGTGAAGGCTAAGAGCAAAGCAAGTCTCCATCTGCCTAGAAATTTAAAACATTTCAAGTATTGTAAGTAGTGAGACTGATCTGAGATGGAGTCATCATTTTTAGACTCTGGAGCAGGATGGGATCCACTGGGAACAAGATTCTCTGTTTTCCCATTTGGAATCTGATCCTTTTGTGCTGCCATTTAAATGCATATTATTACTTGTGTCCTTTGATTACTTTTGCAGGTCTTATACCCCATGCTCATTTATGGATACCTGGCCCCATCTAGATTTATAGGCTAATCCACACTTGGCCTATTTCAGATCTTCTGTCAGATGAATGTTTCACTTGCAAGGTGCAAGTATCAAGAAAGAATTTTCAGCTTTTGTGGTGTCCTTGCTGCTAGAAAGAACTTCCACAAGGCTATGCTAACATTTTCCTTCAAAATCCACCCTAATACTCTCTTTTGCTGTGATACTGTGATGAAATTTGGAAAATAAGTAGCTACTATGAGAATACTGCTGTTTTTAATACCATCATCTCATTTTCCTTTGCATTTCTTCATCTGCCTATAACAATCTGTTGCCTCTCATTTTAAGTGTATATTATAGATTTAGGAACATCAAGAAAAGGGTCAACTGTGAGTGTTGTAGTCTGCAAGGATAATGGTCTGTTACATGACTGAAACCTAAGTGGTGCATACAAAATCTTGGCATGTGTGAATTGCATAGAGGGATTGGGTTTGTTTCTGTTTACATTTATTTAAGATCTAAAACTTGCCAGCAGAGTTTAATGAACATTTAGTTAAAAAAAAAAAAAAAACAAACCTTAAAAAGGTATTCTTTTTCTTGTTATCTGCAAATTTCCTTTATTGAGTCTGCTGGTTTTCTTTCAAGTAATTATTGTATAATGGCTATGCACAAATAACTAAAATGAGTGTTTAGAAAATATTTGTAAAGTCTGTTAAATCCTGTTGGAACCATCGTCCAGGAATCAAGGCTTCCTTGCATTGCTGCTCCATAAGAAAAAGTATTAAATGTGTATCACAGCACTATAACATCCTCTGAAGAAAAAGAGTTAGTCTTAGGATTGGACAAGAAAACAAGTTATATCTCCTCTAAATCATATAGTCCTCTAATTTCCCTACTCTTGCTTCCCAGAGGAATAATCCTTTGCACCTGTCATGGAGTATCCTATGCCATGCTCCTGATTGTCTAGGATTCAGAATATATTTATTAGTGTTCATGATTCTTCTTAAATATGAAGTTATAGCCTTAAGGAAGTTCAGTCTGAAGCCTGTAAAAACTCCACCTCAGCATCCCCAGATCAAGTGCTCAGCTATATAATATGAATTTTAGGCTTTTCCTGGGGTAAAATAAGGAATATTCTTATATAGTTTGGACTCAGGAACCTAATCTCTCCAGAAGTGACAATTATTTTATGTGAAGGAAAATTTTATTTATTGTCTTCTGTCCAGTACTCTTCTCAAATGAAAAAAAACTAACTCTGAACAGAAGTACAGAACTGCATGCTACAACACTTTCTCCCTCAATTTATAAACTCTGTGCTTCTTCAGAGAACAAAAATAAAACTAAAATCCATTGCTTAAAATTTTTCAGACTGGAAGAAAATAGCTTATCAATTATGCAAGACCAGGAGCTTTGCCCGAGCCAAAAGCACCTCTGTGGTAACTTTCTTTGCAGTACTGACAATCCTCTTTCCATTTCCCCTTTGTCACGCAATCCCTGAGTGATCCTGCAGAGTGCAGCCCCACAGTGTGTAACAGAGTGTTTTTATAGTAACATCAAGCATTTTCTGTTCAGCATATGACTGCTATCAGACACTGATAACATATTTTCCACTTTGCTCACCACTGATAGGTAGAACTGGTCCTCAGTCCCCCAGGGATGGGATGGAGTCCAGGATTAGCTCTTTACTCAGGTGTCCTGTTTTTCAAGACATTGAGTGGAACTCCTTTAGCAGCAGTTTCCCACAAAGGAAATCTGGCTTGTTAGGAGGAAAAGAAACCACTGGAAAATTCAGGAAGCCTCAGGATAGATATTAAACTTAGGAATGTTTCATGTGTAACAACATGTGGAATAACCAGAGTAGCAACCAAGCTTTCTTTGTGTTCCCAAAACTCATAGATTTTTCTTTATTCCGTTAAGGATGTGCACTAGGATGTGCCCTTTGTCATCTACAGGAACAGAGCTGGTGTCACTGATTGTCTGGTTTGAGCCAAACAACTCCTGTCACACCATGAACAGGTCACGAGACTGATTAACCTGTTTACTGCCAGTGTTAAATGGCAGTTCTCTGTTCTAAATACAGTTTATGAACTGGTGGGGAAAAGAGATCTCCTTTGGAATTGAACCTAAGGAAATTATGTTTGCAGATGTATCCCTTTCTCTTTTTTTCTTTTTTTTTCTTTTTTTTCACTGTGATATAGTTTCCAGCCTCTTGGACAGGAAAGTCAATTTATGAGGAAACAATACAGACTATCTAATATATTCTTATTCTTCAAGGAACGTTTTAAAGAAGGATTTATATAATATTTTCATTTGGCTACTTTTTACTATGGAGTTGCTGGTTTTTTAATATTTCAGTTAATAGTTAGAAAATATTTTTTTAATTAAATTCCCAGATAAACACATATGTGCAAATGATAGAGGCAGAACATTTGCTCAAACCAGTGTTTATTATCGTACATTCATTTTCAGTTAATAGCATCTTTTTATTTCTGTAATTTTTTTTTCATAAATCACATTAAAATACAATGTAAAATTGCTCACTTATATTAAATTGAAAGTCCCTCTGATGGCAAATTTTATCTTTAATTTTTTTTTCATAAATCACATTAAAATGCAATGTAAAATTGCTCACTTATATTAAATTGAAAGTCCCTCTGATGGCAAATTGTATCTATAATATGTATTTTTTTTCAACAGGGTTTACATTGCATGTTAGTTTTATGATTATTTTGAAATTTACTACTATTTTATGGCATTAAACATTTAGAAATGAAAATGGAAGAAAATGAAGCATCTTATTGTTAGAAATAATTTTCTTCCATAAAAGTCAGCAGGTTCTTTTATCTTCCAGTGTTAACACTTTCTTCAGAAATTCCATATACTTACACTTAAATACAATGAACACACAAAATAAAAAAGGATGGTTTTTTTCCTCACACCAGAAAGGTGTGATTTGTCATCATGAACTGGGCATAATTTAGGCTGCCTCAGGAATTATGTGTCTGCTTTTACATACTTTCTGAAATTAAGCATTTTGAGATCCCTAATATCTGTCTGTTTATCACAGTTATATTATAGTTGTTTTTCTAGAGATATATTTATAAGTGCATATATATATATATATATACACATACACATTTTATATAAAAACACATACATACATACATACATGTGTTTAAATACACATATATACATATATCTATTTACATATAAGTTTGTATATATATAAAGATACAAATATTTAGAAGCATGCATTAATTGTGGCAAAAATCATCAATAATAATAATAATAATAATGATCCTACTGCTCCTAGTACTACTACTACTACTACTTCTACTATTACTGCTACTACTACTACTAATGTTATATGATTTATTACTAAATATAAATATAAAAAGAAATAACTTGTTGGGAAGAATTCACATAATGTTTCACCCATTCAAAAGTCATTAAAAGGTGCTATCTAAAATAAAAATCAGTTTAGAAGAAGATTATGGAAATTTTTTTAAGGCCCCTATCCAAGCCTAAAAGAGATATACTGAAAACTCTAATATTTCCAGTCTTAAAAAGCTGACAGAAATTCCCATCTGGTATAAATCTGTGCCCAACAGGTACTTCAGTTTACTTAGTCTGCAGCCTGGTTCCTAGTGTGGCGCAAAATTGTTTGGCTCCAGTGTAAAAAACTGATTATTAATATCCTAGTTAGATTTTACTGCGTCCCTATTGGCACTAGGTCTGCAACAAAAAAATCCAAATCTCCTCTCTAAAATTATATCTCTTTCTGCTATGTTCATTCAGAAGCTTATATATGAGAGATTAATAGAGACAAATACTTTCAATGTGTTCCTTTTTCACAAGGAATAATATACCATGTCTTTGTTTAATGTAGATAAAGCAAAACTACTCAGAAAAAGCTGTTTCAGCTTGAAATGAAATGTTGAAATGTCCATAATTTTTATTTATTTCTAAATAAAGTCTTATACAGAATGACTTCTGGGATCACACTAAGAAGATATTTATTGTAGTTCTTACTCTCTTAATCTATCAGCAGAGAAGATTAACTGCAATGTAACCTGTGTACTAAAGACTGAAGAGAAGGAAGGCTATTCTCATTAAAAAGAAAAAACATCAATTAGGAAAATCCTGAAAGAGTATAATTGGTCAATATTATTTTTCCCATCTGTTGGCTACAGTAGAAGAAGGCTGATTAGGTAATTGTCTTGAACTATCGTGATGTCTTAGCTGAAATCAGGATGCAGTTCCTGAAATTGGAGTGCACACTTTGTGTTTTTGCCAATTAAAACACAAAGCCATCAAATCCTTCAGCTCTTCTTTGTCAGCTCTTGGGCAAGATATATAGTGCATTCCAACCATAAGCTTACTTTTTGGCAACTATCTGTATTTTAGGTTTAGAAGTTTTTATATTTAGTGGCCCAAAGATCACTGCTGAACATAACATGGAATCATAAAATCAGTGCAAAGCAGCCAATAACTAAGCTTTTGAAATCAGTTTTAGAATATTTATTCTTAGACACATTCTGCAGCAAACTAAAACCTTTCTTTCTTTTGCTGTGAACAGGCTTCACTGGGAAAAGAGCTGATCAGGAAACTTAGGAAACAGAGATATTTTGACATTTTGAGGTTAAACTGAAGAGACACTTCCTGGCAGGGAGCACATTTCATGTTCGACAAAGTGTTGCATAAGTACTGACAATTGTCACCTTTTCCCATCCTTTACAAAGTCAGAATGAGTAAAGCTGCTATCATACACACTGAAGGAACTGTGCTCTCTATTCTGTAATTCAGCCAGGTTCAGACTTGTTTCTTTTTTTACAACTATTTAAGAATCAATCGATGATATTAAATGCTTCAATAAAATGCACCAATGATATAAAAACTTTAGGCATGAAAATGTCTAATCTTCTGGTTAGAAGAAGGAAAGATGGTGATCTTTCATTCAAAAGCACTTGGGGGTCCTACAATTTCTTATATTCTGATACCTAATTTCCTGATTTTCTGTTGAAGTAGCAAAATTTACTGCCAAAGTCACTGGGGCATCAATGGAAGTGCATCCACGGATGCAGCCCATACGCTTTTCTAAATGCAATTTTAACAATCATTGCATACTTTGTATCCCATTATTATATTTTATCACATTCATAAGTTGCTGACATTAAGAAAAATACTGTGTAAAAGCATGGAGGAACACAGAGGGTTTGGCAAAGGTGGTTGCCAAAATTATATCTATTATATCAGTCAAGTAACTGGCTTCCATATAGTATTGCTTTTTTCTAACCACAACCTATGAAGTCAGCTCCGTGGCAGAGCTTGACTTCAGGATGTATGCTGAAATCATTTCAAAGGGCAGTGAGGGCAGCCAAAACCTTTTGTTTGTGCACTATTAACCAAGTGCAGCTTGCCTGTTCCCAGTGATCTCTCATATAGCACCTTTGCATAAAGAAAATCAGCAAAAAAACTTGAGTAAATTTGGTCATGCTATGGTGAGAAATTTTGAACTGCACTTAAAGCAAAATAGGCTGTAACATGGTTAAAAACAAGAGCACTGAATACAAATCATCTTACTGCTAACTTCAACAAGCAAAAAAAACCCAGAAGAAGCAGCACAGAACATTCTGTACTTGTCATGATCCCTGATTTGTAAATGTCTCATAGCAGAGTTCTGGCAGATGCTTTGTGTAAGAGTGATTGACTCCAGTGAAGTAGTTAGCCCAGCCCAGCCCTCCCTAGTGATCTGAAACTGCTTTTCCTTTGCTGCAGGCTGGGTTCAAGCTCTTGTAATAAATCATGCTGATGCCTATCCTGAGATATACAGGTTGGACAATGGGGTGTCTCTTCACCTCCTGCTGCAGTTCACTGAAGCTGTTAAAATACTCTAAAGAGTAGCTCATTTGTCACATTGGCCTGGCTAGGAAAACTGCTTTACACAGCTGTCTTACTACTTCCCCAAGAAACTCAATGTTTTCTTAGAACCGAAGGCTTCTAAGACTCCTGTGAATTAAAAAATTGTTACTGTACGTATTCCAAAAGTTGGCAATTTGTAGAGAAAATATGTTGACGTCCTTCTGATCAACTTGTAAAGTGGAGTCTCATTTTTAATGACAGAATTGCTCTTTCCCAGAAATTCCTCAATTAAGTGAAGCATTCCATATTTCTATGTGTCTAAGTTGTTTTAATGCATTTTTGTATACAATCTATACTACTAATCTATGACCACTGCTTGAGATGTCTGAGGTGTAGAATCATAGGATCACCAAATGGCTTGGGTTGGAAGAGACTTTGAAATCATCTAGTTCCATCTTTCCTGCAATGAGCAGGGACATCTTGAACTGCACCAGGTAATGTTGCTCAAAGTCCTGTCCAACTTGGCCTTCAACACTTCCAGAGATGGTAATAATACTGCTTTATCACAAACTGTGTGATATCCTGAATTGCTGGTGTATGCTGAGATTTCTTATAAATTGGTGTATTTGATAAAAGAGGAAATAACCACTGAGACTTACTTGCAATCCAGAAAGTCATGCAATAAACCCTATTTTATAAATTCATATGAAAATAAATATATAAAGAAAAATGAAAAGAAAAAAAATATATAAGCATATAAATAATAGTGGCAAATGCTGAAGTTTTCAGAAATTACATGCAGATGACACTATTCTTAGGTGAATTGGTAGTGGTTTGTTAATTTGGAATCTTACTGCTTGCATCCTGACTGACTTGGAATAAATGCATTTGTTCGTGTGCCATCCACTGAATATTTCACCCAGACTGGCTCTGGTTGAGCTACATCTTTCATCAGAAGAGAATTAATAGTCACTGAAGTACTAATTGCTCTTCTTTTTTAGGGATTTAGATGCAATCTTGTCCAGTATACTTTAAATGTTAAGGAGTGAGCCCAACAATTTAAAAATGGCTTTTGTTTGGATATAATTTTTTTTGTCTACAAACTGGACAAAAATATGGAATGTCCATAATACCTTTCAGAAGTCCACTGTTGAAAAGAGAGTTGATCGGAAAAACTTTTTTTGTCAGATATAATTTTCAAACAGCCATTAAAATTCTAGATTGTATTCAGGTTTTCAGGTAGTGAAAAGTGAAGAGCACAGAAAGATTGGACCTCACATGGGATAGATGACTCTTAGGAATTGCACTATAGCTTATTCTCAGGTGGGAGGTGACACTGGGAATGTAGTGACCCTTGAGGATGGGATCTTCAAAAATAGCAGAAGGGCCATAAATTTCAGGATGGAGAGGATTAATTTTTATTTTAATGGTTTCTGAACATCTTCTCTGGGAGTCTGAAGAGCCTTGAGTATTTTCTCACACACATAATTTTTGAGTGTTTTGTTATTTTTCACACTCATTATAGAAACATCATTTGTGTATTTGCATAGAAGAGGAATGTTAATTTTAGATATAATACAAACCACTTTACAGAAAATTGGAAAGGAGCTGTGTCATGGATAAGGTGTTGAAAAAGTCACCTTTAAAAATAGAACTCCACAAAACAAAATACACCTAAAAACCCTCTGCAATGGAATTCTTGATTTCTATAGCTTATCTGGGCATTTGAGAATTGATAGTCTGTGAAATGAAAGGTTTTTACTAGACCATTTATATTTTGTCTGTAACTTTTGCAGACCGTGTAACGCTTCTGGAACAAGTGTGTAAAATATTACAGAAACAGTAAAGGTGTGGTTTTTTTTTTTTTTCCTACTTTCCCCATTGTGTCTTATGTTAGAGACTGCAGGCTAGTTTCCACAGCTGGTATTGACAATAGTACATATAAATAAAACCATAATTTGTTTATTTTTTCTGTGCATCTTTTACTGAATATTCCCTCTCCCCCAAAAAAAAGGAGCAAAAAATTAAAACAAAAGTGTTGAAGCTATAATTAAAAGCATAATAATATGAATTATATTTCACTTAAGGAAAAAAAAAATATTAGTTCTATGCTATGATGTATTTTTGTTTTGCAAGCAGTAAAGCATCTCTGTGGTATCACTATCATCTAGAAAAAAATCAGCTCTAATTTGTAAAAAATGTTATCTCCTTTTTAATGCAGTTTTATTAGCTATAATTGCAGAGATGAATTATTCATTTTCTTCAACACCAAAAACTTACCAGAAATGCAGTCCAGGTTAATTATCAAGGAGAATTTTAATATTGTTGGAATAAAAACCAGAAGAAAGCTTGCCCATACCTATTTTTTCTATTGTCACGCTTGGTTCATGTTAGCAAAACAGACCTAAAGTTAGCAGGGCAGGCTAGAATGGGAGCCTGCAGGGCTCCTGCCTCAGCTTTCAGATAGGTGCTCTCCTCTAAGGAAGGTGGTAAAGGCTGATGGCTTTGGTGTGAGGGCCAGAATCTTCTCAGTGTTTATTCCTGGGAACATTTCCATACTATCCCAGCTTAAGAATGGAATTTGGAGTCATGTTAAAGTTGTCTACAGTAAAGGAGTGGTCACTGAAGTAATATCTGTAATATCTTTTAGTAGTTGTTCCTTACTGTCTTTCAGTGCCACCCTGTGCTAGATCCTCTAGAATAATTTAAATTATTTTTACAATCGCATTATACTTCTGTGGTCTTGATTTCAAACTGAACAAGGGTTTAATGCAGTGAAAACTAAATATCTCCTAGGCCTTAGGAAAGAATAGTATGTGCTAGGTACGTTCTTGAATGGCACTCTTTACCAGGCATGGGTGAGTATGTGTTACTTACATGGATGAAAATTTCATAATTTTGTTTGCCTTCTTGCCTTTAATTACTAATGACTATAGCATATATGACTGTCAGAGCAGGTGATTTTATTTACCAGACTTGTTTGTATTCTGTGTGTGTGTTAATTATTATTCTGACAATACTGCAGCTTACTGATTAGTGGCAATAAATGCACTGGAGACTTTGGAGTGAAGGTATCAGATAAGAACCATCTAAGTGCTTATTTGTCATCTATTTATTTATTCAACCTAAGTAAAATTAGTTAATTATTTTTTTAGAAATGAATATTTAGAAATATCATGTCTTGTGTAATAAACCAAAAAAAATTCTCTCCCCCCCTCCTCACTTCCTCCCCCTCCCTCCCCCTGGTTTTATAACAATTACATTTGTGCAGTTTCTCAATTCAGCTTGTTTGAAATAAATTCAATTTATATGAGAGACTGGTCTCCATTTTGCTAGTGTTGGAGAACCACTTTCAAGAGACAGAAAATTGTGCCCAAAATTTATTTTACAGCTGAAAATGTCCAACAGTCATCTGGTTTTGTATATATCTTTCTTGATCATGGTTTTTATTCCATTTTATTGGTGGTGTTTTGATTTTGCTTCCTCTTTGGAGAAGGAACATTGCAGTCAGTTACATCAAATAAACCCTAATCAGCGATGAACCCATAATCAGCCATGGATCTCATTTCTCTATAACCACCTGAGTGTGTAGTGAGGTGGGGGCAGATCTTTTGTACCATTCCTGCAGTGAGGGGACCAGAGGAAATGGCCTTAAGCTGAGACAGGGGAGATTCAGATTAGATATTAGAAAAAAAATCCCTTTTTGGGTGGTCACTGGAATGAGCTGCCTAGGGAGGTGTGGAGTCACCATCTCTGGAGGGGTTCAAGAGGTGTCTGGATCTGATGCTGGGTGATGTGGTTTAAAGGTACAATAGATAGTGTTGGGTTGAAGGTGGCGATGCCTTAGGTTTTAGTTATTATATTTTTTAGACTCTGTGCTGTTTCAGTGAGTAGTTTTACATTTCATATTCAGTGGTACTAAGCTCTCTTCGCAATGTAGATAGACAAAACAATTCCTTCTCTAGTTTGATATCAAGGACAACTTTCAGGCCCAAGAATGAAAACAACGGTGAAGTGAGAAGAAAAAATGAGGATGGAGCTTCATAACCTGAAGCTATGATTGGACAATTGATTCTAATATGCTAATGGACCAGAACTTATAAAAATGTGAGACCTTGTGACCCGGGGGGCGATTTTTGTGACCACATTGGGGTGCATCTTGGGTGTGGTCTGGCTGGACTCTTGCATGGCCCAAAAATACCCATTGAGACCTTTTAACAAATACCTACTTTATCCTTTTGCCCTGTCTAGTCTCTGTTCCAGGTCAGCCTTGAGAAGGCATCAGTGGGACTGGATGATCTTGAAGGTCCCTTTCAGTCTTGATGATTTTTTATTCTATGATTCTGTGAACTATGACTACATTGGTCAGATTTACTAAACATAATTTTTTTTGAGCTTTGTTTCAAGATAGTTTTTCAGGTTTTCTTTCTGATACTGAATTTTGGCACTTAGACAAGTATATCAATACCTGAAGAGCAGTAAGTACCTAAAGTGGATGATTTATCCCTTCCTGACACCACTGTAAAGTAATTGGCTGAATTCCCTAAGGAAATATATTATACACTTCAGTGACTACTGAGGCATCCTTAACTGGCCAGATTCGGCACTTAAAAGTCAGGTGCTGCTAGCACTGCATCTCCCATCTGAACAGGCTAGTGTAATTCCCACAAATTACAGCAAGTCCAGAACACAGCTTCTGTATCAAGTCAGGCATTTATGTAGCAGGATGTAAGCAAGGTCTATTCAACCAGTGCTGTAGCCATCCAAACACCTCCTATGTAGAGGAAAAATTTCCTTCAAACGACTTCCTCCTCTGGGAGAAATAGGACTTTCAGGGTTTGTCCAAGAAACTCCTGGGAACTGCCCAGGGACTAGGCAGGGCTTGGTTTGGCCCTCTTAAAATCTAGCTGAATTAAAGGCCATAAGTAACATAAGTAAGAACATAAGGTGCTTTGCCTAATAGCTAATCTTGTCGCTAATTTTGCAGATAAGTGGTTGAGTATCTTCTGTAGCAAGTTTTACTGCTCTGGCTGGGATAGAGTTAACTTTCCTCTTAGCAACCCATATGTTGTTATGTTTTGGATTTGTGTCTAAAACAGTGTTGGTTGGTAATGTTTTGGCTTTCACTGAACTGTGCTTGCACAGCACTGGGGCTTTCTCTTGTTCCCACTCTGTCTCCTTCCCCCAAAGCAAGTAGTCAGGCTGGGAGTGGGTAAGAAGGTGGGAAGGGACACAGCCTGAACTGATCAGCCTGATCCAGACTGATTAAAGGGATATTCAATGCTGTATTAATACCATGCTTAGCAACAAAAACTGAAGTAGAAGAAAAGAAAGGGATTTTCATTTTGGTTTCCAAGGTGGTCTTTGCTCAGAACTGGTTGGGCATCAGTTTGCTTATCCCTCAGGTGGTGAGGGACCTTCTTTGCATTGGGTTTTTGTGTGTTTTTTTTGTTTTGGTTTGGTTTTTTTTTTGTTTTTTGTTTTTTTTTTTCATTTTCTTTCACCTGAAAAATTGTCTTTGCTTGACCCACAACTTTTCTTAGTGTTTTCTCTTCCTATTCTTACCCCTGTCCCTCTGGTGCAGGGACTGAGTGAGCACTGGTGTAGATGCTTGGCTGCTGGTAGTGTCAACCCAATACAGATCTATCTGGCTCTAGGGATTCAAGATAATGACAGTTCTGACCAAAGTGTGCTATACTGAATTTAAAACTGTTATATGAGTTTTGCTCTGACTTGTAGGGCTTCTACTTTCTCTTGCTGGTCACAGTATTGATTTATTTGCTCCTTCACCTGACCTGTTGCTGTTATGATCCAATTTATTGAAAGATTCCTCTGCCTGAATAAAGGTGCAAATGAGATCATATGTCAAAGTACATGTTTTTTTTTAACAGTGTGAGGTAGAGAGATGTAAAGGAAAGGGGGGCAGGGGTGCAGAAGAGGGAAGAGAGAGAGAGAGAGAGACAGAGAGAGAGGCATAGATCAAGCAGAAGATAATCACCACCTTGTGGACCCTGTATCATTTCTTCCTTTCCCTCAATTTGCTACAGTGGGAATTTTTTTTCTGGATGCATTAACTAGGGTGTGCTCACCTCTTCTAGGCCTGGAGTTAGGGCCTTCCTGTTACAAGTTCCTCTCTTCTCTGTGCATCTCAAGTTGCTGCTGCAGTAGCTTAAGGCAAGTGCCTTCTGCAGCCTTGACAGTGTTTAATGCAGTTGTGATCTTTCAGCCTCGTGCCCTTTACTGTACATTCAGTTCCAGGGATTTTTTGTGACTGCTTTCTGCTTTTGCAGTTTACACAGATTTTATGTTTTTCTCTTCACTTGTAAAACTTTCTCAACTCCCAAATTTTTTTCCTCTTTTTGCCTTCCCATTGTCTCCCCCATCCCACGATATGGAAGGAGTGAGTGAGCAGTTTTATACAAGTTGTTATACAAGTTACATAAGATGTACAAGTTATAAAAGTTAGCTGATAGCTGGCATCAACCCACTGCACAAGCCAATACTTTAAATTCAACTGTTATCAAACAAATAGAATTACAAATTGAAGCTGGGTTCCTTATTTTACACCAAATTGATATCAATGAAACCATTACGACTTCACATTTTTTGTATCAGAATGGTTTTTGAGTTTCTCCAATACCAGTACCAAAGAGCAAGACTCAAACATTTGTGGCAGTGAGACCATGAGCTGGACCTGCATCACATGGAGCTGGTAGTGTGGCACTGCAAAAGGGCAGCCTGCAATGTCCAGAATCAATTCTCAGCAGAGCTCAGAAATTAAATATATTTTTTTCTACTATTCTTGCTGGTTTATACTTCCTTTCCTTTCACTGCACACCACACTACAGTATCATAAGCAGTTTAAGCCTACAATAAAGAGGAAAGTTGGTTGTAAATTGCCTCCTGTTTCTTTAGTACATTTGTTTCTGAAAACCTGAAAAATGCATTTTCTGTTGCTTTTACAGATGTATTGAAATACAAGCAAATATATTTATCTGTGTATTTATATGTAGTCTAGAGATGTTTTAACTTATTCTGCAATTTTCTGAAAAAAATTAGTCTTAGTTTTCCCTAAGTATTTAAAATAATTGAATTATCTTTAGTTTCTATTATAAATAGCTGAGATGAAAACTGATGATTTCATCAAAAAGGATTGTTAAGAGTGGATTTTATTTGGTTGATGGTTTTGTTGGGTTCTTTCCCCTGGTTAATTAAAATTAGTCTGTAGTTTAAATTGCTTTGGAACCATGCTACAACCATTTGCTATATCCTATATCAGAAAAAGTAAAAGTGTCATAAGAGGTCAGCATGTGCTGTCAGAAAAATTTGATGTTTGTGCCAAATTTCAGTGGAGGATGACACTAACTGGCTTTTCTATGAAAAAAAATCTTTGAAGTAAGAGCAAGTGTCATAGTTTAACCATAGAAAAGGTGCATGAACATGAAATGTACACAGACTGAGCTTTCTCTTCTTCTTTATGTTAGATAATTAAGCACACTGAACTGCAACACTCTTGTCAGTCCTGACCTGGAGAGACTCCTGATTTGACATATTTTTTCCAAATGACAAAGCTATTCAGAAATCTGTAAAAGAAAGTTGGGGAAAAAAACACTCCTTTATTAACTTTGTATGTGGTTGTGTTTAGTTTCTTCTCAAGTAGAAGTATCTTTTCATCAAAGTGTATTTTAAAGTCATATTTTTTCATAACACAATTGCAAATATTATTTTTATTTTGTAAATTAAGCCTTAGAAAATGTCACTAGTGAACAAAGCTACCATCATCATGTATTCTATGGCATGTGGCTGCTAGTATAGATATAGCTTTTATTTTAATTACAAATGGGAATAAGCATAGGAACAGATTGTCTGGGATATAAATGGATCTGGCAAGGCATCAAATAATAGATGTCTTGGTTATGGACAGACCAAGAATGCTATTGGGATCTGTAAATTTGGGATTAGCAGGTAGAATAAAGTGCCATAGTAAACAGGAATCCTAGTTCCTTATGCTTCTCTCTTGTCATATTCCCTCCAATGCATTTCCACCATCCCACATCTGCTTAATTTCCACACAGCCACATTTCCAGATTATTGAAGTCAAACCTGTACAGGCTTTTCCATCACAGGCAGACTGATGAATTATTTTGCATAGCTGTGGCATTGTTTTTTCCACATTTCAGGGATAGGAAAATGAGTGAAAGAATGCACACCCTTGTACTCATAACACACTAGGAAAAGAGCAACATCAGGAAGCAGGGAATGAATGCTGTCCTATAGGCCTGATGCCTGCAGCCTTCATAGAACCTCCTGTCTAAGCAAGGAAACATACAAATCTGGATTAATTATCTTCCGTGGAAATAAACACCTCTTCTGTTCTAAATAGAAACAAAATAATGTTTTTAGAAGCAATTAGGACATTATAATCAGGGAAAAAATGTAATCCAGTATATCAGAGTCATCAGAAAAAGACCCATGGAATTTGCTTAGACCACAATTTAATGTGTGATTCTTGTCCTAAACATTTTTAAAGAAATTATTCCACTGGACAGTCCAGAAAAGTGTTGAGCTCCTTGAAGTCAGAGCTAGAGAGAAGAGCAACACTTTGCCATGTTAGGAAACTGAAAGTGAGCTTCATATTTGTCATGACAAATACCCTGTTTGACATTGTATGAACATCAGTAGGTTAGTTCATCTTCCTTTTCTTCATTTTTCCTTTTAAGAAAACAGCAGTAATAACTTACCTGTTTTTGAAAGTTTAAAGATTTGTGTTTAAAGATTGAAAATATAATAAAAGCAGAATTAAAATATGGGTGATATTCTGAAAAGCATGATGAGCACAATGATAAATCAAGAACATCAAAGAAACTGAAACAACTCAAGCATTATTTTTAGGTTCTTGTCTTTGTTGTTTGAGGGATTTGTGTATATACACACTTACATACACAAAATAGGCAATTTTCTGTGTATTTTTAATTCAAAGTAATATTTTATAGCAACAAGAAAACAAAAGCAGAAAACTGAACAAAAATAACAATAGCAAAATGCTGTAAAGGTTTATTTTCTGTACTTATTGTATATGAAACCGTGCATATGCATCATGAAAACATCAAATTTTCCGTGGCTGTTTGTATTTTATAAATAATGTTTTATTAAATATGTATTAAAACATATATATTTATATCATGCAAATGTAGTATGGATTTGGTATAAGCTAGTAGTTTGCTAAAGTCAGATATTTGTAGAGGACATGATTTCCTGACAGCTCCAGCTTGTCACCACATTTTCAGTGAGCAATGCAGTGAAGAAGTTGGCAGTAGGGAGATCAGGAAGTGTTCTTACACGATAAGAAGTGGCAGTTGCTCACACTGATCCTTTGAAAAAGAAATGCACTGAAAGGATACTGTCAGAATTGGTAGACTTGAATTATGACCTGCCTTGATGGTATTTCCCTATGGCAAATCTTACTGTAAAGATTGTGAACATTTAAGGCAATGGGATTTGAGGGAAGTCATACAGGGTTGCAGTTCAGGAAATTTTGATTTCTGGTCACTGTGCCCCTGACAGTATGTGCCCTGACACAGGGAGAGTCACTTGGGGTAAGCTGTACCTCTATGATATCTCTGTATTTTGGTGGACATCCACTTTACTCAGGGCAAGCATCTGCCAGATTTCCATAGCATGAACTCCTGCACCAGCAAGGCAGGTACAACTTCCAGGAAATGGTGTCTTTTTCAGCTTCATAAGCCACCAAAAACATCCAGCAGTTCTTAGCCAGTCTCCATGAGAAACTAGTTTTTTCCCCTGCTTTTCTCAGAAGTCTGGGCTGTACAAATGTACTGGCTAGATTTTATGCTTTCATCTTTCTTACCCTGCAAAATGTGTGCAGTAAAACAGGGCACACATTAATATCAGGTGTAGTGTTTACACAGTACAACATATATTTACACTTTTGAATTCCCAATATCTCTGCAAACTTTATTTCTTATAGGCTTAATATGGCTTTTCTTTTTAACTGGAGAAGAATTTTATCTTTTACTCATCCTTAAATCAGATATTTCTGAGTTTAAATAGTTCAAGGTCAAGAGTATTCTATTCTCCTCAAATCTGTATAAATGACAGGTTGGTTTTTTGGGGGGTTTTTGGGGTTTTTTTTTGTTGTTGTTGTTGTTGTGTTTCTTTTAATAAATAATATTACCCCCACTTAGATCAAAGTTTCTGTCTAAACTTCTGAGAACTTTGAATAAAATATGATTACTCTGGGAACAACAGAGTTTTAGTAACTTTATCTGCTTAGGTAGACATATCTTTTTACCCAGCTCAGAACATCTTTCCTATTATATTGTGTGTCTGTAACTTTACAACAAATATAAATCAAAGATATGAGCTATGACACAAGAATTTCTCACCAATTATCATCTTCAAAAATGAATTGATAAAAAAGTGCTATATTTTTGAATGGTTTCTTAAATTATATGTCCACAGATACCACAAATACCACAGTTTTTACAGTGAAAGTAATTACACTAATTCTTTTCTGCAGCGCATTTCCAAATTAATAGTACATATAATTGCTAGGGTAGGATAGCCTCAAGTATTATAACAAAATGTATTAATTAAAGTATATTTTGAAAAATATCTTTACATAAAATTGACAGAGCAGTTATTAGGGAGCTGCAGATTTCAGCTTCCCTTGCTGAAATTTTCCTGCTTTAACATTTCTGAATGATTTCAATGATTTAATATGTCTGTAAGATTACAGACTTCTTATGGGAGGGGTGTATCCCAGAGAACTGATAATCTTACCCCAGAAACAGTTAATCATGGATAATTTGCACATACTGTTATTATTTATATTTATTGCTGTGATGATGCATGGAAACAAACAAGAATAGTGCCTGATTGTACCAGACAGAAACAAAGCAAAAAGGAAAAATAAAGCAAGTACCAAGAAGGATATGTGCTTTGCATCCAGCAAATTTCAGTGTGGATGAAATATATGCATGGGAAATGAATATTTCACAGAATGTTGTGTAAGCAGAGCTAGAAGAAAATTGTTATTAATTCCATGGCTGTAAGCAGGGAAAGGAGGAAAAAAAGGAGAAGGTAAGAACAGGATGGGAAGGAAAGGAGTCAGAGAGGTGGGAGTGGAGCTGGAGCTGTGGGGAGCACCCTGGTTCCTGAATGGCACAGCCAAGCAGGTTCTCTCCCCAGGTTCCCTGCCAGCATGTGAGAACAATGGAGGTGTTTCTTGGATGGCAGCACCACCCAGAAAAGATCTGCCTTCGAAGATCATGGTGCTGCCAGCACTGTACTCATCTCCCTTTCTTGCAGGAGATGGAAACAGAGCAGGAAAGGATGCAAAAATAAAAATATTGTGTGTAGCTTTCTCAGCAATCACCTGAACAAATGTGGATTTCTCAAACTGATCTTCAGCTCAGTCATTGCATGGTGTTCTGTTCCCTTGCCTTGCTTAAGGGATTCACATCAAATAAATCCATTCCTTCAGTTGTATTTACTGTTTCCTGGCAACCACCCACCTTGGAAAAATAAAACCATGCAAAATGAAAAAGAATGGAAGGAATCTTCTACCCTCACTACCCACCTCTGGCAAGGCTTTCTATGCTTAATTCCATGCAAAGTTAGACAGTCTGTATCTAAGTTACTTTCCTGAGACAATGGTTATGCAAGTTAGGGGCATGTCAAGTAATTTTGTTATTTAAACTCTACAAAGCTTACTCATATGAATA
Organism: Certhia americana; assembly: GCA_018697195.1. Taxonomy (NCBI): domain Eukaryota; kingdom Metazoa; phylum Chordata; class Aves; order Passeriformes; family Certhiidae; genus Certhia; species Certhia americana. Next base: position 105,600,581 of record CM031857.1, read on the forward strand.
ATTCTGATTTATAAAATTAAAGATGTGAAGTTTTCCTTTCATTTTCTCAGTGTGTTCATGCAGATGGCCTTTTTCAGAAAGAAAAAGGAATTTTCAAATGATGACTTCGTACAAATAGCTTTCTCATGTAACATGAGAAATATGGCAGAAAATTAATTGAAGCATAAAATCAGTGATGACAGAATATTAAACAATAAACATATTTTGTGTGTTCCTTAAATTCACATAATGGGCTTTTTTAAATTATATTCTAACAAAGTGCATAGGGAAAATATATATGCAGATGTTCTTCCAGGCAGCCATCCTGCAGAGTTTGTGGGGAGTCCACTTGCAAGGGGAAACCAAGTTTTTTCACTGCAGTTTATCTATGTTTGTGCTCAGGTGTGTGAAGGAGTGGATTTTTTAATCTGCTTTTTTCTTTTCCTTTTGTTGTGGTCAAGTGTTGTGACTTTCTCACCCTTTATTATACAGTTTACTAATACTTGGGTGTAGCTAGCAAGAACATTTGAAGAAAGCTTCAAGAAGGTAAACAAAAGGATGACAGCAGTGAACCATACCAAAATAAAGATCTTTAGTTCTTTGCTCTCCTTTAAAGACAGACTGTAACAAAAGCATAGAGGAGAGCAAATATTTATTAACTCTCCATTAACTTTCACATCTGGGACTTGAATCTTCAATTTTAACTTTTTCAGGGAACAAAAAGACTAATGCAGCTACACACAGCTAGTATAAATTACAGTAAATTGTGAAGAGTAAGAATCAGGTAACTTCCTGAAGTTAGGTGGGGTTCACCAAAAGCTTAACGACCCACACAGAAGAAAAAAAATGCATTGAATCACAGAATCACGTAGGTTGGAAAAGACCTCTAAGATCATCATGTCCAACCATTAACTCAGAATTAACAAGGTCACTACTAAACCATGTTCCCAGGTGCCACATCTACATGTTTTGTTGAATACTTCCTGCGTTGCTGACTCCACCACCTCCCTGGGCAGCCTTTTGTGATGCCTTAATACCTCTTCAGTGAAGAATTTTTCCCCAATATCAAGTCTAAACATCCCCTGTTGCAGCTTGAGGCCATTTCCCTTCATTCTATCAACTAGCCCTTGGTGAAGAGACCAAAGCCCCCAGCTGTCTACAATTCCTTTCAGGTAACTTTAGAGAGCAATAAAGTCACCCCTCAGCCTCCTTGTCCCCAGGGTGAACACCCCCAAATCCCTCAGCTGCTTCCTTAACTGGCACCAGCCTCAGTGGTGCATCCTTTGTGCAGAGATAGAATCATTTAGGTTGGGAAAGGTCATTTGAGATCAAAAACAACCGTAAACATTGTGCTACACCATGGAAACAGCAGCTAGGTGTGAGTGTTTGTATACATGAGTATCCTGCAGATCCTCAGTGGCAAACAGTCCTGTGTGGCACAGCACAAGACCTGAGAGGCAGCTGAGAGTTCAAAGAGCCACTGTCTTCTAGAAGGACAGAAAGGAAGGTTAGGGAAGAGGAAGGGAGAAATCCTTCTTCCCAGTTTTACTAAATATCTTAAATTTTCTTTCCTTTCAAAAGAGGTAGGCTAATAGTAGGAAGACATTAAACTAGCATGCTATTGATGAAATTAAGTTTATAGTCTGTAACAAAAGGTGCTAGATTATATTCACCTTGTAAGGAGAGGAACAGCTGAGGTGGCAGGTTTGATAATACCTGCAAATACATTGATTTGCAATGGGATTGAGGCATACAAGTCTATTTTAGTTAGTATCACAAAATATATTGAATTTGAAAAATTAAAAAAAGTACTGCAAAACTGTGTTTGGGGGCAGGAACAGCAGAAGCTTTTATTTTAAGAGACTATGTAGACTAATCCTATTTACTGTGGGAAGACAAGCAAAACTTTACATCATGTGATATATAAGATCATGAATCATATAGACTAATATCTATAGCTCCTTCCAATACCAGATGGAGAAGAAGTAATTTAAAACGAAAATGCAACAGAGTCAAAACAAGAGGTCCTGCTTTATATAACATGTAAGTAGTCTGTGCAACTCTGCTATATAGAATATTATTCAAGCAAATAAAGTTATAGGATGTAAAGTCATAGTAATGTAAGACTACTAAGATAAAATTAAGACTACTAAGATTAAAATTAAATAGACTGTTAAGCAAACTATTTCAGTATATGAGAGAGCACGAAATTTTCTCCCCAACTTTTTTTTTCTTTCCATTTCTAAAACAAAGACACCAGATTTTCATTTAAAATTTACTTATAATCTTTTTATATTCTATTTAGCTACTCATTTTTTTGTGTGTGTCTATGTCAAAAAAAAAAAAAAAAAACAGAAGTAACACTGAGTTCTCATTTTCTTAATACAATAGAAGAAAGATGCGTGTTTATGGTAAAAATGGAGAACCTCGTAAAGGGAGGAATCTTACAGATGAAGATGAGATTTCCTAGTGATTAAAGAAATACATGATTTGTAGTAAGAGGGAACTTGATGTAATCAGGCAGCTGCCAGATGAAGAATGCAGCAAAGCACAAAGTGTCTGACACTGCTTGAAGTTGTTTTTTGTTTTGGTTTTTTTTTTCCCTTGCAAATGGGAGGGACAAAAAGACCTTTTCAGTTTGACTCTGATCACTGAAATGAATTAGTTGATTCTGACTCATGAGGCCTCATGATTTTCAAGGAAAAAAGGAGAAAGAGCATCACAAAAGAGACAAGAAGCCTAAAGAAAGTAAATTTAAAACTCCAAGGACTGGTATGTTAGACTACAAGAGAATTTTTGAAATTTTGAAAAAAATGGAGGATGGGAGTGTTCTGAATTCCTTGATGTCATTATATTGAGGACACATTAATATTTTTCAATGCAGAATGTTGGATCAGAATTAAAGAGGAAACATCATAACTGAATCACAAATGGTTCAACTACATAGAGCTCAAGCTTAAAGTAGAAACAAGTTTAGTTTTTTAGAGATGACCACAGAGGGATGCTCACATATGTGGACAGAACATCAGAGAAACACAAAGCTTTTCACAGCTACCAAGAGACATAAATGATATTATGGACATTTTTTTTTTTTTTTTTAAATTCTAGAAGAACCAAAGCTCTGTTTCTATTACAAATGTGTTTTGCTGTTGCAATAGACAACCTTCTGTTGCCTGTGAAGTAATACACCTTTTTTTCTCTTTAGCTTTGGATGATGTTGGATTTCCATCTTTGAGTCTGGCTAGGACTAAAACTGATGCATTTTTCTGTTGAAAGAAAATTCAAATTATGCTTCAAGTAGTTGTCTTTTTTTCAACTTGAATTGAAAAATATTGCCCTTTTATTTTTACTCCAGGTAATGCATGGTGGGAATAATCTGTAAATCTTGAAATCTCTACCTTATGCTGCATAGAAAAAGGTATTCCTTAGAACAAAGATATCAAGGCCTGGATTAAGAAGATCAAATTTTAATGTAGTCAAAATTAATTCTTTTTCCAACACACAGCAGTAGTGTAATTGACAGATGATTATATATCAGCCTTTGCCAAGAATATTGCTAAGCACTTCAAGTCTGGCAAGCTCTGTGTTACTTTGTGATTGGTAGAAAAATCTATAATTTTCTCTTGGGGAAAGGCCAATCTTATATCAACTCAAATGTTACACCATGCTCTTTCCTTCACAAAATTCCAGCTGCACACACTGGAGCTGCTCCTAAAAAGAAGAAGGTTTTTTTTTGTTTTGCTTTGGTTTTTTTTTTAATAGAATTGAAAATTTATTTATAGAAACAAGCTGACCAAACTTGACTTTCTAACTCTTAATATTTTTGAAGATGTTAAGATGCTCTTGGCTTCACCTCTGGATTTCAACTCACAACTGGGTTATTAAATTAATGGTAGCAATTCATTATCAAGGATTATAGCAAGTCATTGAGCCTCTGGAGCCCTTTCCTCTCAATGAGTCTGAGTCTGCGTAAGTTTCTAATTGTGCAGCCCAAATACTTTGAAAAGCTTTTGGTTATACACTCTTGTGCTTATTTTGTTTGGTCTAATGGGATATTTTGGATTATGAAAGCTTTTTAAGAAGTGTGAACCACTGTAGATAGCAATTGCTTGGACAGTATCCCACATTGCTATATCATGTTTGTAATGTAAGATTATCTATGTACATATATGCATAAAAGGAACTACTGAAATCAATTTTATGAGAACTTAGTATATGTAAATAGCCGGTTTTACTGTGTTATTCAAATAATATGTTAGCACCCTCCTTTCCAGAAGAAGGTATTAAACATCTCAGGCCATAAGGCACATATTGTTTATCAGTGGCTTCCTTCATCCACCAAATAATTTTGCAACAATTTGTATATAAGAAATAATCAAAATCAAATCTCAGAAATTTGTTATTTAATGCAAATTTAAATAAGTACTCAAACTTTACTGGAGTTTTTGCCTTTTTTTGTTTTTTCATTCCTTTTTTTTTTTTTTTTTTTGTCATTATCTTTTCACATTTCCCTCTCTGGCAGTTTTGGTTCGATGGACCAGACAGAAACAACAATGAAGTGTAGTGGTCTCATTAGCTTGGGCATGGTTTGAGGGTTTTCTAAGAGGTAAACATTGTTCACCCTCATGTGTACAGGCAGGCTGATGAAGCTTTGATATTTTTATACAAACAATAGAAAGATATCACTTAAGTCAAGTAATAATTGTGGGCCTTGACCAATTTGACACTGCATGCCAAGAGGGAATTGCATCAAATCTGCTGTTGCATAGCTGGTGCCATCTCATCCTCTGATATCTGAGCTGAAAATGCACTGCTGGTGGGTGACCAATTGCTTCTACTTGAATGAGAAACTATATAACTGATACTAACTGCAAGAGTATTTTGGGGCTGTAGAAACAAGAAGAGAGAACCATAGGAGGGTACATTTAATTACAAAGACAAATTAACTGATTATGGCCTATATTTCTTGCTAACCTGCCTGAATTAGTTATTTTTCACATATCAAAATAATTACATTGCAGTTATGCATATATTCAAACACAAGTCATTTGCTGTCTCAATAAAAAGGGAGAGCAGCTAAGAAGTGTTAATCCTTTTCTTTAAAGTAAATGAAACAGTCTCTTTACTGTCAGTTGCCATCCTTTAGGACAAATAATCCATGTACTTCATGCAGAAAAAATAATTTAAAAGGCCTTCATAATGAAATATGCCTCTTTGAAAAAGTACTTCTGGAATACTATTGCAAAAACACTTCTGAGACAAAATTGGTCAAGCAGTTAATTTTTAACCAAAGGATAGCTTTTCCCAAGGTACATGCCCACAATTGGGTTTATGATCAGAACGTGTATTTGACTGCAGAGAGTCCAGATCCATTTGTCATTAAAAGAACAAGCATAAGTAACATTTTCTTTTCTAGAAATACTGCAAATGCTTAATTAGGATTGAAGTTGTCTCTGGGGTGACAGTACCTTTGCATATATCCTAAATGACATTTATTACCAGAACCTCATGCATTCAAATGCAAGAGAAACTGGTGAGCCACCTTAGCTGTGAGCACTGCAGAGGAAGCTCAGTAATGAATCCTGGCAATGAGGCTCTAATCATTTCTTTCATGGAAATTATGCAGTGTACTGAGCAGGACTTCAACTGATAGAGAAAGATGGACAATGAATACTGAATTTTAACCTGCCTTTTAAGACACTCTAAACTAATTTAATTGGGATCACATAATTACTCAAAAGGCAATCTCAAGTGCATTATCATCCTCCTGTGTCAGCCTTCCATGCCTTGTTATCCTGTTAGAGTGTGTCAAAAAATTGTCACAGGAGACTGAATCTTACAGAGGATAATAACCCTGCTGCTGCTTCTTCAAGCCTTAAACCTGAGGTTTGAAATAATGAGAGGGCTCTGCTGCTGGGAAGAATGTTTTTTATTTTGGGGGGATTATTTTTTTTTTTTTTTTAAGCTAGACCACCCATTTGCATCTGTCATAGGGCTTTGAAAACAATATTTTGAACAGTGCAATCTTCATGGCTTTTGTTCACTGATTTATTATGCATTATTTTCAGAGATCTCCAACAGTCCCTTGCCTGCTGGGCTATATATATTCCTAATGATCCCCTTCCATCTCTGTAGAAAAGAAGGAACATGGAAATTATAGTTCTTAGGATGGCATCTCATCTGTTTTTTGCAGAAAGTTTATAAGTAGAATATAGTCTGATATTCTTTTCCCTTTCATTTGAATCCACAATGAAGTTTGATAGCATACTGCAGCAATATATGTGTTGATGTTACTATTTGTACCATTTGTTACCAAAGAGAGAAAAAGGCAAAGGAGCATTATCAACTAAATTCCTTGTTTACTTGTTTTTCATGCCCACTCCCAAAAGCTTTGAATTCTACCAAAATGAAGGAATCTGATGGAATAGCTAAGAAAAATAATTTTCAGACAAAGTCTTCCATCAAACTTGGCTTTTATATGTCAAAAAGCAAGATAATAAAATTCTTCTGCCACTGCCATCAGTATTTGGATTGGGAGTTTAATGATGCACAGGGACATTGTCATTGCCACTCTGCCCTCAAAAGCAAATATTAGACTGTCTTTCCTGCATTTCTTCTTGGCAATCATTCATTTCACCTGCAGCAACTGTAGCCCTTTCTGAAATACTCCCTCCCCCATTTCCAGGTACCATAGGTAACCATGTTTTATCTCCACAGACACTTTAAATTCTAAAACTACTTACCAACTGGAAGTCATTTTATATTCTTAATTTTTACCTGCAAGTTCATTGCTTTGCATTCTTTTGCTAGACCATACAAAGTTCTCTAACATGCATGGTGGGGGATTCAGAAAGGAGAAGCATGCCTTTTCATTTTGATAATTTTCTGGGTGATGCTTTTAAAATCAGCTGAAAGAGAGACAAGCTATTGCTGACAGCAGGCTTGGAATGAACAAAAGAGATCAATCTATAGCCAGATCAGTCACTGCTGCAAGTGCTCCCAGCAGCATTCATATCTTTTTACTTGAAGTGCTTCCATTTGGAACTGCTATGCACAGATTTTCTTCCTCTCCACTTTCATCAGCAGTGGTGATTTGATGTCAGGTTTTAAGGACAAGTAAATCAGCATAGAGCAATTTGAAAATGACTGAATTACTCTGTTTCTAAAGTTTTTTCAGTCAGAGCAACCTAGGTAATCAGGAACAGTTATAGATCAGGTTTAATGTGGTGACTGGGCATAGCTTTATGACCCATAAGTGAGAGTGGATGCACACTAACAAAGCTAGTTCAGCATATAATAGGCTCAGAAATGAGTGAAAGGCATTATTGGCACACAGTGCTTCATGAACAACCCAGCTGAATCTATCCTTGCTTCACATCCAGAGAAATACCTCAGTGTATTTTTTGAGGCTTGATGTGATGGTGGAAACTGGCAGAATTTAGGGGCAGAAGTGTTGGAGTATGAATAACCTGTGAGTCATGATGGTATTTCTGGTGTGGTGAGAAGCAATTAGGACCTCCCTAATGCAGAAGGACTTAGAGCACTTCAGAAAGGACAATGGCTTCATGCTATTTTGACATCTTAAGGGAGTAAAAGGAGAGGAAAATCAGTAGAAAACATGTGTCTCCCATGGATACATTACAGAAATGACCAGAAAAGGTCACAGTAGACAAAACGTTGTATATCTATTGTATATCTATTTTTTATTATTTTTGTCCTGAGCAAATAGGGTTAATTCATCCCATTATCTAGAAAAAATTAACATGTCGGTCATGACACCAATGAAAATCATCTTACATTGCAATTAAAAAAAAAAATAAACCAATCAAACTAAAAAAAACCTGGTTGACACAATTACTGGTATTTGTTTCCTGGTCAGTACATGAAGGAAATAATTATTTAATATTTTATAACTTTATCACCAAAACATGTGATGACATTTTAACAGATACCAATTGACAGTGCACAGGCAGTCCCATATCTTTACATAAGCAGCAGTAAAAGTTTGGAGCTCTTAATATATAAATAATTGTGTGTTTCTATAAGTAAAAAAGTAACATCCTCCAGTTTGCTGAAAACTGAAAACTACTACTTTTGGATCAAATTAACCATAAAACAAGATAGCTGTATGACAATTATACTATTTTAATAAATTCTGTTCACATTTTTTAAAATAAGATTTGAAGAAACTGCAAACCAAATTCAATTATACTAATTTAAAATGTTTTAAAATATTTTTACTTTTCATGCAATGCATTTTTGCATCTAAGAAGCTTTCCATTGCAAAATTAATTAAGAAATTATTTCATATTTACAGAAGTTTGGTCCATACCTATTCACAAACCCCAACAATTACCAAATGAAATATGTCAACAGAAAAGCAAAGCTTCAATAAAAAGCTGTTGCCTCTTATCCTCATCTTTCATCAAACACTAATTAAAATCTGTATTACCATAAGTAAGAATTCATTGCATGTAATCAGAAAAATGAATATGTTTTTCTTTGTTTCTTATTGCTTTGTTTTCTATACTGGTTTGTGTTGTGCATTAATTAAACATATAATAAACTGGATTGATGAATGTGAAAAATACATGAGCATGTAAAAAAATATTTTGGGGTTTCTCTTCAAAGGAACTTTCGATTTTATAGGTATAACTCAGTCCTCATTTGTTTTTTAGGTATAATGGTAATAGACGTAATTATATGCTCCTTTATAAACATATTTTTAATTGTCACTCACAGTTATTTACATGTGAATTCAGAAATGGTATTTTACTTACTGCTAGGCAGCTGAGCAGTGTCACTTGTATAATTTATAACAGGCTAATTAAAATGAATGAGTTTGCTCTAATGATCTTTTCAGTATTTACTGCATGAAGTTTATTAAAATATTCAATGCAATAATAAAATCCTTATTCAAAGTAGTAATAGGCATATATATTTAATTCAATGTTTACTTGCTTTCTGTTAAACTGAAAGTAGATTGAAAACTCTTTAATGGTGCTGTGGTGTTTTTTGTTTATCTTATTAATGTTTTCAAATACTTCTCTGGAGAGGTGTCCTCATAGGATCAGAGAATGTTTTGGGTTAGAATGAGGCCTTGAAGAACCAAGTTCCAGCTCCTCTGGCAGGGATGACTTCAACTACATCAGGTTGCCCAGACCTCCATCCAACCTGACCTTAAGTTTACTAATTCTGCTTCACCCTGCTGGTTATTCATCCCTGGAACCAGAGCTTTAAAAGGACTTTTCTGTGTAATCCAACTTACTGTGTTTCTTCATTTTTTCTTAGTTGCTAGGGGAAAACAAGGGTATTATAGATATGAATTTCAACAGCCTGTAGCTGTCATTGTTTTTTTTTTTTTTTTGCTAAATGTCATTTTATGACAAAGTGCTATTGGTTATTTTCTCCTAACTACATAAATGGCTCTTGTCACCTCTTTGCATCCAATTCTAAGGACAATGCATTGCCCTCCTTTATCATAGTCATGAAAGGGCAATAACAGCATTCAGTGTTCAACAAGGTCACCAACTCTTCCACCATAACCAAATGTAGAAGACTATACTTTAATAAATTACTTGTTACAAATACCCTAAATATACATTCTTGCTGTGGGACCATTCTATTAGCACAAAGCATCAAACTAATTAGCAATAGCACACATGCAAATGAGTTTGTTCATCTTGAAGAACTTTGCATAATGCCTATTATTAGCAGAGCAATTAAAATAGCAGTTCCATGTCATTATTAATCTTTTTAATAAATGCTGTACATTAGAGTTAGTTCATTTTTGAAGTCCTAAATCAAAATATTTGTTTGCATTATATTCCAAACTTTGCAATATTTCTTGGTTATATTATTAGCTTGTATATTTTTAATTAATAACTCCAGCCACTTAATTAAAAAAGTTTTCCATTGCTTCTCATACTTAAACATTTATATGCACTGTCCTAATACGAAAAAGTGGCTATAGAATGGCTGTATCTTTATGACTCATTTATTCTAGCAGGAGAGAGCATTTGCATTATGAGTTTCTATCTAGTGTCTTTTTATGAGAGACAGAAATAGACAGTTCTGAGGTTAAGCAGGAAAGAATGAAAATATTTTTTTTGTGCTCATTCTCTTACCTACTCACTGTTTCATGCACAGGTAGCAGTGCAGTGAATTCAAACCCTTGTTTACTGCTCACTGACCCCAGGGATAAAAAGTTTGTGTCTATAGCTGTGGAGGCAAGTACTTCTCTGTGTTGTACCTGTAAGGATCTGTTTTTCAGGACAAAATATTTTCACAGTCATGTAGAAAGATATAAGGTGAGAAGTAGCAGCAGCCAGCCTTTCATCTGTTTGCTGAATACCCTCTCTGCTCTTTGAATTAATGAGGCCATATGCCTAATGCATTTATATCTTTAATTTATCAGTGTTTAAAACATAATATCAATTCTATCTTCAGAAGGTGTAACATTCCTTCCTGCTTTTTCTCATATCCTATCTTCCTGTGAGCCCTTCTCAAGACAAGAAGGAAAGACTGAAGATGTTGCACTGAAAGATGCTCTGTGGGGGAAAAGGGTGAATCCTTTTGCTTTGGAATGGCATGAAGCAATCCAAGGTGGGGGAGAACTGCTGGGAAACAGCTCTGCAGAAAAGGTCCAGAGAACCCAGTTTAACATGAGACAGCATTGGGCCCTGAGGCAAAGGCAGCCCCAGCACCCTGGGCTGTGTTGGCAATGGTGGAGCCAGCACGCCTGTGGAAATGATCCTTTCCCTTCACTGGGCACCAGTGAGTCTGCATCTGGAATAGAATCCAACTGCTAAGGAAAAGAGGGAGAGGGGGAGTGCTCTGGAGTTCCTGAGAGAACCTCCCAAAGTGGCCTATGTTCTTTATGCCATGGAAAGAGGAAGGCTGTGTCCCATTCCATTTCATTTGTCCATCACTGTGATGGCAAATTCACACTGGTGTGAAATGGGATTTCCTCATCATCTCCTTATAGCTGTCCTAGTTCCCATTCCACCGAGTGTCACTCAGGATACCCTCTAGGTGACTTCTACAACCAGTGCTATTTCATTCTCTTAATTTCTGTCAAGAAGGGAGGCAAGTCAATTTTACACAAAATAGCCCAAACCTGAATGCTGAAAAAGTATCTCTATTTTAACTAAACATTAGGATCCACCTTGAATTCCCCCTGAAAACAGTATTAAAACAAACCGTACAGGATGGCCCATATTCTGCTCTGGCCATTAAGAGCTATGCACAAGTTCTTTAGCTTTTTCTCCTATCAGTAAGTTCCTGTCTTTGCCTTCCAAATCAATATGAATCCTTTTACCAAAAGCTTCTTCAAAACTCTTTCTATCTCAGAGATTAGTGCACTGTATTGCTCTCCTTTATCCCATGTTCTTAAAGCCAAATGGTTTTCATTTAAAAATAACACTATCATCTGAGGGCAGTGGAAAAATGAGCACTGGAAATTTTAGACTCCAAGATACTTCTTCCTTTGCTGACTGAGTTTAAAATTCATATCATACCATAGTTCCTAGCACAGCACATCTTTACATTGATTCAATAGGGATGTATTGGATACTGGAGTGTGCTTTGATCTTATTTTCTTTCCCCCAAAGAAAACTTATACAGAGTATGATATATATGTTGCTCTTTTCCAGGTTGTTCTTTAGCTCCGATGACATCATATACTGTGATAAGGAATGCTGTTTAAGAAATATGGGAAGGAAAAAAAAAAAAAGAAAAGAAAGGAAAGCAGCTAATATGAAGGTGTTGGTGCTTTCAGTTTTGTTGGGTCTTTTGAATTGGTTCTTGGAAGGCAAACAAAATCCCAAAACATTTTTGAATGTCAGAATTATGTTGGCTAAGCGTTTTGGGTGAGAATGTGGGTGTCTTTACGACTGTACCCTAAATTCTTTCGCTCACTATCTCTTCATACACTTCGTATTTTAAAAAAGTTCTTTGTCTAAACTGACATATCTCTGGGCAGATTATCATCTTTGCAAAACCATTTTGATATTTACCTAACTGCTTTAAAGCAACTTATTCTCCTCTTGCAAATGATCTGCTCTGTATAAGTCTCCCAAAGATCCATTTGAATAACCCATGACAGATTAAATCTTACAGACATGTAGAAGGTATTTTGGGTGTGGTGAGGGGTGGGAGGACATGAAGACAGTGCCTGTCCCAGTGTGTCTCTGCTGCTCATGTGTGAGGGTGACAGGTGAGCTTTGCTTGCTGAGGGCAGCAGTGCTTGACCCCAACAGGAGATGAGAGGAGCTCTGTGCAGCATGACCTTCTTCCTGTCACAGGAAGGTCAGTCATGATAACATTTGTTTGCAAAGAGAAAGTTTTAGATTTTTACTTCTACTGGCTGCTCTGAATATTATCACTGGGGACTCCATGCCTAAGGTGTTTCTGAGTTCAGAAAGGTTTCTGTTTCATCTAGAAATCTTTGTGTTTCCATCCATATTCAACTTTCCATTATATCTTCCGATTCCTAAATTGCTTAGAAAAGAAAAAAGATTTACAATGTCAATTATTTCCAAATTCAAAGGTCTTGGCATAAAAATAAGAAGTAGAAGTTTGCAACAATTTTTCAGTTTTTTCAATAAGGAGGAAGGAGGCACTCTGCCATTTATAGAAATTTATTGCCAGCATGGTTTTTGTTTGCTCCAATCTCTCACCAGATGAGCTACATAACTAGAGGCAAACCCTTCAGATTACCTATTCTTCTCACTATCTCAGACTTTACAAGCAGAAAACTTCTGAAAAACATTTACCCTTCTCAGAGAATTACTGCTTTCCAGATTGGTTCCTATTGCACAATCAACAGAAATGTAAGAATTGCTACAATTCAAGCTTTTCAGAGGGTGGTAAAATACCACCGGAGAAATGAAACTGTAGATGTCAGCCATCTGTTGTTTAACCCAACCAAAATGTATTTATTGCAATTCTTTCATGAGGAGTGTGTCTTTAGAAGCCAACACAAGTGCCTTTGTTGGCAACAGAAGGCATCCTTTAATTGTAATAAAAAGAGGAAACATTCCTCTTTCCCTGATGATACAGAATTTGGAGAAACAGTATCAACAAACCTAGAAACATCCTAAATGAAGAATCCAGCTAACAAACACATTGTACTCTCTTGTGTGGCTGACAAGATGTTCTAATATGAATCAGTCAGATGTTAAGTTATAAACAGAAGTCTGCAATATTCTTTCTTACTGACTCACTCCGTTTCATCAATGATGTTGTCAGAAATAGACAAATATGGTAGCAAAATGAAAATCAAATGTGAAAAAGACCTGAAAGAGATACTAAAAAATGCATCTATCTTTATTAAATTTCATGACTTCAAAGACCTTTATGTAAGTGTCTGTTTTAGTTCAGAAAAAAAAATCTGATATTAAATGATTTATTTATTAAGGTATTAACACTTCCAAAGCAAGTTAGTCACCAAAATGATAGACATATTTTTCAAGCATGGATTTGACTGATGACAACAATTAGCAGCATAATAACATATTTGTTTCAAGTCCAAATTAAAATTAGAGATTCAAGAAGCTGTTGTTCTTTGGAAACCTATCTAAGTACATCACAAGAATTTTTTGATACTTCTAAAGTGAGAAAATTCAGCAGTTCTCATTGTACTGAAAATGAAGCCAATATTTTCAAATATGGAAAAGCAAGACACACAGAAATATGTCATAGATTAAAACATTCTTTAAAAATAGCCTTACAGAACAGCACTCTTATGAAATGGCATTACAAAAAAAAATCAGGTGGATTACAGTGTAGCATTTGTAGTACACAATTATACTGAATTTATTCTTTAGATTGCTTTTTCCTCTTTTGTTTGTATCACCATAGGAATTGTTACTTTTTTTTCTCTTTCATTGTCCCTTCCCCTCCCCCCCCTGGATAAAGAGACACTTTACTTATAGGAAAGTATGAAAAATTGTTCATTATTATGTTATTAATATCATTGGGAAACAAGACAAATTCTGCCTCTGGAAGCTGCATTTCCTACAGTAAGAATTTTAAAATTAATTTGAGCTTGTGTTATGAAATTATATCTCCAATGAAGGGACAGAAATATTGCTATTGATGCAAATTGAACCAGGATATCATCCATAAAGTAATTTCCTACTTAACAGAAAAGCTGATTTAAATATGGAACTTACAACAAGCCCAGTAGAGGAACTAGAGTCAAGAGCTGGGTGAAGAAAAAGCAGTCTGAGTTTTGATGGTTTTATCAGTGTGAAGGGAAGCAAGGGAAACAGGATGCTCTCCAAAGTGGTACCAATAAAAGCTGATTATCCCATACCACAGTAATGTGTGCACTGTATATGCTGTTAAAATATTTTTAAAACTTTGATTGCAGTCTCAGTCCCTTGTCATTAGGTTAGGTGCTGCCATCATTATAATTCTCTTTACATGTCTGAAATGGATCTTTGAACTCATGAGTAATTGAAATATAGCACAGGTTTTAGTCAGAATCTTTCTGATTGTGAGAGTTGGACTCTAGTAATCAAGAGATTTTGTTCCTTCTTGCCATAACGCTACCATTGCAATTACAACTTGTGGCCTCTGTGTGTGAGGACATCAGTTTTCATCCATTGCTTGGTCTTTCCATTGAAGTGTTTTATCCCTGTGAACTTTTGTGGGAGGACCACTGAAGCAGTGGGGTGGCAGCAGCCTTGTGGTTCTGTCAGTGGTGTGAAGAGGAAGTCCATCCCACTCCAAGAAAGAGAGAAAAGATAAAATCAGAAGATACTGAAGATCATAGAATGAGTCTCAGGAAAGCTGGCTGATAGCTTGTGTGTGACACAGCAAAGTTCCTGGATGCCGATGAGCAGTAGCAACAGTCAGGATAGCACACCCACAGGATACATCTGAATCTGTGCTGAATGTCAGGGACAGGTGTCCTGTACCTGCCTGGATATGAAATGCAGTAAGCTGATCATAATGTATTTTTTTTTGTATTTGAATACACTTAAATTGAGATTGTTTCCAAATTACTTCATATATTTTAAATTAGTTGCATCTAAAGGCTTTGTAAAACACCACAAATCCTTTCATACAAAAAAATTGTTTGGTACACTTTTTTAACATTTCATAAATGTCAATAAGTACCTCTTTCCTTTAGTCTGCTTGTTGCTTCATCTTTAGCTATTTGATAGGACTGGGTGTGTAATCCTACACATAAAGCCATATTTTAATCTGTACAATAACAAAAAGTTAAAGCATGAAATTGGTACTTTTTTTGCAGCAAAGAACATCTGACGATAAGTGGCAACACTTTCTGTTCTACAGCCTACTTTGAAAATTGTTCTTTTAAACAATCAAAACTTCCTACATTGCACATTGCTTATGTTTATAGGTTAGTAGAATTTAAGCTTTCCAATGTCTCCCCTTATTGTCATCAAATAGGGAACACCTGAATGTGAAATCCATAACATCAAGCTTCATTAATATTTGAAAGATAATACTATTAAAAGCAAGAGTATGATTCAATAGCCTATCAAATGAACAAAAGTAAAATCACACAAACTCTGGTGCTTATTTGATTCTGCTTTGTTTCCATAGTAACTATAAATAGCTAATTGTAGTCCTTTTACAAATATTTTTGCCTTTTTCCTTTCCTAACAATGAATGCTGGCAGTTTTATGGAGGGCAAGAGTCTGTGCAGGAAGTATTAACAAATTGCTTTACGTTGTTCAGAAGTCCAAGCTGATTTATTTATATAATTAACCTTTATTATAGCTTAATTTATCCTAAGTTAATAATTATAATAAATAGCATTTTGTTGACTAGAAGTATCAAGTGGCTTTCCACAGGACATGACTTTATTATCCATCTTGATTAATATCTTAATTTTTGCTGTGGAAGCTGGAATAATTCTCCCATGAATAGTTTTTACTGATGATACATAAAACAGGAGAGAGAATTAATATGTGGTAATATTGCTACAAAGAAATAATAAAATTTATATTAAGATATAGTATATATGGGAAGATTTGAAATTTAACCTAAAAATATCAGCTTGAAAAAATGTGAATACACTTCCAGCGAAATAACACATTTTCAGTTCAAGACATGAAGCAAGGTCCAGAACATCCTAAAATGAATTCCAGGGACCATAATGATGGGCAGAAGGTGAAGTCAATCTTCCATGTAATACAGGTGCTCAGAAGGCTTACAAAACTTTATTTTGAGCCTGATAGGAATTATTTATATCTCATCATGGAGCAGTGCAGAACTTGCATTCAGTCTAAGATACTTCTCTGGGACAGTGAAAGACATGAGCATCTTGTGATGTTTGGATAAGAAATCCTTACAAATAGCAGCAAATATTTGTACTTAGAATCCATTGTGTGATTCTGTATGTTCCCAGCAGAAATGCTTTGTTTTCTATGACTGGACCCCAGATCAAGACACCTAACTACAGCAATACTTATAAGTATGATTTATATCATTTATTGCAATCAGTACTTCCAAAATGGACACCACATGGGGCACCTTAAAACTCTACAGGACTGAAAATTCACCTTTGTCTAAACCCAGTGTAATAGAACGGGGGGACTGGAGGGCTGCACAGCCCCTGGGAATTCATCCAGCTTTGAATCTGCTCTAAAAAAGCATGTGAGACGTGTACTAAGATGCTATTTTCAATTCTGTAAGGATTTCATGGCTTTGCATAGTTTCATATATAAAGAAAACCAAAATTTGTCAATTTTGTTTGAGGTTTAGAATCTGTCATAATGTGGCTCTCACAGAAGTTCCTCAGCATGCACAAGCAGAACACCAATGAGAAAAAGTCAAAGAAACAAGGACTGAATGCACACTTTCCAGAAAGTGAGGATTTTAGTTTCACACTGCTTTACTAATGAGAAAGCAGCCAATCATTTTTTTTTATAAATAATTCCCAAAAGTCATGAGCAAAATCAAGAAAATTCCCCCAGTTTTGTGTCACTGAAGCAATTTCTAGTAATTTCTTTAGAAGCAGAATATAAAACATACAGTTCACTTACCAAATGTCACGAGTCCCTCGATGTGCAGCAGCTTCTCTGACCTGTGTGAAAATTAGAGGTTATTTCCGAATATCAAAAAGGCAGCAGTTATATTGAAGAACTACCACCTGCTGAACAGCCACTTCTTTCTAAGGACCAGTCTGAACATGTGGAGGATGGATCAGCAAAACCTGTGGGTTCTCCTTGGATGTCTAATATTAAAGAGGGAAAGCAGAAATAGGAAAGTAATGATGTTCATTCCTGGTACCTCTTTTGTGTGGCTGTGTGTTCATAAGAAATTTGAAGAAAGGGAGATGGCTCTCTTTCCAAGGTCTTCACAAGTCCCACAGAAGCTTAGCATGTAGACTACAAACCCATGGCAGGAACTAACTGCTGTCCTTTGTCCATTCCACAAAATACATAGTGCAGCAAAGTGAGAAGGAGTTAGGGAGAAATATGGGACAAAGGAAAATATCTTCTCCAGAGTCCTCATTCACAAGAAAGAAACCTTTATTATGCTGAAGAGAGGATCAGTCTAGCCCTTAGGAAAACGGACAATCATTTCAGCAGATGCCAAGAACAATCACTTTATCACTAGACTGTGAATTGTAAAATCATGTTTAAAATTGATTTGGAACAAAACCAGTTCAGCCACTGGTTTGAACTTTAATTCACATTTAAGCAGTTGTCTTGCAGCATAATTCATCAAAATTCTGTGAAGACAGAAATTCTGCTCTAAAAAAAGCCCTGCTAGGAGTAAACACCATAACTAGTATCTCTTTACTGCTTTGGTACCAAGACATGGGTGGTAAAAATGTTATAAGAAAAAATCTGAAAATATCTATTTTCCTTTTGGCTTGTCTACTTACTTGGAGGAGAAGTAATGCTTTCCTTTCAGTTTTATTGTAAACAAAAAAGTTTTAGATACAGAGAAGATATTTAATACTTCAAACTGATTTCTTGGACTGGCATTTTTAGTTTAAAGACTCTTTTTGTTAGAGCTATTCAGCATATCCTTCAATGTACAACTTAGTAAGCATAGAGTTGTTTATGCATTTAATAGCTGATAGTTAAATCCCCTGATTTAAGCTTTTACATTACCCAATTGAAAACTGTTTTTTTTAGCAATTAAACAATTATTTATATTCACTTTATCTTTTTCTGATTAATTAATTAAATTTTTATAATCAGTAAAAATATTAATTCTAAATAGGAATAAATTATTGTCTGTTCAGGCAATGAATTGTTCTATTCCCAGAATAATAAATGCATAAGAGCAGGTGGCTTTTTGGCTTTTCCCTATATACAAGAAATTCTTAACATGGTTCTGTTTGAAAGTTATTTAGAAGTATAGTTAAAGAAATCTCTAGCTAAAGTCAAATATTTGAAAAGAATCTTTACCAGTTCCCACAGAACAGTTGGAAGTTACAGGGCACACTCATCTGAACTCAAGGTTATAAAGTGATTTTGTGGCTCTGAAGCCACGCATGGACTTTGTTTTAATAAAGGTGAGACTAACAAGGAGGTGGTTAGTGCTATCCATGATAGCAAGAACTTTTGAAATTCTTTGTACAGTTCTCATTTAAAGAGTATGAAAAGGATGTCAGCAGTTTGGAAGTGATTTATAAAAGAACTCAAAGAATAATATAAGGTTGAAAAACCTGTTTCAACCGTAAAAGACGAAAAAAAAGTTAATCTATTTAACTAAACAAAATGAAGGTTAAGCGGTGAATTTTTTGTAGTCTGTAGCTGCCCACATGAGGAAAGGATTCATGTGGTAGAAGGATCTTTAATCTTGCAGATGAATGGAGAATGAGAACCAGTGGCTGGAATCAGAAGCTTAATAAATTCAAAGTCAAAATGAGGTAGACTTTTCAGCAATAGAATTTAATTAAACTGTGCAAAATATGCTGGAGTTTGTAGTGTATCTTCCACCATTTAAAGTCTTTAAGTTAAGACTAGCTGTCGTTTTAAAAGACTTGCTCAAACCATTGTGGGCAAAGTGAAGAAATCAGTGGTTGAAGTTTGTGGAACAGTTTTGCAGGAAACAGAGTTGGATGTTCATAATGGTTCCCCATGGTTAAAATCCTATGAAACTTCTGAGGCTTGTATTCTGTTGTCCTTTCTCATAGTGAACATTATTTTCCTTTGCAATTAATCTCTTTTGAAGCTGTTGGCCCTTCATGTCCAATATGTGTAACAGAATCTGGCTCTAAGGAATACTGCTCTGCAACCCCATTCTGTTTTAGCACCAGTAAGAAAAATAACATTTGAATTTGTAAGACATATAGTCCTCACGTGTATTATGATTGTGACAGAAATCATTGTACAGTCTTTATTGCTAGTTCATTATTTGCCAACCTCCATTCCACCCTGGCATATTACTCTGCATTGTGCAGGGTAATGAGTGACCTCTGCTCACTGCAAAGGAAGCCCTTGGAGAATTTTTAAGCCTGATTACTCAGGATTACTCAATCCATAGAAATATCCTGAGTTCTACTCAGTGAAGCCACTGGAACCTCCATATTACAGGGTAACCTTTTCTACACTCTGGACTTTAGTGCTACAAGAACTGGATAGTAACACTTTTTTCTGGACCATTTACAGTGGACCTGAACATGACTTCCCAGAGCAGTGATTCATCTTCTCTAGATAGGAATTTCTGCCTTGATCATATATATATATATATTTAATTACACATATGTAATGAGCTTGTTTTGCAGGGACACAAAAGACCTAATTCTTAAATACAAAACATGCATAAAATAAAGAGGGCTCTATAGTGAAGAGGGCTCTGACATATCTGGGGTGATTTATAGCATGCTCAAAGAAAATGATTTTAGTATGCTCATGAAGTTTGCCTTGGTAAATATATTAGATAAACTGCAACAGAAAAAATATTCACAATAATTGATCAGTGTTAAACAAGTACGGTAGGCCCAACATATCTTAGAGACTTCTTAGAGAAGTAAATATTTAAATGTACACTGACTGAAGGAAAGGATGGAACCCTGCTTCTCTCCCCACCCCGGGAAAATAACCCAAACTGGGTGAAAGATGAGGTGGTTCAGAGGACAGTATTTATCCTTTATGAGAGCCTCTTTTTTTTCTGCTCTGATATGTCCTCTTGTAACTGACTAAAGTAAATCCAGTTGGTATTACAGTGTACAAAAATTCTCTTGCAGTACATAACTTTACATGTGCAATAATGGTAATTCTACAGACAGGTAATTTTCCTCAACTAAACTGCAACATATTCTGTAGCTAAGTATTTAAAATAGACTCCTGTAAAAGGTTAAATTGAATCCACAAATTTCACTTAACTGATTAAAATTTTCCATTGAGCAAATGTGGTTCCATATTTGTGATAAACAGGATGGTATTCCAAATGCTTACCTTCCACTAAAATAAGAAAATTACATTGTAATTTAGAGGGCAGCTTGCGCTCATTTTATGGGACTATTTCCAGAAGGCATAACTAGCAAACTGACACATGCTTTTGAAATAGCTCATATACTTTCTTGTAAAAAATGCACTGCACAAATGTTATTAACTTGCCTCTCTGTTTTATACTTACATTATAATGCTGCTCTATCTAAAGCATGTAGTGCTAAAACCAGCACCCATATATAGCCCAAATCATATACATAGAATATATTCAGGTATTCAGATTATATATTTTATTCTTAATTTAAATAATTATTTTAGATTTTATGTTTAATTAATACTTCCTTATTTTATTTTCTAAATACAAAAAGTATAATAACTGCATAAAGATCCAATCATATTAAACAATTTATTGCGCAATTCGACAATATCCTGTTTGTTTAGATATTATTACATAATGATTTGAAATTATATGAACTCATGTTCAAATGTTCCGCACACAAGTGACTACAGAAATCTTCCCATCAAAATCCTGCATACATTCACAGTAGAAATTGCTTTTCATAATGAATATTTGGATGTAAAACTTCAGCATCTATGAAGAAGATCCTGAGATGGTCAATAGTGCTGTTATTAAACCCCTTTGAGCAGACAAGCACCACACAGCACCTCACTCACTCCTTCTGCAGTGGGGTGGAAGGATAGAAGTGAGAACTCTCATGGACTGAGATAAAGACAGCTTAACAGGTAAAGCAAAAGCCACACACATGAGCAAAGCAAAACAAGGAATTCATTCACTGCTTCCCTTGAGCAGGCAGGTGTTCAGCCATCTGCAGGAAAGCTGGGCTCCATCAATGCCATGGTGGCTTAGAGAGACAAATATCCTAACTGAGTGCTCCCCTTCCTTCTTGACTCCCCAGATTTTATTGCTGGGAACAAGCTCCATGTGGTCTGGGATATCCCTGTGGTGGTCAGTTGCGTTTAGCTGTCTCAGCTTTCCTCCCAGTTTCTTGTGCACTCCCAGCTGGCTCTCAGGGAAATGGAGCAAGAGGCAGAGGAAGCCCTGACAACACTGTGAGCTCAGCAACTAATCAACTATAACAACCCTGTGTTATCAACTCTGATTTCAACACAAATCCAAACCACAGAAAGTCAACTTTATCCCAACCAAAACAATGAGAAAATACAATTTTGTCTAAGTTTACAATAATGGAATAATTAACTTTATTAATGAAAATTCTACAAATACAGTGTCAAATCTAACTTTTATAGACATTGGCCCTTTGGTGACAAAAAAAATGATTTTTAAAAAAAAAGTTATTATGCCCTGAAGCAATGAAAGATATATCCTTCAAGTCCATTAATGAAGGCTAGCATATCTGGCATTTACCATTTTCATGTACTTTGAAAGCAGTCTAGATCGAATTTGATATCTATTAGAGAGTCCGGTTGATCTACTTTGTGTACATATGAATTTCCAGTTCATATCAGTATGGTAGCCAGATTCCTGATGTGCTTCTTCAGTGGAGAGGTGGGGAGATGTGCTGAAAGCCTTGAATTTACTCAGAAACCTCATCTGCATTATTGATGTACATGTTTTTTTTTTTCATTTTTCCACTTTGTAGGACCAAGCATGTGGAACAGAGCAGATTTTGAATGTTATTTTTACTTTCACTCAATAGACTTAACAGTGAAGTGGCTGCCAGGTTTCTCAGGCATGCAGAGTTTCTTCATTTCTTCATCATCTTGATATATTAATGTTGCTCAATATATTTGGAGGGTTTTTTTGAAAATAAACAAGTGTGTTTATTTCATACACTGTAAGCTGTATTCACAGGAATGAATACTAATGTTTGAAAGTTGTATATTCAATACTACAGGAAAAGAACATAAACATTCATGAGAAGCCTCCTCATCTCTTCCATGCCTTCTTCTGCTTCCCTGGTTCACCCCCCAAACTTGACAAGATTCAGCCTCCTGGTTTTGTCTCTCTGAAAGTTAAACACTGTTATATCTTAAGGGAAAGAGAGGGACATGATCCAATGGAGGTTTATCCCATCTTAGACATGAAAGGTTAAATTTACCACAAGAGACAGATGTTTATTAAAAAGACCAGAAAGAACCTAGAATTTTTTTGAACCAAATACACAGTTTCAAATGGCTGTCAGGCACTATGAAGGGCACATGGAACTTCCTGTGCTCCTGTACCATCTATGTTTGTCCACAGTGCCACATGGTGAAATAAGCAGACTCACCACTAGTTCAGTACTGGAGTATCAGGTGTTTGCATCTGAACGAAATTCTTCCCAGCTGAGTAGAACTCTTGTTGGAGCATATTTCTTACCACAGCTGTCTCAGATTAGATCCTGCTGCTGTGTACATCCATGGGATCTTTTCCCTGACTGTTGCCAGTGTGATGTGCTCTATGTTGTTCCACCTCAGTGTGCACTCCACATCCTACCCCTCCAGCTAAAAAAGCTGTGGTGATGTTTCATTTGTGGTCACTACTGCTGTCCCAATTAGCAAGAGATTCTTTGCCCTGACTCAGATGACAGTGCAGGTAGCAGTGCATTATAAGGATCTGCAGTGAAATAGTATCTTAGCAATTTAAAAGAATTTCAGTTTGAATTTGGGGAAGAAAGGGCTGTTCAGTTTTAGAAAATTATATATTATACTGAAATGATTAAAGGGAGCAGTTTTTCAGCTTAGAGGCTTTCTCATTATCTTAGATTTTAAGTATGACTTGGGGATTCCCAGCAGAGAGAAGCAGTTGTGAAAAACATTTTTGCTACAGTTAGTTAACTCTTCCCTACATGTTCTATATTCAATGTGTCCATTTTAAAACCAAATGAGGTAGCTCTGTCTTGTTTAGAATCCACAGCAAACCATAGATGTGCCAATTTTAGAGTATGCTCATTTCTGTGGGAGTATGGTTTCCTAATCTTTATTATATATTAAAATTAAATTAATAAAAAATAGAATTTTTCATAATAGCAGGAAATACACAAGTGGCTGAAGGTTTTTTATAGTTCCTCTTTTGCTTGGCTCTTAAAGCTAAGAAATATAGTTTTGAGAAGTGTGTTAAGTAACGAAACCATGTATATAGAACAGTCTCAGAAGAGAATTTGAGATGGTCAAACTCATTAACCTCTGAGTATTTTGCCTGCAATGTATTGACACACTGCCAAACAATTCTCTCCAGTAGTGGCCACTCATGATACCAGGTTGAAAACAAGGTGTCATAAACCAAAACCAAACCAAAAATAATTTTTAAAAACCCTCTTAATATCCTAGTTCTGCCTCCTACAATAGAGTCTCGTACAACAAGTTAGTCACTGAAAGGTTTAGGGGATCTTCAGGCCTTCTACAGGAAGAATTGTAATATTTGTAATAGCACTTCATTGCTACCTCTAGCAGGAAGCCTCAGTTTTATTTGAGAGCAGTTATTTGCTTTTGTTACCAGACACATCTGTGACTACACATCAGTGCCCAGAATTCTCTGCCATGCAGTGAAGTCAAGTCCTACAGAATCCAAAGAAAGGAGTGAAAGCCATCTTAACAAATTAAGGAATCTGCAATGTAGGTATTTTCTTCTGATCTATTGACCTGGATGTCCTTTGGAGTAAACACAGTTGGTATCCAAAACACGTCAGATGTATTGCATCTTACAAGTGCTAATTTAATTCCATTGACCAAGGGTCAGTTAGCTTCGAGGTAGACTGTGCAAATGTAGACTTTGCAAAAGTTGAAGATCCAGTCTTAATTATTCCTTTGCTATAAAAAGAATTTAAATTCCCTGGCTCTTATGTTTTTCATTAAGGAATCACAAGTGTGATTAATGCTGGGCTCCATCAATGTTCTCTCCTCTCTTGTCATGAAGGAGTGAGTTAGGCCACTTAAAGAATCATTGTCAAAGGTACTGGTCAAAACAGATTTTACTATAAATTTGTCACTTTAACAGAGTCATGGCAAGGTTCACTGTACTACTTACTACATGGTGAAACATGCAAAGGAAAATCAAGTTGGAAGCAATTTAGAATGACTTACATGGAAACCAGGGTTGCAAAAGGATAAGGGTGCAAAGGGGTTTAACAGCACTTAATCATTGACTAATTTAACATTTACAAAGTGATTTGATAGAGCTTACTACAATTGCAACAGTGATATAATTATAGATCTAAGCAGCAAGATTCATACTGTACTAGCTAGAAGGTCTTTAAATCAATACATACACACACACACACACACACACACACACACACACACACACATATATATCTATATAGATATAGATATATAAATGCATAAAGGCATACCTGTTAAAATTTTCCCAATCCATCTTGCTCCATAGAGTGACAGTGTGGTTGCCTCTTGCTTCTGTGCCTATAAACAGATTAATTGCCTACTTAAATGTAATTTAAGGGATTTTTTGTTTTTGTTAGATTACCTAGTTATCAAGGTTTTGTTAAATGTGAGTGAGTAGTATTATATATGCAAGGTGATCTTCAGAACAGTGTCACCCACCTAGCTTTTCTCCACACTCTGACATGAAAAATAATATTTAATAACAAGTATAATGCATTAGCAAAATTAGCTAAGTGATTATGGGATGCATTAGTGAAATTAGCAAAGTGATTATGGGATGCAGCATCTGATTTTGAGTTTCTGTCACTGTTGGTGACCATATGAATAAGGTGTCCCACCATTACTGATTTCATTCTTCTTCACTCTTTCCAGGACATAGTATATCTTTGTGTCATGATGAACATGGATTAGAGCTTTCTGTTCATTATTTCAGGCATGTTCTAGCAGTTGACACAGGCCATCGTGTTATAGTAGTTTCTTTACCAAAGTAAGATCCATTCCAGTGGGGGAAGGCTGTAAATCTTTATATGATGTGCAGTTAGATTATAATGGTAGGTTGTGACATGAGTTGAATAATTAAAGTTGCTTCCCACAATTCTGGTAAAATTATAGATGTTTGAGTGATTGCTGAGCTCTACAGTGGTGCTGTCTGTAAGGATAGTGTCACAAATAGTTCTCATACAGACACATCTATTTCCAACATATACAAGTACAGTTTCAGAAGTTTCTTCAGGATGTATTTCAAAATGGCATTTTTTCAGGGTCAAAGACAAATGTCTTAGCCCCTGATGGTATTACTTTCACAAATAAATCCTTGTTTTTCCTATAGAACATGTGCATCAACACTGATGAGCTAACATTTGTTCCCATTTTGTTGGGCTCGTACTCCCTGTTCTATTGGTTAGAGTATAGTTCCACTGTGATTTAATCCCAGTGCAATGATCTCTACAGAACCTTTTCTTCTCCAGACTGAACAGCCCTAAGTTTCTCCACCTGCTTTATGAAGGAGGTGATCCCATCCTCTTATCAATGTCATGGCCTCCTCTGGATTTACTCCAACAGTTCCATGTCTTTCATACCATAGGGATACCAGCACTGGACACATTAGTCCAGGTAGGGTCTTACAAAAGCTGAATAGAGGGGAGAGTCCCTTCCTTTGCCCTGCTGCCTATGCTGTTTCGATGCAGCCCAGGATTTTATTTGCTTTCTGAGATGGGAGTGCTCAGATAGAAGAACTGTTGGATATAGTGTATTTTGATATAGCATCAGCTAACCTCAGGACACCAGCCTGGAAGGCCTCCTGTCACCAGCATTTTTGCAGGACATTTTCTACTGCCATTGCTCCAAATTCATCTGCTTTAGAGTCCGATGCTGCTGGGAAACCTGTGGCAAATAACAGTGTTTATTTCTGTTTTTTGAAGTGTTGGTTCTTACATACAGTGTAAGCTTTTGCTCTAGGACTTATACAATTTTTTCTCCCCATCCTCAATTTTTTTCTCATTCTTTTGTGGTCATTTCTCCCAGCAGCATTTTTGCTGAGACTGAAAGCAACAGGATACAATGGGAAACTACTACAAATTTAATATTATTTCTTGGGTTTGTTTTGGGTTTTTTTTAATATTTTATGACAGGAAATTTTGACTATGTTCATCCCTGTCCATTGGGATTAGAAGTGGCCTGTTATTTTTCAGTCTCTCCCAGTGAAAGACTGGCAGTACTTGAGAAAAAAAGAAAGAAAGGAAAAGATATGTGATTTCAAAGAATTAGATTGGTAAATTTAGAGCTATCATCCCTATTCACTCCATGCTTCAGTGTTCATATAAATTATGACTTGGATGTTAAAAATCATCTACTTATGTGTTCTTTAACTACACTGAGAGGTTACAAAAAGGACGGTAGGGCTGCTTATAGAAAGTTTTGACAAGGTGAACTTTAGGAGAATTGACAGTAATTTGAATGTGCAAATGTGTAGGCACTCAAGCTATCTGGTGCTTTTAAATATCAATTTTACTGTTAATAGATCTTCCTCATCCCATATACATTCAGTAATTCCCTTTGTATCAAAGAGAAAAAGCCTAAAAATATCTAGGGAGACAATGCACAGGTTTTCCTAACTAAAAGTGACTTAATCCTTAGTCATTTTTCTGAAAGCAATTGTTATAAACCCACTCGCATTCCGTGCACTAGACCATCAGAGAGATCTGCAGTACAGTCTAATTTGTATCTTCTGAATGCCCTAACTGTTCTTTGTCCATATTTAACTCATACAAAATACTAAAAATATTAAAATGTGAGATAACTTTTTTCTCTAATTCTTTTTCCCAGAACTGTAAGTTTTACTATGCCATCTTTAACACCATGATTAAAAAAATGCACCACAAAGTCTTTGCAGAAGAAAACACTCATATTGGTATTGTCGATTCATTATTTTATGTAGCTGAAAAGTATCTGTTATGTTCTCTCTGGCAATATGTAATTTCAGAATCATGACATCTTTGTCTTCTGACTTAGCTGGAGAATAACCAACATTTGAAATACATAATCCTTATGAGATTCATTCATCTAACTTTTCTTTTTTGTATATTTATATTATAAACTCCATGAAGCCTATCAAAATTTAAGTGTACTCCTTAAGTGTAGCTTCCTTCAGAAAAAAGAAATTTCTCAGCTGA
This sequence comes from Certhia americana, assembly GCA_018697195.1. Classification (NCBI taxonomy): domain Eukaryota; kingdom Metazoa; phylum Chordata; class Aves; order Passeriformes; family Certhiidae; genus Certhia; species Certhia americana. The sequence continues at coordinate 105,627,990 of CM031857.1, forward strand.
GAACAGTTGTCAGTTCATGTCTGACCCCTTTAGGCATCACAGTAGTGTCTCTCAAACTCTGTGCACAAGTATGCTGTGGATTGTCTGCTGAAATGTGGTGTGCTGTAAAAATGTCTTGGAAATATATCCCAGAAGTTTATGTGATCCATATATCTTTAAATAATGCTAAATAAATGCCATGCCATTATGAAAACTAATTTGCAAAACAAAACAAAACAAAAACAAACAAAAACAAACCCCAAACAAACAAAAAAACAAAACCAAAAGAAACCCCAGCAGCCAAAGTTATAAAGACAGAAGTGTCAGAAAAGAAAATATTTGGATTATTTCAAAATCAAATCCCTGTAAAGCTGGATCTCTCTAGAAATTGCACCAAATCCATCTATACTTCTTCAGATTATGTTCATAAAAAAGAAGATGTTTTGGACAGAATGCTAACTTGCATGCTTATGCCATTTTTATTTAACTTCAAAAATCTTTTCTAGTCATTGAAAATGACCATATCATGAAGAAGGTTCTTTCCTGGATCACCAGTGCCTCTTACTTCTCTTTAAATGCTAATGTAATGTAATGTAATGCAACGGTAATTTGGATAGAATTGATGCAGACATCTTCTCTCTCTTCCTCAAATCAGCAAGTCATTAACCGCTGAGTAAAATGTTCTTTCTTACCTAGTACAGCAATACAAATATTTCAATTGGCATTTATTTCCATTTATCAAATATTATACTTTACCAAATGATATAAAATAACAGTTATGACTGTTGCAAACTGTGTTTATACAAATGAGGGATATTAATACTTTTTCCAGTATGAGCTCATAACTGAGCCCAGATGTGATGGTAGGTTAGTGTCTCTGAAGTGATGACCCCATTTATGACAATAGACTCCAACTTTTGCCTTTGAGGAACCTTATAACATTCTCTTTTTTTCCAAATATGGAATAAGGCCTGGCCTTAAGCATAAAGCAAAAGGAATGGTAGAAAAAAAAATATAATGAGTTCTGAGAAGAAATGCCTGAAAAATGTTGCTAAGCTTTAACATGTTCAAGATATAGATAAACTAGTTTATCACTGGTTACATTGCACAATTAATATCAATTTCAAATCTTTAACAGGACAATGAGTTGCTTCTCCAAAGCACAAAAAAAAAAAAAAAAAAAGCAGATATCTTTGCATTGATTCTATTTTAGTCAACTTGAATGATGCCAAGAAAACTGCTGTTCATTTTTTCAATTTAACTAACATTCTTTTTTTCTCTGTTACTGGTGGAATTTGAGTCTGAGGACTGCAACAGCCTGTTTTTCTCTCCTATTTTTGATTCAAAAGCCATTGTATGATTGCCACTACTTGGCGACCTTTTCCTCCTGGCATGTGGCTTCTCTTCCATTTCCTCTTATTTTATTGCCCTGTGAAGTAATACCAGCCAAAACAGTGGGAATGCAAACCTCTTCATGCTATCAGAGAGTACCCACAGGACACTGACAGTCTATTTTAAACTGTTTATAATTGTTCACAAATCCAGCATCTGCATGGATTTGTTGCGCAAGAATACCATATGCCTTTTCCTGAATTAAGTTACTTTAGGTTTAAGAAGTCTTAATTAATTTTATAAAAGAGAATATACCACAGCTATTACTGGAATATACCATGTCATTCAGCAAGCTGGCAACAAATGTATCCATAACTTCCATTCTCTTTGTAAGAATTAAAAAATATAAAAAAAGCAAAGAATAATTACCTCCTATAATCCACGATTCTTTCCAATCTTTTTGTATGTTTTATAAAGATCTGAAATCATTTATACTTTTAAATGACTACATTTTCCATCCTTTCCCCAGAAGGATATTGCCCATCCCAGAAGAAATGCTAATTTCTTTTTTTCTCTCAAAACTCATGTGTTCTCATGTAGCCTTTTAAACTGATGGCTTTCTTGCTTTTATGAAATGCCCTTGTGTCTCCTATGTATCAATTTCACCTTTAACTGGTTTCCATAAGAGATGCTATATCTGTAGTTAATGTTCTGTTCAAGTACAAATTTACCAGCCTCCATACAATTAAACTGTGTTTTATGCTCAAATCAAAGCTGAATAATGGAAAGTGAATTCAATAATCAGAAAGGGGATTGGGAAGGACTTCAACTCATAAACATCTTTTGGTTTCCTATTAGCATACAACTTGCTGTCAAGAGTCCCACTTATCTGCTTTGGCTTTTGATCTAAAATGAAAAGCTGTATTTGTGCCCCTGAACGGTTTAATAATACTGACAGTTGAAAGATAGATGCAACATACACAATCCTAATGTTTTCCTTCCAGTGTGGGGAATTCTGAGATTTAAGAAGCCGAAAATCACTTTCATACTGGAGTTTATAAACTGAAATCAGAAGCTTGGAGGCAGTGAGTATCTCTACCTTAACAAATAGTTTGGTGCAGTATCAGCAGTCAAATAGACTGAGCCAGTTTGTGTCAAAGCCTAAATTTTGCATCTTTTTATGTTTTGGAGTTTTACTTCAGAATAGATTCATGCCCATCCCTGTGACTGCATGCCATCTCCATGTGTGTGGCTCAAAGCTGCCCACTGGGAGCAGATTTGGTGCACACATGGGGTTCTGTTCGAAAGGAGTTTGATTCAAGCCTTCTCTGTAAACTTTGTCTGTACACGGTAAATAGAGCAAATAGCCTGTAGAACTGCATGGCAGCTCTGAACAGCTTGATGAAATCCTCAGGCAGAACTTCTTAATGGGCTGTAGATTCATCATTTCTTAATAAATCCTGATTGTATTTATTCACTCTATAGAAAATAACAAAGAAAAAGCAGATTTAAATTCTAGGTGAAGAGGAGACTTTCACAAGCTTTGGGAGCATGGACAAGAAAGAATCTATATGCCCTAACATATACTGCAATATTTTCCTAATTGCAGAACGAGAATGGTTTCTGCTTCAGTTTTGACCTTTGTAGCCCTCTACTTGTCCACCATGAAGCCTGGGTTCAGGGCTAGAGGGAACTTTGAACTGACCTAGTATGAGCAGTCTCAGCCTCAGTCAGTCATGGTAACCTTTAAAACAGAAGTTTTTTAAATGTGTGTGGAGAGTACCAGTAACCATTGAAAGACTCACTATTGTTGCAGTTTTTTGTCAGTTTGGAACTTTTAGAAATGCCAAAATTTGCAAGAGTGCATATGTATAATTATGTTTATTAATATTTATATTTTTGGTGTCCTGAACTCTGTAATGACTGTGTAATCCTTTAGTGTTAAGACAGTGGTACTGTTTTATTAGTGCTTATGTTTTGACTGGTTTCCTTTCCAGCATATTCTAGTTCATGTGTCTCATGAAAAAACCCAAAAACAATCAACCAACCAACTAAAAAACTCTCTAATTAATTGCGCAGAGCATGCGCCATGGAGAGATAAGTGATGGTGAGTTTTTTGGGGGGTTTTTTTGAGTCTCACTAAAAGAGGATGTAAGCAACAGTCATACTTTTAAAAGGAGGCAAGTATTACTACAATATAAACAGAAGAATCAGCTTAAGATTTAAACTCTTGACTAAGAGGAAATTGTGGATTATGGATAAGATTTTGTAAGATTGATAGGGAAGGATTCACTAACTTCATAACCATTATTTCTGCAATTGCAAGGCCACAGGTCTCCCAAACCTATCCCACAAAACACCTTGTGCAAGTGCAACTGAAACGGCGCTTGATGCATTTGCATCAGCATCAGTGCTGTCTGAACTGAGCCACAGGCACCACCTCCTGCCATCATGGAGTGGTCAAATGCTGAAAAGAGCAAAGTACAAATTGTTGTGCACAGATACATTCATCAGCGTGGAATACTGATAAATCCTTCTCTATTTGATTTAACACTCCTCTGCAGTCAGACAGCAAAGGAACTAAGATCAGGTGCTGATCATGCAGCAGAAATGTTAGTCAGACGTGAATGTGAAAAAGAGAAAAGTGTCACTTAAGTCATGAAAGTGGTTTAGCTAGTGGTTGAAGAAATATCATCTCATTTAAGCATGCACAAGGTTATGCTTAGGGCTCTCAGTTGTTTCTAAGCATGAACCATAAGAACACAACAACAGAAAAACTGTTGCAATAATCCCTTATGTTAAGATATCTATGGTACTTCACTCCAATTTCTTTCAATTTATCCCAATTAGCAGGATTTTCATTTTGTGATTTGTTTGTATAAAATGTTTGTGACTGATCTTGGATTGAAGAACTGATTGGATTGAAGATCTTGGATTCTTGAAAAGAACCACAGGTCTGAAATCTGAATTGCAACAAATAAAATGGATTGTTCTAAGATTTAGTAAGCTCAGTGAAGAGGAATCTGAAGCAAACAGAAAGACTGTACTAAATCCAGGGGAAAAAATCACTTTTGTGATGCAGAGGAACACTAGTGAAGCTGTCCTTGGAGCAGTAGGAGAGAAATAGAAGAAAAATCTCAAATAAATGCTCCAAAATATTTTCTCTATCTATATTGTAACAATAAAATCTTTATAAAAGAAGACAAAAAAGCAGAGCACTTGGAAGAATTGTAATTATTATTATTATTTCAGATGTAATACAAAAAGTTCAAATAAGGTTGCCTGAGAAAAAAGGGTTATTACATTGGTCATCATACTCAACTTCTCTGCATTTTATCTGGATATTGAAGAATTCAGGGAAGGACAGAGCAAAAGAAAAGGAATACTTTGTTTTTTTGGTGCTACCTTGCTTTTGGAAACACACCTGGCAACTACCTGTCTTTTAAATCTGGGAAATTTCTAGCTACCTTCGTAAGGAAAATGTCCAAAGGCTTCCTCTGAAAAGCAAGTGTGTTTTAAAAGTGCACTGGATACATGCAATTATTAGACAAAACATGAGTTAGCCATTGCTATTGGATTTTTTTTCTGTCATTGCTTAAGTTATGATAAACATGCAGTGCTTCTAATTAGGTGTTTTGAAATGCTGCATGCTGTGGTTTTTTCCATAAGTTTCTTCAGACTGATCATAAACCTAGTTTGTCTTCCTGGGAAAATCAAACAATATATTTCACAAGGAGTTTGTTTAGATAAAAACAGGTAAAAAAGGAGGATGTACAAGTATTGTATTTCCCTGATTTTTGTGACAAAATACCTGGTATATAAGAGGTTCAGAAATTAATATTCTGCTCAGGTTCTGATGCTGCACCCACTATCTCATTTTCTCAACACTTAACACAGCTTGATAATTTTTGCTCAGGATCTCTTCATAAATTGTAAAATCTCTCCTTATAATTCCTCTGATGCTGTAATTTTGTTAATGATATTGAATCTTCAGATTAAGATATCTACCTGTGCATGTCTAGACATGAGGCAGGCTTCTTGCTATTGTAGTCAATGCAGGTGTAGACAACACAGTAGATTCCAATATATTATTCATCTCATTGTTAATTAGACACCAAGACAAGCTAGTCATACTTACTGCCTTTTTCATGACTCAGAAAAGAAAAAGATTTATTTGATCAGTGTTCCTTTTTCTCTGAAAGGTGAAATGTGTCATAGGAGGACACTTATACTGCACTGCCATTTTGGGGACCCACTAGAAGATTACCCATAAGGGCACATTTCCTGCTAAGCATTTTTAGCCATTTTTTCATCAATACATTCTTCTGGGATATTCAGTGAGGCCTTTGGTACTTATAGTCAGATGTAAAGAAAACTAAAGAATCATGTTTCATGGCTGAATGGTTTGAGAAAATCCTAAAAAATTTACTTAGATACGGGATCACTCCTAGTAGTTATTCTAACAAGTGTAAAACTCATATGAGAATGTCAATGTACATATGGTTCAATGTTCCCTTTCAGCTACCCAAAATACACTAAAGGCTTGTTGGACAGACCATCTGAGTCATGATGACCTGTATGGTTTCTTTACACTCCAAAACATGTATTTTACCCACCAAAAAGCATCTTTGGGAAAAGCACTTGCAGACTGAAGTATATTCCTTGTTAGCAACAAAATTGTACCCAGGGAGGAGAGGTTGTGCACTCCTCCTTTCTCAAGGACAGATGAAGATACAACTTTCCTGCTCTTCTGTGTATTGATCTTTGTGAAAGGCATAGATATAAGGGATACATTCCAATTATTTGAGCATGTTCGTGTTGGTTTAGCTGTTCTTCATCTAAGGCTTGCTTATTTGAGAGAGAGAGAGAGAGACATTGCCAAGGAAAAGATACATCTGAGCAAGATGACAAGACAGTCTATTGGTGAAAAAAGGTTTATTTCACTAGTGCTTATCATGATGCCATTAATGCTCTGAGGTAACGACATGCAAAAATCACCCAGTTAAGAGGAATCTAATCCACAGAAATGTGATTTAACAACACTGAAAAAGTATGCCTAATATGAAACATATAAGATGACCTTTCCTTTTCTCCTTCATTGGTGGAACTGTGGCAGAAACCCATGCAGAGAATTTAGTAACTGTGTTTCTTGGAGAAGATTAAAGAACATTGTTCTAATAAGGTTATTTGCCTCTTGATTAAAAAGGACAACATATTCCAGAGAATTACTGTAAGCTCCTAGATTTTCTTTTCTTTTGTATTATACCATTAAAACTCAGCTTCATAAAGCAGTGAGTTACTGATTCAGTATCTGCAGCTAGCTCTCCTTTACAGGTAGCATAAACATCTCAATTGTCTTTAATACACAGTCCTTTGTTATGGAAATAAGTCACAGGGGTTCCCAAATTGTACTCGTGATAATTTATGTTGCTCATTTGACCCTCCATTTTTTGCAAAATATCATCTATGAAAAAAAATTTAATGAATCTTTTATTGAGCTATTTCTTATTTCATGCAAGCAAGTACACACATTTTATACTCTCATATAAAGGAGATTTTGAGATTTCTGTGTGTTTTTCTACATACTTTCTGCTTAAATTGATTAAAAATTTATTTTTTATGAGGTATCTCAGTGACAAGCACTGGATTTAAATCCACTGCACCTAGAAGATGTGTACTTTTTTTTTGTCCCTCTGTAACTCCAACCATATTAAAAAAAAAAAAAAAAAAAGAAAAAGATGCAATGCAAAGGTGTAGCCATTTTTGCAGACCAATTTCTTTTCATGGAATCATAGATTCACAGAATACTTTGGGTTTGAAGGGACCTTTAAAGGCCATCTAGTCAAATCCCCCTGCAATGAGCAAGGACATCCCCAGCTAGATTAGGCTGCTCAGAGCCCTACACAGCCTGGCTTTTAGTGTTTCCAGGGCTGGACCATCTTTCACCTCTCTGGGCATTCTGTCCCAGTGTTTCATCACCCTCATTGTAAAAAATTTCTTCCTTGTATCTTGGGAGCTTGTTGTCTGATGTCCTAATAGCTGGTCTGATCGACCTATTGATTTTCTCTCTGTGAAGGAACACTAACTTGCTACAAGATCACCACAATTATTCCTTTACACTGCATTCAGCTACTGACAGAGAAGCATAGGCAGGACAACATACTGTATTTTCTCGTCCTTTTTTAAACAGATATTTTTTTCTTTGTTCTATTTAACAAACTGGGAAGAAGGGTACAGAGGTGCAACAGCCCTGAACTTTGACCATGTCCATTATAACAGCTCTTCAGCTGTGATTTGGTTACAGTGAAATGTATAGAAATATGCACATAATGGGCAAATAAATAACCCAAATGAACCCCTTTTTGCATTCAGATACACTTATGCAAATTAAAATGGATTTAACAGAAGTAAACAGCATCTATCCATTTTCATATGGATACCCTTGCCTTGAAACAGCCCCAATTTTCTACTGTTAAATGTCAGCAGTTCTCCATAATTTGTTGCAACATTTAAGAGATTTTCAAGACATGCAAGTTCAAACTTAAATATCCCCAGATATGTGACCTTCTTTTTTTTGCAAAATCTGTCCAAAGAGATCCTTCAACTCCATTTTTTACAAGGAAAACTTTCCTGACTGAATCTGTACTTCAGTAAAATAGAAATAATAGGAAAATATTTATCGAAGGAATGGTGAGCACCACTAAAGTATCAAGTAGGTTAAAAATTTTTTTTCATTTCATTCTTTCATTTTTTTTTTTAAATAAATGAGATATTGTCCATACTCATTGTTTAAAACTCACTAAAAGAAAATGCCTTTTTCTTACGAGAATTCAAAAAATTTTATGGCGTCCTAACACTAACTAGAGATGCCTAATCTTTTTTTATCTTTGCACACTAAGGAAATGAACTAAAATGAATCTTCATTATGAAACATGTTTAAGTGAACAATTAAATGATATTTGAACACTCACTTTAAAAATGTTTTGCTGTCTGACACAGCTTAGTTATCACCCAGTACTTTGGAGGTTCTTCCCTGTTATTGTTCACTACAGAGGTGCTCTCATTGGTTTCATTACTTGGGCAATTAATGGCACAGACTATAAATTACTCAACAAACACTGATAAAATGGAAAAAAATTGAGTCAGTGTTCACTGCAGCTAATATGCAGTGCTAAAAATCAGTAACAAGACTTTAAATTACCTTCTTCATATTCCATTCTGTCACCTTCATTATCTTGAGGTGATAAAGAATGAGGTTTTGAGAATAATGTAAGTCATTTTATATGCAGGCAGAAGTGAAATTTTCAGTTCTCTTAGGACACTCTTTCATCGCATAATACACTGATATGAGAAAAGAAAAAAATGCCAACAAATTGATTGAATTCAATTTTTCCCCAACATCTTCCTTTCATCCTTCAACAAAAAAGAAATAAAAGGCTCACAAAGATCCATCTCATGTTGAATTACAAGGACGTCAGAAATACTGTTTTAACTGCTCAACGTCATGCAGAGGTTAAAGTCTAACTTTCAACTTGCTCATCATTAACATTTTGACATTCACTTAGCCTGTCTGTTCAGGGAAAGAGGAATTTGTTAGAGATAGGTAAATAATAAAAAAAGTTATTTTCTCTCTAAATGAATATAATGACACACTTTCATGATGAATTTGCTAAATCATTTTCAGCTTCTACTTTCCTCTCTATGGGTTCAATTATCTCTGTCATAAAAAAGAGCTTTTTCATAGACAACCTTTAGCCATTTTTCATGGCCTAATTTAACTATAAAGCTGTTAACATCACATTTCAAAGATGATGATAGATTGCCTTTTAACCTATTAGAAATTTTTGGATTAGACATTATAATATTCATAAATAAAACCTTAAAAATTAGGAAGAAAAACTCTGAAAATATAAATATGGCTTTAACCTTGAAGCCTGACTGGCTTTCAGACACAAAGCTGTCATGTCCTACCAGTGCTTTGACACTGCAAGTTCTGTGATGTCTCAAATTGACTGAAACATGTGAAGGCCAGATTCTTCTGAGACTTTGGTTTGATGCTTTTGTTGTAGCTGATTTTATGGCCAGTTCCCTCAGGTCTTTCAGATAGATTTTTTTTCCCCACTATTTACTTTTCTAAATTTTACTCTACTAAAATGACTCTTTCATATGTTTTGGAAAGGGGATGGAATTTGGTTGCTTTATTACCTTGCTGTTTCGATTTGCCAATTTTGCTCTCAAAAGTTAGAGAGTATGTTTTAACAAAATAAATAATAACATACTTACACAATCCATTGAATTTATTTTTGAGTACTTGAGTAATAACATTCATTGTAGGCTAACTAAGATGTTTCTGTGGTGGAAAAGATTCTCTGAATTTAAAAAATATTGCTAAGTTATGTGTTAGAATTTCACAGAGATGTCTTATAAAGACAACTAAAGAGAAAGATCTGTACCCCAGCACCAACAGCCAAGTCTTTTTCTGGGTGACTCATGTTCGTGAGTCAATGACAATCTTCCTTTCACCTGCAGACCATTTTCTCAGAGCACAGGAAAGAATGTTTTATAAAGTGATAAAAAGGAAAGAGGTAACTTTTTATCTATGCCTGTGAAGATTTCTATTGAGCTAAGACTTTTATTAGTTAAAAATATATTTTATGATTTATCAAGGAAAGCAAATTAGTTTTACCTGTCTGACGTGATCACTGTGTCAAGGTCCATCCTACTTGCCTCATTAGATTGACTTTCATTATGGCACTTGCTTCAGTGTTTAGGGACAGAATTCATTGCCTAATTAACCTCTTTCTTTTATGCCTTTTTCTTTTGTGGAAAATCTCACTGTGGCATCATTTCAAGGCTGCAGGTATCTGGGGTGTAAAGACCAGTAGATGTTACCTGGAACTCAGTTGGCGAACAGGAACACAAGGCTCAGCAGCAGCAGCATCACTGCCTCCTGCAGATAAGAGCTGCAACTCTTATCAGGCCTTCCCTAATTCAGTCTTAATTAACAGATGGAAAAATGAGGTACCAGGCCACCAAACAGAGTGTATCATCCTTGTGGAATATCAGGATTTGTGGCAGGTGGCCCTGTCCCCCTGACCTCATTTGCCAAGAAACTCAGCACCATCCAAAGCAGCCTGCTGTGGCCAGTGGTACTACAGCTGCCAACCACCTGTTTTCCTTATATCACTGAAGAATATCATTGCATAAATAGACAGTATTATATGTGATTAAGGGTCTAAGTTAAATCCATTAATGTAATGATGGCTAGAGTTCAAGATGACAAACTAATGTCCTTGGAAGGATTCTTGGAAGAAGAAGAAATTTAATTTTACACTGTAAATGTGTTTTCCAGTGAGGTACAGACACAGTTGATTTTAAATGTGTTTTTAAAACAAAAATATACTCAGACACTTAGAATATGCAATTTTTTTTCCCATTTAATGTGTCTGGGTTCCACTGGTTCCCAAGCACTACATTGCTGAAATCCACGCATGTTTATGAGCTGAGCATAGATGGATTTGATTTCCTGAAATTATGTACTGCCACTGCCTGCTACCCTTTTCCATTTTAATTTGAGTGCCCTTACCAAAGAAAACTTCCTCTCCTGTCTCTTGGTCTGATCATGTTGCTCGTTCTCAATCCTTCTAATGACTGTTTTTCTCCTTTCTGTCGTGTCAAAACTATTAATTATTGTTGACAAAACCCTTTGCAATCGCACTGATATCTCTATTTCTAGTTTATTTTCAGCTGCAAATACTTCTTCTTTTCCCTTTATTTTTTTTCTTGACTTATCTTAGCTTCCTATCATACTTTCATCCTCCAGCTAAATCAGTCCATCTCTTTCTGCTGTTCCAGTATTCACAGACCTCTCCCAAGCTTCCTTCAGCCAGTCATTTCTTGCTGACATGAATAACCATCCTATCTAGTACTGCCTAGTGTCTGGAGTTGGCTTTCACTGAAAGCTCTTTAATAAAATGCCTTAGAATATGTTTGTACAACATTGTGTTACCAACCAAGCACAATGTAGAGCTATTTCAATTTAGAATAAGTGCATATAAACAGCTTGGTCTGCTGTGAATATCAAGTCAAGGCTCAAGATCATAAGGTAAAACAACAGAAACAAATTGCAGTCATTCTCCATTATGCATCTATCATATATATTCATCTTGATTACACTCCCAGAGTTCACATATGAAAATTTTAACAGTGGGTTTTAGCAGACCACACCATCTGACACCTTGAAATCTGGGTAAAGTCAATGTGTAGGCTAGAAATCTCTGTAGAACAGTTTTAGTAAAGTCTATTTATACATGCAGCCTGAAGACCCAAAGCAACCATATATAAGAACACCTAAAGCTGGACACACAGGCACCATTACCTTGTCCTGAACTTCAGAGTGCTCAGCACTTTAGAAAATCGATGCTCTATGTGGTTCACAGTTAGAATTTAGGAATCATCTTTAAGATACCATTTTTATGTTCTTAGCTACCAGGCTTAAAGCAGACCTTTAATGGAAAGTTGTACCTATTTTTCTCAACTCAACAGTCTGAAAGCTGACAAGGTGAGACCTGCTTGTATCCCTGAATAAATTGCAACATGTTTACTTTTGGGAAGACTTAGTTGTCAATATCATTCTCTCCAGAATTGTTGTGTCATTTTTGAGTTCAATATGAGGGTGAAAAGCAAGGGGGAGTTTGTGTCCTGCTTAAATACATATTTAAGGAATATTAAAAAAAAAAAAATTAATTTAAATCTTTCACAATGGTCTTTTGTGCCTGGTTCAGCAATTACTGAAATAGAACCGAAGTGCATTTACAGATTCCTGCACTGAACTCTCACACCACCACTGTCACAAATCACATTGCCTTTCAACAATGGGTCATTTCTAGCACTCAAGAATGGAAAGTTGTTTGAAATGAAATATTGCTGTGAATTCACAACAATTTATTTGTTTTCTTCAATATGCTCTTAAGTGACATGTCTCTTTTTTGGCATTTTATAATATCTTGCTTATTGTTCTTTGCAATATTACAGTAAAAAGGACACGGAGATTTTTTTCCAAAGATTTATTTTACAAGTATAGAGATTTTGCACTAAAATTTCAGCTGATGTGCAAGGTTTTGGAGTACCATTGCATTATACATTTGGAATCTGCATTTTTTAAAATTTATTTATTTACTTATTTAATGAAAAATCTGTGATGAGATTGTTACTGTTTCTGGTGGAGACTTACAAAGATAGAGAAAGGGAAGGGGAAGCTCAACTTAACTCTTGATGTAGAACATTTCTTATCCCCAGATTCAGTCAATCTAGAATACTGCCTATCTGATTTGACTGTCATATGCTAAAATATACACAATATATTGCTAAAAAGAATGAGAATTTATTAAAAAAAACCCAGTCAATTTTCTTCACTTTCGGTCATAGCAGATATAAATCCAAGGCTCTGTTTTTCAAATTAAATCAAAAATTTTAGCTGGCTAAGAATTCTTTATTTTATTCTCTCTTAAAATATAGGTCCAGCTGAGGGCTTTACATATCACTGAAGCAAAGATCTCTGTCCCACCTAAGCTTTACAAACATGCAATTCTTTCTTCTTCCTGCTGCCAAATATTAATCTCAGATGCTATTTTCTTCTTAAATTACAATATTGGTTTATACCCCACAGGATATGAAACAAACACCTTAAGCATGATGGAGAAAATATTTTAAACCTTCACTGTATCATTATTACCATTCCTGAATGAGTTCAGAAAAAGAAATTCTCAGTAAGACAATTCAGATATAAAGATGTGGGTTTGTTGCCCATGCTGGGAATTGAAAGCACTCTAAGAAGAATAAAGGTTACAGACAAAGTATGAAAAGCTCTGACTTATCAAGGACTGATGGCTAAAACAAACACAGCATTTCTGTGTTACTGGCTTACTAAAAAAGAAATAATAAGGACTGAAAACTAATAACTATTATGGAGTTTGTCAACTCCTTTGCCAAAAGCAAAGTTGAAATACCCACTTGGAGAATGTGGCCAAACACCAAATCCTAATTTTCTCAGAATTTATGCTTTTTCAGCTCTGGGATCTTTGTTCAGAGTTATTTCTATTATGAAATTTTGCTACAAAAGATGTGTAATGGACTTAACAACCTATACATTGTAGCACCAGATGTCTTGTTGAGCTAATTCTAATTTGAGACTTATGCTCACAGAAATAATGCATCTGTTTCTACTTAAACAAAATGTTGCTGCAAAATGTTAAAAAGTCTGGACATCACCTGCTAATGGGGAATAAAGAACAAATCTTTGATTTTCTTTGCTTCCACATATGTCTTTGCTTTGCATTTTTTAGCTGCCTTGACACACATGCTTTTACTATCTTATTTTCTTCCCCTACTATCTGGCTGATGGGGAAAATGAGGGCTTGGTGGGCACCTGATGTTCAGCCAAGGTCAATCCACCACAGTCCGACATGTGGTGCCCGACATGTGGCATGAGGTATTTGAGCTAAGGATAGTAATTGGGAGAGGTAACAGGGAAAACATGCACTGAACAATGCTAGACAGCAGAATAAGGAGTGAGGAATCCTTCCCTGAGGGGGAAACAGTGGCAGAAATGTGATGACCTGACCATAGACCCCCTTTGCAGTCTCCCTGCGCTGCTGCCAGGAGGAGGCAGAGAACTCTGGAGTGAATATAGTCATATAGTTTATTTATGCTTACTCTACTGTGATTTTATTGTTGATAATTTAATTTCTCCAAGCCAAGCCTGTTTTGCCTGTGATGGTAACTGGTGAGTCACCTCCCCACCCTTATCTTAACCTGTGAGCTTTTTGTTATATTTTCTCTTTCCAGTCCAGCTGAGGTGGGGAGTGACAGAATGACTTTGGTGTGCACCTGGAGTCCAACCAGGGTCAGCCTACTACAATCAGTCAAAAGTTCAGACACCTCACTTGTGGTATTATCACTTCTCAGTCAGGCTGGAAGGAAGGGCATTCTTCAGAGCAAAAGTGCACATGTTAAAGTATGAACGCAGGCACACCTGCTGCTATGGGGGCAGGGGAAGGCTTCTCCCAGTCAGCCTGCCTTCCTCAGTTAGTGTAAATTTTTTTTACACAATTCGCAGAATGGTGTAAAATGCAATATTTGGGCTTTTGTTAAGGATCTTATATTTGGTCTCACTGGGAAATATATTGAAAAATGGGAACACATTCAGTTTCTATAACAAATCAAAAACAATAATGAAGTGATAGATAAATATTTTGCTGAAAAAAAAAAAAAAAAAAGTATTCCAAGTAACAGAAGTCTCAGATGGTCAAAGAAAGAAGAAAGAAAGAATTTCGTATCAGGATGGCCTCAACACAACCATATTTTTAATCAGGGAACAAGCTGAAAGAAACCAAGTATCTCAACGGGGAAAGCAGCTTTGTTTGAAGCATAAACAGTATTTCTGACCCTCTATAAGTTAATTAAAGTTCAAGGGAAATGAGCCATAAATGGAATAAATTACTTTTTTTTGTTCTTAAATGACAGGCATATCTGCTCACAGAAATGGTATGATGAGACTGGGACAATTTTGTCAGAGCTTTTGATCATCAAAAGGAGGTAGTGCCCTCGCCTGTGGGCTGCTTGCAGTGCCAATTCTGCAGTAAAGAGAAGCTGATGGTCATTTCATGAAAGTAAATTTCCATTTCTCCAATATGTAAAATTTTAACAGAATCTGGGAGCAAGCATTTCATAAATAAGAATGCATGAATTAATTCACTTACTCACTTATCTATCTGCTGCCCTTCTAAAATATTTATTGCCTGAATGAAGTGTCTGGCTGAGCTGCATATCAAAGTTATGGGGCATTACAGGTCTCATAACATCTTCCTTCCTTTGATGGCTCGAGAGCTGCCTCTGCAGGGCAGGATCTGAGCTGAAAAAAGGACAGAAAATGCGCTGACTCACTGTCATGGTTTAACCTCAGCCAAGAGCCAAGCCCTAGGCAGCTGCTGGATCACTCTCCACCAGAGAGATTGGGGAAAGAATCAGGAGCATAAAAGCTGGAAAACTCATGGGTTGAGAGAAAGACAGTTTAATATGGAAAGCAAAAACTGCACATGCAAGGAAACTAAAAAAAGAAATTAATTCCGTGCTTCCCATGGCTGGGCAGGTGTTCAGCCATGCCAGGAGAGCAAGGGCCCATCACACATAATGGTGACTTGGGAAGACAAATTCTATCACCCCATACATCCTCCCTTTGCTCCTTCTTCCCCCCACTTTATACACAGAACATGATGTCACATGGTGTGGGGTATCCCTGTGGTCAGCTGGGGTCACCTGTCCCTGCTCTGTCTCCTCCCAGCCTCCCAGGCACCCCCAGCCCCTCACCAGTGTGGCAGCACGAGAAGGAAAGGCCTTGGCTCTGTGTAAGCCCTGCTCATCAGTAACAAAAACATCTCTGTGTTATCAACTCTGTGTTCAGCACAAATCCAAAACACAGCCCCATATTGGCCACTGGGAAGAACATTAACTCTACCCAAGTCAAAACCAGCACACTCACTCCACCTTATTTATAATTAATGACAATAGCATATTATCACACTAACAGCGCATTCAAATGAAGTAGGTTATGATAACGAAAATGCATCACTGGGCGCCATGAGTCAGGTCAAAAATATGTTGGAGCAGGTGAGAGCATTCCTTCCTTAAAACAGGAGGCAAAAGAAAGCTTTTTAGGGCAAAGCTTTGCCAAAAAATCTGTTACCTCAGATTTGAAATTCTGGTGATATGGGAAGCTGCTGGATCTGATTCCCACTTAGTGACTTGTGACTTTTGATGTTGAAGGGTAGGGAATATGCTGTCCCAGTGCTTATGCACTGCCAACAGAAATGTGGCAGTCATCCTGCCTAGCTAACACAGTAAAAATAATAATCATTAAAAAATTGGTGCTACACTGTTTTCCCTTGTCATGTTGGGAAAACAAGAAAAAACATATTTTATACTTTGTAATATAGAAATGGCTGAATTCCTGTATGGCATATTTTATGACTAAGAAAAATAACACAGAGTTTTAAGCAAACACTGGAAAATGCCTGAGGCAGATTAAAATCCTCACAATTTTTTTAATGTGATCCAATTCTAGCTTGTCTAAAAGTTGACATTGTTTCATCTTAATACAAAAATGGATGACAAAATTCCAATCTTTCATTGTCTGCAACGACCAGAACTGGTTTTTAAAGTAGTTTTTTTAACCTATTCTAAAGATTAGTATTAATTTATTGTAGATGTAATGGAAGTGGGAAAAGGGGAGAAGCTGCTTTGGAAATTTTGCTTTCTAAATATCAAATAGAAATCTTGCCTTCTGAAGGAGGAATATGCCATTTTGCAAGGATCAGTAATGATCTATTGAGATAAACCAGCTTTTAGTATGACTGGAAACACATAGCAAACACATTTCCAGTTCTTTCATTTCCATCTCTTAGTTAAAAGTTACTGTGAATTCTTGAGTCTCTGTTGTTTAGTGAAACTTTTAATCTTAACCTGAAGGTACAGGTGTTGCACATCCTAAGGAAAGGGTGATGTGTTATGGCTGTTGTCTCTATTTGCTGACAACATGAAAGAATTAAATCTGATGACCTAAGACATTTCTTTTGTTCTGTTCATGAATTACTCATGAATTCATGAACATTCATGAATTTTAAGGATCAAAATCGTAAGTAGTTTTCTCTCCAGTGCTTTCACTCCTAAAGTCCTCACTGTTGCATCCGAAATCTATAAAGATCTTGAAGGATAGACACATAATCCATTCTTTGACCAAAATATTTTATAAGATGTATTATATGTTGTGGCCTTATGTTTTAGAGGATTCTGTTTAATTCAGTTTATTCATATGTAATGTGCTTCGTCTTGTTATCTTAATTTAAATGTCTGTATTTTTGAGACTTTATTGTCCTTCTTGATGACTAGGATAATGTTATCTCTTCCATCTTCTAAAAATTAAATTATATAAATGCTAATGCAAAAGTTACTTTTACCTTCAAAAATATTAGGACATATTAAACTTCAGAAATTTGAAAGCATAAGGTAATAAAGACCAAAGGGGAGACCAGGGAGGCAGGAAAGGATGACAAACAAAACTACCACAAACACCCCTAATTCATCATGAGAAATTAACTATTCTGAATATTTGCTCACTTGAAACACCTGTACCCAGTCTCAAATCTAGAAAATAAAAAAAAAAAATAACTACAAGAAACCAAATTTTATATGTGAAAAACTTTAAAAAATATCTTGTATATGGGACACACAAAAAAACTCAAAAAACCCCAAAACCTTACCCAAAGCCAAACCAAACAAAACTGAAAGACACCCCTGGTAATCTCAAAACATCAAAATGAAAGCAATTAACAGCCCAGAAACATGGATAGAGAGGATGTAAGAGTGTGTGTGTGTGTGTGTGTGTGTGTGTGTGTGTGTGTGTGTGTGTG
>CM031857.1:105645776-105790817 GCA_018697195.1 Certhia americana
GTGTGTGTGTGTGTGTGTGTGTGTGTGTGTGTGTGTGTGTGTGTGTGTGAGAGTGTGTGTGAGTGTGTGTGAGTGTGTTTGTGTTTGTTACTTTTCCTTTGGCTTATCTCTACAGCTGATTTCAGCAAGTTTTTTGCCCTTTTTTTTGGATTGTCATTTTGTGAGGTTTTTTTCCCTATTGGCCCAAAACCAAAAAAAATAAAACCCAAGAGATAACACACAATTTTTGTTTATGTTTTGTTTTTGTGGCCACATATATTAAACAGAAGTAGAAAATAAGAAATGTGCAGCAATTTATATACAGTACATGGAGAGACATTTCTGTCTTTGGTGGATTTGTGCTGGTGATTTTTTTAGTGGAGGAGATTGAGAATTCTAAATGAATCAAAAGAAAAGAAAATTTTCTTGTTGGAGACAAGAGTAAAGTGCTGTGTTGTCAGTGCCACATAAGCAAACAAGTGAGCATCATATTTCTTATCACAATAATTTGAAATGAGTGTTGTTTATAGTTAAATGAACAGCAACAGCACTGAAGATATTTGGTTCTAAATTATGTGTGTATTTATTAGAACTCAGTAAACTGTGAGTAATCAAATGGTTTGTCAGCATCCTAAGAATTGACCTGATATTTGTCTGGTCTTACATCTTCTCTCTGTCACTCTAATTAGGCAAAACATAAAACAAATGAAAATGCAACATGGTTTCAAATCATAGTATTTGTCTCAATAATTCACATCTGCAATTAATAAGAATAAATTGTACCCACACTGAAAAAGAAAATATTGATCATCTTTAAAAAAATGCAGTTATTAGCTTTATGACACCTCAATCCCATTAGCAGCTTGCTTAGCTCCAGTAATTGTAATTCATAACTGCAAAAAAAAATAGAATTGCTAGTAAAGACTCCAAAAGTATGCTTAGATACATATGATAATTAATAATGATTTATAAGGTATAGATCATAGAAATAAACATTTTCCTACTTGGAATAGAATAAATATTGCATTTTGATCTGGACTTGTGACGTAGTCAATTCCTAAATTTGATTTTCACCTTTTCATCAACACTGAACTCATCTCTCCCATCTCCTAGGAGAAAGAATAATGCTGCAAAGATCATACCAGAGAATATGAGAGTGGTAACATAGAAGATGAAGGTCAAAAGGGAAGAATTATTAGTTCAGCTAATTAATCAAATGCAACTCCATTTAATTATCCAGAATATGCAATGCAAAGAATAAAATATCTGTAAATAACCAGGCAAGCCGGAGAGGAACAAGAAAGCTAATTTTTTTCAGGAACAGAATCTGATCTTATAAAGCCAGTGGTGATTAAAATACTACTTCTTGACATTTTTAGTCTTTTTGAGGCTCACAGTGTTGATATGTTTTTATTGTAAGTGGCCCTACCTTGAAGATGCTCACGCTGGAGCAGAGCTCAGGTCCTTGAAGTTATGATCTCTCCACTGGGAATCTGGCTTCAAGTTCTACTTTCAGCAGTCATGGTAGAGTATCACTAACATTAATAATACAGTTTATATCCATTATTTCACTTGCACTATATTTTATAAACTTATGTTTGAAAGTACCTAAAAGTTTTAATGTCAGTGTGTTATTTTTAGGCAATTTCCTTGTTTCATTTCTGCACCAGTCATGGGAAAATAAGTAAGCATCTGCGAGAAATTAAACTGTGCTGTTTAGTGCACTCTAAAGCCACACTTAAGTCATCTTACAATCATCTTATATTCGTTTTAGCTTGAAAGCGGTAGTAAGATGCTAACAATGTGAAAGGCAGCAGATATAACTACATATTATATCATAAGAAGAGACAATTAGGAAAAGGGTATGAGATGAAGTACCTGTATAGAAAGCTGTAATTTTGACTGGTAATTAAACTCAAGTGTTTCATTTTCCCAGTCAGCTCATCAGTGACTCTAGAAAATAAATTATCTGAAATTGAACTTTTTTAGGTGAAACAATAGTAATTAATTACATTTCTCAAGGGGCAATACATTCCCAAAGCCTGTTTCTGGATAATCTCTTGAGCAACAGATACTACAATGTACAGGTGGCAAACTAGGGAAAATGAAGTAAAAAAGATAACTTAATCTCAATATTCATGAAGCTTACAGCCTGTCTTACACTCTACCATCTTTTTCTAAGAAAACACAGAATTAGGAAATTTTGTATGACATGGTTAATGCTTACTACCTTTGCCCATGTGAATGTAAGACAGTATTCTAAGGATTTGCCACAGTGTTCTTGCTGTTAATTACATATACAGAGAAATTAGTGATAAAAAGGATCTAGTAGGTCAGAAAGTAATATTTCTTTGCAATGAGGGAATTCTCCCAAGAGAACACTCTATTATGTTTTTCCTCTATATTGGATTTAAAGCTTGAAGTGTTGGGAATTCCCCTCTTGTTCTGGGAAATTAATCGATTCTACTTTTCCTTATTTTTTTCTAACTAATTTTTCTTCTGATTAATTTCCTTCAGTTGCCTCAAGTTATTGTGTTTACTCCCTGAATGAATATCAATCCTTTCTCAGTTTTTGTTTAGTTACTCTACACATATTAAAATTTTAATCTATTCTTGTATGTCAATCCCTTCAGACCTCTTACACATTTCAGTATTTTTCTCCATAATCCTTCTGTTCTGTGTACTCATTCCAGTTATCAATCATGCACTGCGAGTATTGAATTTAAAGCATCTATTATCAACCCAGAAATTTTATAGAGTGAAGTAAAGACATCTTCCAAAAGAGAACTAGGAGTTTTCAAATTGTTGAGGTAAAACACCAACCTGTTCTTTCCTCCCTGCAGAAAAGGTGCAAAACTGCACCTTTAATGACTACCTCAAGTTGTGTTTTATGATAATGGCCTTAAAAAATGAACTCAAATGAAATTTTTCTTGATGAGACAGTTGAAAAGCAGACAAGAGATGTTTCACAGCCAACATGGAAGATAAACAAGCATGCTGCCAACAGCACCTTCCAGGATGTGCAGCAGAAACAGCCATGAAAAGAATTACAGGTTTTTACCTTCAACAAATCTCCATGATAATTTGGATTAATTTGTTCTGGGATATGGATGAGTTTCTTGCCTGCAGCAGTTAGCTTTACCTACCTATATCACGCTGGTTACCACAGCTCCCCAGCTGTCCAGGAAAAGCCAGGCAGAAATTTTCTGCTTAGGCAAGAAGAGTTCAATATCATCCTTCTTCACTGACCCACCACTCAGGCTCCAAAGTAGATTTTTTGCTGTTTTCAATAAGCCAGCATGCAGAATCCTCCAGAATACAGGTCCCCTCCCCCTCCCGTGAGAGTGTTCACAGCATAGAGTTTGTCTGAAACCTGTTTTAAATCAGTGGCCTGTGGGTAGAATACAGATGTTATGAGGCAGATTTTCAACACAGAATTCCTAAAAATTTGGCAAGTCCAATTCACCAAGATGACACAATTTGTGTGGCACTCAGTGACTGGAAATAATCATACTGACACATGCAGAAGCACTGTTCCCATCCTCACAAGCTGTCTGAAGAGCAAAGACAGGATGGCATAAGCAACAAGACTCAAAACCAAGAATAATAAATCATATTTATAAATAATTCAGTGGACAAAAATATTTCTCTGAATTTCTAACCCAAAACTTTAGTAACAGATCATTAATCCAAATTTCCTACAAGATTTCAACACCTGAGGCATATCAAAACATCAGTACAGACTCACAATGTTTATTTATTTATGCATTTCTTTGTATTGTGTTAGTGCCCTGGAATAATTGCACTAGGCAACAGACAAGGACGTTATGGAGATATTGCCATTTGCCAGGAAAGCTTGGATTGAAGTATAGGACAAGAAGCACACACAGGGAGCTTTGTCACTGAGCTGTCACTTTCCACTGCAGTTCTCAGGATACGTCACAGATCTGTGAGTAAAAACAGAAAGGAAAAAGGCACAAAGAAAATGTACAAGGTTGTGTGATTGCAACAGTATATGAAGAGCTCTGATGAAGAAAACACTTAAACATATTCTTAGGCACTGGTTTATTACATTAATATAATCTTATGAAAATTGGATACAAAAACTACAAAAGTAGAAGAATCTAAAGTAAAAAATTATTAAATTCCCTAGAGAAGTTATTAATCTAATAAGGCCATTGAACTTTTAGTTTAGCCAACTATTAATTAGTATATATTATTTTACATGAAAATAATACTTAAAATATTCTAATTATCTGAAATGTCACTGTACAAATTCAGTGTTTCATTCCTTCTTCATTCTTGAGAGTTTAAAACTGTCTAAAGGCAAAATATTTGCCAATATTTTTTAGCTATCCTTTACATATGTTAATATCATGTTACTATAGCTGTAAGAATTTCAGATGCCATTTAGCAGAGCTTCTCAATTAAGAATGCACATAACCTACAGCTACTGTTCTTTCACACCTCACAAAATACAAAATGTTGTATCCCTCATAAGCAAGGCACTTCTTGTTCAAAGGAACTCCCCTTGACAAAGAAGAAGAAATTAATTACATTAGGCATATAATTATTTTGAAAAATTATGGAATAACATCACTCAAATGGCAGAAAAGGAACAAACAATGAACGTGACTTTGTAACTACACAGACACAACTACATATTGAAATTTCCCTTTAATCAAATATTAATAATTTGGACATCAAAACTGACAGCTTCACTCACAATCTTCATTCAAAATTATTTATAACTTTGCTATGGGAAGTTAATTGGTAAAGTCATGTAAATTCCTGTTTTAAAATTGCCATATGATCAAAATCCAAACCCATAGAAAACTTCCATAAGTACATATCAGTATTGAATCCCAATGATTTACTATGGGCATTTGAGAAGTTTTTAACTGTATGTTATTCGCAGACTTTGTTTGCCTCCAGTGACATATAGAAGAAAAATCTGACTTTGATGTTTTAGGTGCATAATTTATTTTCTGCTTTTAGTGTCTTCAAACTATTACCTAGGAAAATCGGATTAAAAAAAATCAAATGGGATTAGAGAACAGTCTTTGGCAAATGTTGAATTTGAGGGAGTTCATGTTGTGGTGAGAGGAAAGAAGATAATTTTTTTTACTGCCTGATGAAGACAAGATACTTATTTTCTCTTATGATTTCTTTTATGCATCTAGGCAGTGGATTAGAACAAATTCACTTGGGAACTGGAACAGGATTAAAGCTTTTTTTAAACTGGGAAACTGAACTAAAGTGTTTTTTGTTTGGATTTTCTGAGCCTAACAGGTATCACTGAAAATAAAATAAAAATAGCTCGAAACTAAAGTTTCACCTTTCTTTTTGTAGTTCTGGGTGTTTTTAAGAAGTATTGTCTTTGTTTTTGTTGAAGAGGAAAAATCCTTAGGTTAGCTATCTAGCTGCACAGAGGGGTTGGGTGGAAGGAATTTTCTTGAACCTTAGTTTCTTATAGACAGACTGCTTACTGAGGGATAAAGTCCTGCCAAAATTCATTATGCTCATTTTGTACAGACATTAATGACCTCAGATAATGAAGGACAAAGATCAGAGTAAGATCACATGTATATAACCAATTTTGTTTGCTAAAATAAGGACTTGTTCATATATGTAACAGACTTTGTGAAAGAGAAAAAAACAATCCTCTTTCAGGTGTATGGATAAGGAATCAGATAGACATTTATCTGACCAGATAAAATCCTCCAAAATTGGCTGCTATTCATTTTGAGCTGCCTGGCCACTTCCAAAGTCAATAGCAGCAAACAAAAACAGTGGTTCACTTTGAATGCTGGTTTAGCCTAAATTAACATGCAATATTTGCAAGTCTTGTTTCTGGGTTTGCACAATTATACGACTGGATGAGAAAAATTGAAATCATTCATAATAAAAAAATTGCAAAGCACAAAAGCAAATTGCAGATTTATTCCTGCAAACCAGAGGAGAATTTTTAAAGGGAAATTTATATTCATTGATTAAATTTTTTCTGAGATGATTTTGTTGCTCATATAAAACAGAAAATCTTGTACAGATCATCTTAAAACTCTCTACAACTTTAATAAAGAATTTTTGCACTATTAATTTTTTAATTATTTATCCTGTTGAAATATTTTTCATTCTATTGTGGTTGAATATTTGGCTTTGTTTCTAAGAAAGCTTTCATATTTTTTATTTTTGGTTATAAAATTAGCTTTTTGAAGCCTTCTACATAGCCCAAGTATTTCCTAATATACTACAGATTTTTATTTTCAAGGATTTGTTTTTCCTAAATGTTGCACCTTATGATCTATCCTCTCTTCAACAATTCAGTGACATGTGTTGTAGCACTGTAATCACATCCTCCAGCTGTTGCAGTTTCTTTTGGAATGTTCTTAAGTTTTTTATGTTCCCAGCTCAAGAACTGCTTAGGACTCTGACCACTATTTGTCATTTATTTTGATGATCCATCTTTGGGAAGCACATCCAGCTCCACGTGCCATTGAATATAAAAGAAGTCTTGGTCTTGGCCAAAAAAATTTAAAGACAAAGTGGATGGGCAATGACTGAACAGACATGTTAGACACAAAAATTATATAAATTTTCTTTACTGATGCTCTTAAAAAGGTTCATATCCAGACAACTATGCTAGTCTAGTACTTTTAAAGTTCCTGTCATTTCCTTTATAATACCATTAACCCATATGGCTAGAGTTTGTGGACATTCTCTAAGGAGTGATGTTGAGGAGTTATCTGAAAGGAGAGGGAAGAGGTAGGGCACATGTGTTAGCATCTGTGTGGAAAAAAATGAACTGAAAGAAAAAGTTGTACTGGTAAAGTGAAAGATTAAATTTGAGATGCAATTGGAAAAATGCCAAATATAAATCCTTAATGGAATATTAGGGTGGTGCAAGGATTTTCTCCTTGTCCTGCAGTATGTGTTTGAAAAACTTTCTGGATGGTACATAGAAGAGGCTAGAAAATGTCAGCCACACTTGGGATGCAGATATTACTCTGGTAGAAAGAACAAGGAGTCTTGACTAAGCACCTAAATAAAGCAGCTAGTGGCAGCAGTGTGTAAGGAAAATAACGATCTGACCTTTGCAGTTGCCATGACTTTTCAGCCCAGGAAGAACAGAGAAGGGATTGACACAATTGCTGCTCCTAGGCTGTTGACTCAGTCAAAGGGCTCAAACTAGCTATTAAGATTAAATTGTCAGGAAAATGCATGAATACAGTAGTGATATATTTCCGGGGGTTGTATCTGTTTTTTATTAATTTTGAACTTTACACATACTGAAAATTCTAATAAACCTTTGAAGGCAGTAGTGTTGGCAAATGGCATACTATCACAAACTTGTTTTAAATTATTTTCTCCCTTACTTTACAACAAAGATTGAAAAAGCTATTCCTGTAATTTATTTTTTTTTTCACTATTACCACACAGTAAATAAGATACTTGGTTCTGACTCTTTCTTATTTGTTGATTTATAGCATATGCTTCACACATACAAATACCCTTTTTTAATACATCAGAACACAAACCCTAACATGACATAAAATGTAATTGATAAATTGCAAAAAATGAAATGACTGAAAAGAGGCAGCACTGTGGGTTGAACCTTTCAGGGACTGAGACAACTGAAAAATGTTAGATTCTGCACTCCAAAGAGTGTTTCCAGGCTGTTTTACAAGTTCAAATTGTTTAACATAGAAATTCTGTGAAATAGTCCAACTTACATACTGAAGGCATGTTGTGAAATCAATAGAATTTAGCCTCGGCAGCAGCTGTAAGAATTGGCCTCTGGACAGTGTAAAAGAACAAGAAAAAAATTATTCAGGAAGAGCATATATTTTATGAGTAGAAACAGCAATACTAATTGAATTCTACAAAGAGACTATCATTGAAATGTGAAGAGCCTTTGAGCAAATTTATGGCCACATTATGCCTTCTTTTTGCATCCCATTGTGCTCATCTGGCTCATAACTTGGCTTCAAGAGCCAGATCCTCAGCTGCTATAAATCGGTGTCATTCCACTGGAGACAGAGAAGCTGCACTGATTTATACCAGCTGTGGACCAGGCATGTTCATTCCTTCTATATTTTCCCAGTATTTGAATGAAGATGTAGCCAGAAAAGCTACTATGGTCTAAACAGCAGATGAATAAACTTAGTGGGAAGCATATCCAGCATGGCTATAACATTTCTATTGTTTCAATGAAAAGGGAAGACCCAAACTATAACTGGAAGTCAGTTAATTGAACATTCAGAGACCTCCCTCATTCAGACACCTCCCTGCCTTATTAATCACCTGCCATACATATAGGCACATTCAGCTCAGAATCATTTAAAACTTCATTTTATTTGTAGAAAACCAAATAAAAATGTGAATTTGTTCTGAGCACATTTAGTTCTTCTGTGTTTGGTTTCATATTTTTGGTATTATTTTCTGGGTTTTTTGGGTTTTTTTCCTATATCAATAAGTCATCATATAGCTCTCTGAATTTCTGTGTTGATTTTTGAAACTCAAGGTCTTTTAATAGAACTAAATTGTATTAGTCATATTAAAATGTGAATGACATGCATTTATGGACACAGTCTAAACTTAGGTAATACACATTGGCCTCTGAAATCATAGTTCCCAGTTTTGATACATTGACTCTCCTTATATTTTTATCCTGTTTCACATGAATTTGGTGAACAAAAGCATCTTAAACTAAAAACATGGAAATGAATATCGCTATTATTTTTCCTTCACAAACCCTAGTATCATTTTTTTGGCAGCAAAGTCTTCATTATGAAGACTCCTGGACTTATGAATGTATTTTACAGCCTAAATGTTCAGCATGACTCACACAAATTAAAGATTTGTGTATTATGCCCAGAGAAAATAAGATGATATTTCCTGATATACTCTCTGCACTCTGACATATACCTGCAAAGTTGTAGATATACTTAGAACAGCAATTCTATTCTTCATTTCTCCACAAATTTATCTGTGAGAATTGTTATGCATCAGACTGCTTCTGCTTGGATAGACCCTCAGCATGGTAAAAAGGGGCTCCTTCCTAATTTCTGGGTGACACATCCCATTCTTTGATACTCAAAATTAAGAAAACTAAAAGCATACATCAGAACATTGAAAAACAGTTTCTGAAGGGCTTTGATTGAAGGTGTCTTGCAATTTCCTGAAGTGACACTCAGTCCTTTAAAATACTCAAAATCCATATTCAAATACCAAAGTACCAATTCAGTGACTGGCCTTTTTTAATTTTTTTTTAATCTTTATTATTTATTCTTTTAAATGCATCTATTTCCATTGGAACAAGTTAATTATCCAGGACAAATTAAGGATAAGGGCCTAATTTGTGGCAGGTTGGTACTGGCCCAAAGGAAAGGTTTCAAGGACATATCATTGGAAGCAGGTGCTCCCTCTTTAAAAGTATGAGAAAGAAAATAAATATGAAATAAGTTTAAAAAAAATTTGAAAAGCAGCCCTTTGTGAGGCTTATTGCTTTAAGGTAATTAATAATAATAGGTTATAAACTATCAGTTGATTAAAACCGATCAGTTAATGAATAATATTTAGGTGGATGTGATTAGTTACTAAGTAATTATTAACTGACTAATGATTAATGGTGATTATTATATTGATTATAACTGTAAATTCTACTTTGAGTATGTCTGCAGTAAAATTGTTTATCCTTTTCTTTAAGCATCCATCCCCACAGCATCTAAAGTGCAGATGAATCAAATTACAGAGAAATGAGCTCCTTGTTCTCTTTAAGAATGTATCTAAGTGACATTACAAATGTTGGGTAAACCGATGGAGCCTTTGGTTTGTCTGTAATGTCCATTTGGATAGTCTCTGTAGCCCCTGTTGGATTTTTTTTTACCAACTCTATGCCAACAGGACATGATTCTGCTGCAGAAGTAATGGGCTTGTAATAATCTAAAATGCTGTTTTATAACAGACGTGTGGAAATGTCCATTATGCTATGCATTTAGTTTGCCATTCAAGGAAAAAAAAAGGCAATTCAACACAGTATGAAATGACAGCTATTAAGAGGGTAACAGATGAGGCAGTAAAATGAAGCTTGTAAAATTTTTTCATGAAAATTCTACAGACTGAGTTGTTCATCAGAAAACTCAGAGTTGGAGGAATAGGGTGCAACCTCAGAGTTCTGAACTCAGATGCTGTTATGCAAGGACAAGGTGAAATTTGGGAAGGAAAAAAAATCCATTTTAGGAATTTGGATTAGACCCTTTTGAAACAAGCCCATAAACTAGATGGTTTAAAGTCAACATGGCTGGATCCCAAGAAAATATGTGTATGGCAAGAGAACCTTCAACAGCTCATGGTGTAGCTAAATTACAAGTGCTACATAGTGACATCAAATTTGGACCTGGTTCAACATTGGCTTCACTGAAACTTTTGAATTTTTGCTATTTGTCACTCCATCAGCCTCCAGAAACCCAGAGCCACTGAACCTCTCAACTCGTCCGTGACCATGATCTGTTCAGTACCCCCAGGGGAATAAAGAGGTGCCAGCCTGGAGCACAGCTCTGAATTGTACCTTTTTCTCTATTTGATCACTTTGATATTACCTCCTTAGGGACTTAAATACCAAAACCAGACATTTTGCTATCTCCAGTTACACACACTTTACATCTAGGAAGAGACTTCGGCTCATATTTGAGTTCTGCCTAGGGAATCAAAAGCTTAAAAGCGACAAGATCTTGGTCTGTGATGCCAACCAGGTCCAGGTGTGCTTGCTCAGTGTTCCATGGCCATCAGTGTCTCAGGTACTGCAGGGTGAAGTTTCACCTTATTTCTTGTGTGGAGTCAATGAGGGGCAGATGACACGATGACAGCAAGCACTAGAGCTCTGAAGTCCATCCTGTGGGCAAGGCTCTGCTCTGGATCTCTGTCCCCTCAGGTGAGGGCAGAGGCTGAGGGCTGAAACTCACAGGTGTTTCTCCCAGCACTGCTAAAACTCTGCATCAAGCTGCACATACAGAACTGTTCAGTGTGAACAGAGTGTGCTCACCCATTGCCATTCTGAAGATGTGCCAGTTCTTTGGTGTATGAAATAGAAAGTGACAGTAGGTTATAAAATTGTGATGGATGATTTAGGTGGCTGTATTCAGCTGTAAGCAATAAATGCTGAGCTCAGCAGAAACCACTAAAGGCAAAACTGCAAGTGATTTACTAGCAATTTAAAGCACATGAGATTTGTAATGCATGAGGCCCCTCAGGCCCGTTGCTTCTCTTCAGTAATGGGAAACAATATTTTGGTGAAAAATGGCATGTTTAGTTTCAACTTTGTGCTGAAAAATATATGGGTAGCCTAGTTTTCTTCATTTCTAAGGGTGGTAGCTATTTACATCTTATTCAAACTGCAAGTTTATGTTCAAAAAAAGTTGGCAATATTAATATTCCTTGAATGAGTTTTGATGGGAAGGAAAATCAATACTTCAGGATAACTAAAACTGCAGTTTTAAAACTTCTGATCTAAGTGATTCAGATTTCATCTTATATTCAATAAACTTGTGTGAGATTAACTCCATAGTGAGCCAATACAGCTATCCTTTGAAGGAAAAAATGAAAATGCCATCTATTTCTGCACATATACCAATACAGTTAAGTAGTTCAAATACTAATTCTCATTTAAGAAGGCAGTGGTGGGTGAAGGGTTGCTGGAATGAAGCTGGATACTGAGATATCACATATTTGGTGTGATAAACACCCTCCAGCTGGGGGCTTATGCTGAAGTTTTTCTAACATACCAATGTTTAAATTCATGAGACAACTTTCAAAATACTGTTCCATTTTGAACAGCAAGCATGTGAAAATGGTTCAGTGAATGTCACTGTGGGTTTGGAGGACCAAGAATTCAGGTAAAAGCCATGCCTTTGTTTTCCAAGTACGTGTGACCTAAACAGTGGAAGGCACAATAATCCTGCCGTTTTACAACAACACAGTCTGAGACAAAAAGCACTTCCACTCACCAGAGCTAATCAGGTTATGCCACTTTATCTTGGGTTATTTTCAACATGGTCAAGTTATCTTAACTCATGAGTTACGACCTCTTCTCTGGCAAAGGCTTAGATGGTAGGTGAGGTCTGCAAATGAACAGATGGTGACCTAACGACTACAAATCCTCCCCTAGTTAGCAAGGATCTGAGGTATCAATAGCTGAGTAGTAGCCTACTGATAATCCAAGATGGACATGGATGATTTGACTTGGATGACTCTGAGTGCTGCCCTAAATATCTCACCTTCTGTCTGTCCCTGTGTCAGCTCTGCCTAAAACACATCTCCTTGTGTGCCCCTTTGCAGAAATGATTGTGTCAGTTATAGAATAGCTGTTGCAAGCATCCCAAATTCCAAAGATAGTACAAATGTCCTGAAACACTTCTTCTGGATAGGTAAATCAAAAGGTGAAAATTGTATCCATTCATCCATTGGCTAATGAAGATTAAAACCCAGTAGTAGGCAATGAAATTATGCTTCTAATTTTTTTTGCAAATCTTTAGTTAAGAATTTCCTTTACTGAAAACTTGAATGTTTTTAAACTTTATTTATCACAGCTAAACTCTAAAAAAATTTCTATCCAGAAATATAAGTTACTTGACACTACAAATCCTTAGATTGGCAGCATGAGGCACAAGGGAGGCAGTTAAAGCTATGAACTAGATATTTATGCTTTTATCCTGAATCTATTGAAACTATGGTAATATATCAATCATTTCTTGTCTGCCAGTAAAACCCCTCCTAACTTGGTCAATAAAAGGATTTAGATGAAAGGAAAGTAGTAAAAGCACTTTCTGTCTAGTGGCAGTTTACATACCCACTTAAAATTAAGTATCTATACAAGGAGCTATAACTTCTGAGAGGAAGCTTTCATGTCCTACAATGACTTTTCCCCTATAATATTCAATTGGAATTAAAAAACATCAAAATCACAAAAACTTTCAAGAACTAAAACCTCAAGGTAAAACAGATCAGTCAAAACTTTTCACCATAGTTTCTGGGGGGATCTTTTTAAAGTTTTGTTTCCATTTTTAAACAAAGCTTCCATTTATGTTTCCAGCAGAAGGTTCACCTTTTAAAAGGTTGTATTGGACTTTTTTATTTTGATTAATTTAGAAGTGGCAAAATGTTTAGATAATTAAACAAACAAAAAAAAAAAAAAAGATTGAATAATGAGAGAATAAAATTACGTTGGATAGCCTTGCAGGTGGGGACGTGAAGGACTTTTAATAGTTAAAACTGCTTTAAAAGAAGCAGATATTAGTAGTCAGGTTTTATGACAATGGGTGAGAAAATTTTACAGGACTGCTAGAGAGAAGGATGATGTAGGAATTACATGAGATGTGGATCTTTAGATGTTAGGGATGTCCAGAAAGGGCAGATATCACAAATGCTATAGAATAAGATAAGAACATTTAGGCACATTCATGGCATGAGAAAGAGCAAGATCTGGATATGTTCACAGTTGCTTTCCTTCTTTCACACACAAGCAATTGCCATCAGTCAAAGTTTTTTTCCCAGGTGTGGGTGCAGAAAACAAGTGGTATTTTCCTCCATTTCATCTACTTCTGATATCCTCGTTTATAGGAGTGCCTAAACAGCCAAATCTTAGAAGATGTAAAGAAATTTTCTTTTGACTTCTAATGTAATTTCCTCTATTAGTCTCCCCCTCATCTAAACTCTGTGGAGTCTTTTTTTGTTTGTTTGTTTGTTTGTTTATGAGGAGTGTGTTTACAATATTTTGAATCAAAGAGATTGGATCCTGGGATACTAGCAATCACTATTCTTCTGAATTCATACTTCAAAGGAAGTTTAGCAATAGGAAAGGATTTGCAATTTATGTTCAATAATTGGAGTGGAGCACCTACTAAGGCAGAATATTAGATTGTTTCATGTAGTGACAAATGATGAAACACTGATGTCCAATGACTCTTGTAATGTAAATTGATTTCAGATTACTGTGGAGTCTCTCTTTAGTTGTCAGATTTAGTTGACAGTGATTGTACAGACATTTATGATAAAGAGTTAGCATGCTCTAAATCCATTGGTTTTTACTCTGTGTTTAGGGGTTTCAGTAGCATGGTTTAATGGAGGCTGTTGAAGCTGT
The DNA here is from genome assembly GCA_018697195.1 of Certhia americana. Lineage (NCBI taxonomy): Eukaryota > Metazoa > Chordata > Aves > Passeriformes > Certhiidae > Certhia > Certhia americana. The sequence goes on from CM031857.1 coordinate 105,659,893, forward strand.
GACCATATAGAATTTACTTTGAATAAAAATCTTTTCCATATCAGGAGACTTCTTTTTTGTTTCTGAGCGATATGGCCACGGTAGTTAGTTACTGTCATTTCACACTCTAGAGCCTGCTGGGAGATAGCAGTCACATTTTTCTTGACTCTTTCTCTGGATTTCTGCCTGAAGTCTTTCTTCCATGGAACACTCTATTACAAGTTGCTCAGAAACAGTAGGGAAGGAGCCAAAAGATGCTGTGCCCAAAGAGGAGGGACCAGTGAGTGTGTGCCTGCTTAGAATGTACCTGGTGTTCAGATGGAATTGTGGCATGCAAGTGTTTAGACCCAGAGAGACTGGGGTAGTAATTTATCCTATTTTGTCAATCTATTTAAAACTTCTTGTTATAATAATATAAAACCAAAAGAAGATCCAGATTGTGATTATAATGCTTTTTTTTTTTTTTAAAAAAAAAAGAGGACAACGAAAAAGGAAACAACTTTCAAGGAACAGAAAATTTTTAGGTCTATTTCCCTCAAATCCCCTTTTTGTGGGGTAGATATCACCTTCTGCTTTTAATTTTATTAATGACAATAACTCTTAGGACTTTGTTAAGGTGCTTCCTGTTTTCAGGAAGGTTGTCATATATGAATAGTGTTTGAAGAGACTCTTATCTTTCAGGGTGGGATGGGAAGATAGAGAAGGATTAAATAGATTTTTATAACATTTTTGTCAGTTATTTGAAATGCTTCATACTTTAATAAAGGGCACATTCAATGCAGACATAATCTGAAGATTAATCCTGCAGTCACTGAAAGCCAGAAGTGTACAAATTAAATATTTCAGAGTAAACTGCATGTAAGCATCTCTTTGCATGTACAATTTCTATTTGTGTGACTAATATTTTTAACTTCATGCTTTTGGAATCTTTAAAATAGAAGACTTAAAATATTATATAATTTATTATTTTTCTGATAAATAGCAATCAATAAAAAAGAATATGAATAACTTATAGATTTGGAGGGGACTTTGTGATGGGTAAGGAGAGTCCCCTTTTATTATGAAAATCTGTATTAAGTAAGCCCATTTTTAAATTATGAAACTTCATTTCTCACTATTTTCTTGACTTGTACAACTTAAATATGGTTAATGAAAGAACAATGTGGTCAGCTTTAGATTACATATTTAATACTATATATTTTGGTTACCTGAAATTCTTTTAATTAATCTTATAATCATAAAAATGAACTTTTTACCAAATATTTATCATTCATCCTTTTTGGAAAGATTGTGCTACTTTTCAATACTCAGATATACAATATGTCTAACATGGTAAATTATGCTTAAAAATCATTTTTCATTATTATTTTCTCACTGTGAATTCAAACTGTAATGAAAAATGATGAAAATGCTCATGAATAAAAACTTTTGAGTTGAATTTTAAAATAGGTTGTTTTTTTTTCTCACAGTGCTGGAAATAGCCAATATTTTTTGTCAAGTATACTTTTCTATTGGATTAACTTTTTTGGTTTTGTGTATAAAGTTAATTTTTTCTTAATTAGGCAATGGTAATGGTCATGAGTGAAACTGACACCACTCTTGGAAAAATGTGAGAAACAAATGAAAGGATTTTTCCAGAAGTTAAAAATTATTAAATTTTAAAAGTCTGTTGAAAACTTAATTACAGAGAATATCTACTAGGAAAACTCAAAACTGTGAGATACTTTCCAACAAAACAAAAAAACCCAATCCAAACCAAACCAAACCAAAACTTTATTCAACCTAAAGAATCTGATTAAGGTAGTAATAGCAGTTTAAATCCAAGCAACCACATAGTCCTGTGTACATCTTTAATCTATTTCTATAATTTTTGTCTATCCTTTTGATGAATGAGTTTAGTGCCTGTAATAAAGACCATTAAAAGAACGGATAAAAATGTGATATGGGTTTTCAGTAATTGTGTGGTAATGTAACAATGTTTATTATACTATCACTGAGATGTAGATAGAAATTATCTTTTCCCCCTAGACAGTTTGATACTAGTTCAATTTAGCTCTTAATTATTCACTTTCTATTGTAACCTGTGATTTTTACCTAATTTATTTTATTTGTGTGAGTGCAGCAGAGAGAGGAATGAAATGTTTAAAGATAATCAGTGTTCTTCACCACAGTGCTGAATTAAAACCACTATCAGGACAAAACATGAGTTCATCTCCGGAGTATTTAGACTTGGTCAATGTGAAAAAGTGTAACCTGCATCTGTGGTTAATTGTGGCTGTTTGACAGTTTCACCAGGCCCCTAGGTTATCCTCACAGCACCTTGAAATGGGGAAATATCAGCTGCACACTTGTTTCAGTAAATTACCTCTGTTTATGTGAGATTATGTGAAAGTTCTGGTATGTCCTTGGTTACTTCTAAGGTTACACTGATAAATTCTTTGTCAACCTGCTTTGTGGTTAAGACTTTCCTGATGAATCACAGGGCAGAATAATCAGCATGGTCCTCCAAGTGCCCAGGACACTTCTTCAACCCAGCTTCCGTAATATGAACCCAAAATGCTCTGTACATAAAAAAACCAAAACCAACCAACCAAACAAAAAAACAACCAAAAAATCCCAACCAAACAACCAACCAAAGAAAAAAACAAACAAACAAAAAAAAAAACCAGCAAAAAAACACCACACAAAAGAAAACGCACACAAACAAAACCACCCAAACACACACACAAAACCTAAAAACTAGCAAAAAAGCCACAAACAAACAAAAAACCAGACCAAAACAAAACACAAAACATCAAAAAAAGCCCTCCAAACCAACTAGTTTCTTTAAACTATAATTCTATCTAGCTCATATAATGTGGGTATGGCAGGCATTAGTCATTTGTGAGGGTTAGTACCCGGTTTGAGACATCTGAATGACAGAGGTGCATGGAATATGGCAGAAAAGAATTATTTATTTGAAGTCAAACTCTAAACAAACAATTTTCTCAATGTTTCAGGAGATTTTAACTCCTTTTTTTCTATTCTTGTGACACTTGCAAGCAATTATCCTGCCTTTATATTGAATAGAAGTACTGAAACAAAGGTCAAAATTACCTCAACTTAAGATGCTGAAAGCACAGTAACCTGGATAGAAAGTGCTCTGGGATGGTATATTTTGTTCCAGGCCTAAGTATTCATATTCCATTTTTGTTTTGATACACCACCAAAAAACATTTTATGGAGTATTTTGTGTTATAGATGGTAACAGATAAACTTCTGTTTACTGTAAACTATTAAACTACAATATTACTATTGTTTCATCTGGGGAGATGAAAAATCAGGAAGTATGTACAGAAAATTTCTTGGCATGTGGTCTTTCCAAGTTCTTGGGTTCAGTCTGTTGTTTTTAGAATACTGAGAAGTCAGGTAAATCCATTCAGGCTGCTCCATACTTTTAGGCTCTGTGTAATTCAATGTCCACGCTGCTTTTCATGGACACAAGCTGACAGTGACCATAAAAATATGTGAATTGTCACAGGTCACTCAAATGGCATAGTTCAAAGGAAATTTGAACTCACAGGAAATAATCTGAGTCTAAGGGGCTTGAAGGAATATAAAGTGTTAGATTGTGTTTACACATCTCACCCAGATGCAATACCTCTCCCTTCCTCCTTGCTGTAAAAAATGCCATTTGCATGAGGGTAGGAAAGGACATTTAGACATGGGAACTTAAAACATTAAAGTCAGTTCTCACAATAATTAGCACAGTTCAACCCTTGTGATTTGAATCTTCCAGGGATCAATACTTAGCTAGGAAATGAGTACACTTTTTAGGGTTGAAATTAAATAACCTTTTTAGGAATATTTGGTGTAACAATTATGCCATGAATTGTCTCATTTTGGAAAAGCCAACTATGTCTTTCAGCACAAAATAAGTTGCATTTCCTTTCCTGTTTTTTAATCCCCTTTAAAAAATTCTTCCTTTGTCAGGGTGGGTCATTTCCCAAAATAAAGTAAATTAGAGTAAGAAATATTGAAAAACTATTTTTGAAAATGTAAGAAACATCCCTTTTGATATTTTCTACTCTTTTTTAGCCAAAGTTCATCTGAATTCAGAAATAATTTTGCATCTTTCTTCCTTTCTATATCTAGACATGCACTGAAAAAATTTTCTCTGTTAAGGTGAAGTGAATTGTGTAAAAGCTTTGTGGAGGAAAGCAGGAGGAACATCCGAGGAAGCAGACATAGTCATGGTCCATATAGTATTTTACTGGGAATTCTGTTCCTTGCCATCTCCTGAGTAACTGGGATTATCACAATGAGCACAAATGAACCCTGTTTAGACTGTCTCTGTTTGCAAATGGTGTATAATAGCATGTATTTCTGCCTTTTACCCACTCTAGCTTCTTCCATTTGTAAAGAAGTTCCCCTCTTTACCAACAGGATTACAAATTTCACTATATTTTTATCATCATCCTTGAATAGCTCCAAGCAATTTATATGCATGAACCTTTTAATTGACTTAACATGCCTTTTTTAGGAGGATAAGAATTAGTTATGAAGCATTATTAAATAGGTCAATTCCCACGATGTTATAGTCCTCCATTTTGTGCATAAAAAAAGAAAAGGATTTTTTTCTTTTCTTTAGTGTGTAGAAACTTCATGTTTTCTGTGAAATCAGAAGGGGAAGACAGAATTATTATTTAAACTGCACTATTAGCCATAATCCCACAAGACGACATAGATTGTACCCAAGCAAGACAGAGATTACTGGCAAATCTGGCAAAGGAGCCATTGCCCTGTTTTATCAGGCAGCTGAGAAGAGAATGAGAATGTGTATTTACTTCATGAGGGCAAATATTCCTACTCAAACTCTCCCAAAGGGAGTATATTTCAATCTACCAATAAAAGGGATAAATTCTAGAGAAGTTTATAGTGAATTAAAACGAATTATATAGTATTTAAGCGAAAAGCATTTGTCTTGGCTTCCTTCCAAATCATACAACATTCTTGTTGGTCTTTTGGCTAGGCTCCAGTAAAACATTCTGAGTATTTTAGTAGCATGAAAACTATATCCTGCATGAAGGATGTGTACTCGGTGGTCTGAAAGGTCTTTGCTGCAGCCACCGTGTTTCCATGACTACCTTTTGAATTAGCAGGAAGTGTTCATCCCCTAACACCAGAAATAAAATCCTCTCTTGCAAGGCATGAGTTGATTTTGTTTCTCTGTCCTCACAATTAGCCACTTTCTCCAGCTAAAACTTAAATCACCCATCTTGACTCTCAAAGGAGCCATTGTCATATTTCTTTTCCCAGTTCACCACACTCCGTCTTTGTCTGTGGTCATTGCAATGGCATTTGGTAGGGAAGACAGGCAGCACTGGACAGCACTCTATTTGGTAACATGAGCCAGAAATAAAAGCAGCACATCAGCAATTGTTGTGAGCAGTAAAAATTATTCAGAGACCCATGGAGGAGTGATTGATGAAACCCCTTTGTTCTTAGTGCACATAAACACCATGATTCCATTTCCCTACTGTTCACTCATTACAAAAGAGTCCAAAGTGATGCACCTTTGCATAGGAGGAGTTATGTGGATTGAACTCATGCATTTATCTCACAGCAATAGGAGACTTAAATGGTTTTATATTTCATTACACTATTACAGCTGTTGAGCTGGGCAGTGGTAATGATGAGGGTTATTTTGCCAGCCATAAACAGATGGAGCATTACGGTGCAAAATGCTGTGGTGCTGTGAAGACAGTGGGTGAAATCCCAAACTATGATGAGAGTTCTGCTGGCAGCCCAGATAGTTCTTCAGCATCTGGTTTCTCACAATATTAGTCACCATAAAAGTGTATTAATTGTGTTCAACAGAACAGAAAATAAAGACCCATCCATTTGTATCAGAAAAGTTTTTGTACTGTTTAAGAACACTGCGGATTACCTTAGGTGGTCTCTACAAAGGCAATAAAGAAATACAAAATGCTATCAATAAAAGATGTGAAACTAATCATTTTGTAAAAATAAAAAGATATTTTTTATGTATTATGGGGACCCAAATTTTCCCAGTGAATTGCAGAAATAGGAAAAAAACAGTGAAACCAGGGAACAAAATAGGAACCCCCTTCATCATTGTAGGGAGGTTGGACATGATGGTTTTGGGAGAGCCTTTCCAACACAAAATATTCTATGACTCTATGAACTAATGACATATTGGAGACACACCAGTCATATAGCATAGAAGTCAGAATGATTTTAATTAGAGGTGAACAGGGCAAGCATTTGTCCTAACTTTGAGATGAATGCTTCCAGTTCTTCACATATTCATCTTCTAGCAAATATTGTCTGTAACCAATAAAACCCTGCCAGATGATAGGGTCCAAATTTATCACTATTACAATGCCACTATTACAATACCTATACTTACAGGCTGTGTTTTAAAAGATGTATCAAATAGTACCTCATCCATTAACCAGCACATGAACCTACATTTAAGAACATATACATATTTCTCTATCATATTTTTCATCTGAATTGTAGGTTAATGACATGCAATATCAATATAAGACAGAGCAGTGACCAGCACCCATTTTAATTCCACATATATTTCCTTCTCTAATACAATGAATTACCTTAAAAAATGTTCTCCCTGATTTGAATGTTTACTACTTTGCTTTTTTTTTTCATTTTACCTCTGCCATTCTCATACAAAAGCATCCAAAAAACGCTGTGTTTGCTACAAATTAGTAGTGAAAAGAAAAATAAATAAAAAGATATCTGGAGTGTTATAACTTAAACTGCGAAGATATTCCTACTAGAAGCAGGAAGACTTCTAGAAAAAGAATTAAATTTTTGGTGTTTAATGAGCATGGGAGAGATTATTCTCTTCCACCATGGAGGTTATGATGCAATGCCCCCAGCCTATAAACAGTTATGTAAATGCTTAATGTGTAGCATATGAATCATCTCAGAGCTTACAGAGTGTTTAGCAGTTTCCTCATTGGAGAAGTGCAGCCTAGACAAGAGTGATAACAAGGGTGCTTTGCTGAGGTATCACTACCAATTTGTTTAGAGCCCTCTCCAGTGCCTAGCCATTCTGATTTTATTTATTCTTTTCCTAATAAGTTGAAAGTAATATTGCCCTACAGATTATACTGAATTAAACTTGACACCCTTTATATAAATGCATTAATAAATATTCTTCTTTCTTCACACTTCTTCAAGTAGCCTGCCAAAAACAAATGACCTTTTTGAGGAACAGATGAAGAAATAGTGAACGATGAAATGAGCAATCACAAATGTAACTAGCAGTGCTTGTTATCATAGTGACATATACTGGCCTCCACCAGAAGGAGGTTCCATTGCAATTTAAATCCAATTTGCACAGAAGAAACAGTGTTGGTAGACCTACAGTAAGCAATGCATGCTGCACTTATCACACCAATGGGGCCCTGAATAAATAAGCTCTTGTACAGGAGCAGTGCAGATGATCCAATACAGCATTTTATAGCTGTATTACTTTCAGGATTTTAGCTATTATTTTCTGAATATTGGTTTACTGTGGGACATACTCATACTCAAGGCCTACCATTCATTCAGCTGATCCTGGATGGTCTCTGTTGTGGAATCTCATTGACTTGCTGCCCTTGCAGTTGAATTAATCTAAACAGAGGATTAGGGGACAAATTTCTCTGAGCCCTGGTGGCAGGTAAATTGGAACAGCAAGTGACAGTAAGCATCCCAAAGTCCTACAGATCACATGCAGTAGAGCTGGAACTACACCTAAATGTCAAGGTCCGTAGTTTTTGGGAAAAGATAGTCTCAGCCAGAAAAAATGGGCTTCACAGCATTTTGGTAAATCAAACATATTAGATTGGTGGCAAATCAGTAAAAATCACCAAGCTTACAAAGCCCTGGTTTTGAATATTGATGGTCATGCAGCATGTTTCCTACCTGATCAATAGAGCTGGAAGTCTGAATTTCTTGTGTGCTACAACTGACATCTTGGAAGAATCCTTCCTGTCCAACATGACCATTGTACCAGTGGTCTTGGTGCATCCTGGGCCTTGAGGTGGTCAATAGGGAGGCAGTCTACAAGAGAACTCAAGCTGGACTTTCAAGGACTGTGTCTCCAGACAGAGAGACATATAAAACTTTCCAAGATCATTGATATGAAACTTGCTAGCAGGAAAACCTTGGGATCCCCAGCTCCAAGTAATTTACTCTTCTTTAAAGAACTTTGAAACTCTGGGAAAAATAGGTGGCCAAGATCCAACTGGTTTGCCCAACTTCTTCCTGCACCACTTGAATTCAGGTTCTGCAAGTCCTGGGAGAGATCCCAGAATCTTGTTTAGCAGGCTAGCCTTGCTTTTGTGACTATCCTAGTCTAACAGCTCTAAGGCACTGATCTATTCAAAATGAATAAACCAGCAGACAGGAAAAAAACACAATAAAATAAAATGGCAAATCTTTTTTATCAGAAATCCTCTCTTCTGGAAATCTCTGCTTTTCATACCACTGTCTAAGCCACAGAAAAATAATTTGTTGAACCCAGTGCGTCCAGTCTATGAATTATTCATTTATGAGCAGTTGATAAACAAAACTGTAAAAGTCCTATCAAACATGATTTTATTCCTGTCTAACTTATTTAACAATTTCCCTTTGTAATTTTAAATAATCTGTTGGAGCTTTTCATGTTCCCACTTAGTGAAAGGGTGAGCTAGTAGCTCTTCATTTTTTGTCTTTCTTAGTAAAAATCTGTGGGTTTGCAGTTCTTTACACAAACAAGATCTCATCTGCAGTATCTCCTATGGAACGAAGATAAGTTTTTATTCATAAAAGTGACATTTCAGTAACTAATAGATTTTTAATAGAAATACCTCTACAATGAATATAGAAAGCAGAGGGATTTTTTTCCTTCTAAGTCTTCATTTATGCAGAAAATGTCATGTCAACCTTTTTCTTCTGCCTTTTCGACAAATGCTCTTTTCAAACTTAAATTTCATATTCATTCTAATATGTAACATGTGCTAATCATATTAGGAATGATTCATTTTATTCAGAATGGCAAACTGCTGCTCTTAGCTATTCTTATTAGTAATGCCACTCCTAAACTTACAGCAGAAGAATCATTCTCAAGCATGAAGGAAAGTGGCTGTTCTCAGCCAGTTCTCCTACACGTCTTCTGCAGTGTTTTATTTTGTTATTTTTCATGATCACACCTCAAAGTAATTTCATAATCTTTAATGATCTCTTATGTTAGAGACCTGGCATATTCCAGCCTTCCTAACTTTATGTGTGAAGAGGTGTAAGGTGAATTCACGTGTTAGCAGTGTTCTGATGCCTTGAGAGGCTACCTAGAACAGTGGCTACACTGTTAAAGGGATAAAGTAGATACTTATTAAAAGGCCTTCACAAGATACACCTTGGGCAGTACAAGAGCCTGGCCAAGACTCTATCCAAGATGACTATGAGTCATGAGTTTTCACACTTTTATAAATTTTGGTCCATTTACGTGTTGGGGTTAATTGTCCAGTCACAGCTCCACGTTATGAAGTCCCATCCTCCCAGATTGCTCTCCTCAATTCACTGTTGTTTACACTTTCTTTGGGCCTGAACCTGCAACAGTGTCCTTGGTTCTTGGGCTGGAAAAGGATTGTTTTGTCTGACTAAACTGTGAGGAGAACTTGCTAACACTTTATATGAAGTTCAGAATTATATACAAATGCAGTACAGAATCTGGAAAATATGAAAGCTAAAACTTAAGGCATCAGTTCAGGATGCCTCTTGCCTGTCCTGGGTGCTGGAGATCAAGGCAGGGAGGTATTGGAGATTGCAGGACAGCTTTAGGATGGGGAGGAGGGATGGGATGAGATAAGGTGGGAACAGGAGTGTTGAGGGCTTTTATTTTGAGGAGAAACATCAATATCTCCTCTTTCAGCTCAGCCTTTTTTGAAACCTGGTTTTAGGCTGTTACATTTTCACTGTGTAGGTGCCAGTAGCCCATCTCTGAGAGGTAGCTTATCACCATCAGCCAGCCTTCTATGTACATACCCTCGGAAAGGTCAGGTCCTATCTTCAACAGCAATCTTTTTCTGCTTCTCAGCTACTCCTTCCACACAATACTGACCTAAACATTCAAGCTTTTACAAGAATTCCTTATTGGAGTATAAGGGGGGGAAAATGAGCAGGACATTGAAAAGTTATTGCTGTTCCTATTGAATTAGCATTTTCCTCATACTCATCAGGACAGGTACTCATTTTAGAGACTGGCTGAAATGAAATTGAAAAGATACAGGACCAAACACCCTTTGTCATCCTATTACCCGCCTTTGACACCAAGGAAGTAATGCCTGCCATCTCACTCTTGAAAAAAAAAAAAAACTCACTTTATCTTTAAATGACTACCTAGAACAGGAGCAAAATTGTTTCTTTTCCTTCTGCCTCTTATTATTTTCCTCTGCTTTTCCTTGCTTCTTAAATGAGCTCATTATTTAGCAGTTGAACTTTAGCATCTCACACAATGAAGTGTTTTAGGACAACAATTTATGTAAAGTATAGCTTGACATACTTGCTACCCAAAATCTAATGCATTAAAAAAAAAAAAAAAAAATTTAAAAAAATCCTAAACAACTCTGCCCAAACTTGAGTTTTAGCTATCTTTGACTATACTGAGATGTGGAGAAAATAAATGATAACAAGTCAGAAGCAAAGCACTCAATTGGATAAGATCACTTAGCTCATTATTATACCAATAAATTTACATCTTTTAAATTCTCATAGAAATGCATGTTTTTTTTAAAAAAGCACATTGCTGAACTTCCATTAGAAGCCTTATTCTTTTTTTTTTTTCTTTTTCTTTTTGTATCCCAGTGCTAATGAAGCTATTCCTGGTCCTATTTTATATGCCCATAGAACAGACAGACTAACTGTTTACAAAAGAACAGATATATGACCTTGCTTTTTATTATTTGCACTGCTGTAGTCAAAGTCTGTCAAAATTTTTATCATAAAATTAAGGCTGTTTTCAGGGACTGTGACACTCATACCTAGATGTTTGTTTCTCATGCTCTTGAATGGTACAGGTACAGGATGCTGGAGTAGTAGATCTTTGCTCTGATTCAGTATGGATCACTTTTTTCTTTCCCACTTTTTGTGTTTATAGAACAATGATCCTAGATTACCATTACAGTGTTTTAAATTAATTTTTTTGCCTCACTGTTCTCACCTCAGATGATCCATATGATTTCCTTTAAGTATGGATTTAAACTCCATTGAGAATGTACACTATACATGTACAGGAAACTTGCTGGATATGTGATCATGCAATACTTAATGCTTAAGACCATCCATTTTGGACTGTTTTATGAATAATACTCATTTTCATGTCTGCATTTATGACACATTTTTAAAGGGATGGATGCCATTTAGATGGCAAAGGACTGAAAGTAAACACTGTACCAAGCACTTTTTAAAAAGCCATCAATGTTTTATTATCCAGTAGTTTGTAACAGTATTTGCAAATAATTGCATCAATAAAAATCTAAGCCTGTAGCTGCAATGGTATTCTTTAGAGCTGGTAATGGGCTATGTAGTGCAAGGGTTAACACACCCTCTTCTGCTTCCCCAGACTTGGACTAAATTCTAGCTCTGAGCCACAAGTGCAAATGGGTTTTGCAAAGTTACTCTGGTCCCTTGTGGACATGTGTCCCATTAAAAAGCCAACATGCAGCTTGGGGTGACTAGCAACCTCAGCTCTGGGGGGACAGGGGACTGGGTGAATGGTGGCACACACCTGTGCAGAGACCCACCAGCCTGCCACCTCTCTCCTTGGACAGTTTGTATCATAAATATTGCATAATGATAATTTGTCTCTGTTCCTGTAACCAGCAGCTGTCGTACCTTATATTTCTATTGTCACTCAAATCCTGCTTTTAGTCTTTGCTTTGAGACCTCCAGAAACTCTTAAAAGAACAAACAACATTGTAGACAGTGTTCTGTATTCCCATGGCTTGAATGGGAAAAGGTGAAATTTTCCTTTATTTTCTTCTACTTTTTAGAAATACCATAACTCCAATGCCTCTAAGAACACTTAGAAAATGTAAAAAAGAAAAACAAAACAAAACAAAACCAACAAAAAACCCTGACCCAAACATCACCAACAAAACCAAACACAAAACAACAACAAAAAAAAAAAAACCACAAAAAACCAAAAAAACACCAACAAAAAAAAAAAACAAAAAAAAAAAAAAGAAGAGAAAAAAAGAAACCAAACAACCAAATCAACCACCACCAAACAAACAAATAAATCTAAAAAAAAAAAGAAGAGAAGAAAAAAACAAACAACCAAACCAAACCAAAAAAGTACAACAAGGACAAATTACAGCATTGTTGGGCATGCAGCACAAGGAGGGTGGGTTTTATAGATTGTTCAGGAAATTCACAATTATATAAGTAAAGAGGACTAATATCCTGCTTGCTGACCCCAAGTAATTGGCTTCAGACACAGAAACCCTAAATCTCTCAGAAGTTTTGCTGGCAGGACCTTGTGCTGTACAACCATGGAAATTACAACTAAAAGAGAATGAAGACGGACTAGAGAAATGATGCCCACATGGTTGCTGCATGAAGATAAATTATTTCAGCCTTGCTTCTGTTCAGACTTGACAGCATTGAAGAGAATCTCCTCTTGACAAAAATATGCAAGAAACCAAAATATTTTGATGACTAATTGTTCTTGAGAAGGAATTGGTTTTGGGAGAATCACATTTTAAGATGTCCAGGATTGTGCCTACTTCAAACACAGATGGGGACGTGAGGCTCTGCTTCTTCCCACAGTACCTTGTCTGGCCAGGTCATTTTCCTGTTAGAGAGCAACAGCCAATGTGAAGCCAGCCCTTGATCAGGTGTTATTTAGGAGTACAAGAAACTCTCTCCTCTGGCCTGTGAGATGCAGGAATAGATACTCTTTGCAGAGGGGAGTGCAGTTCACTGGTTTACACCCACATGAAAACCAGAGTGAGGTAAGGGGTTGGGGGTAGAGGAGCTTTCATACAGAGTGAGGATCTGAAGGGTGGAGATATGTGGCCGAGGAATGTGTGGCAGGAATCCTGCCTTTGACCAGACTTATTTTTACCTGTGGGAATTCTTGTAACTCAGGTCCTCTGCTCCACAGGTCAGAAAGCAGGGTACAGCACCAAGAATCCATGCTTGCTCCCATTTATACACTTTTTCTCCCTTTAAAGTCAGATAGCACATATGCAGAGCTAGCTGGATTTTTTTTTTATTTATTCCATTGGTGGTATTCGTGCAGCTGCCTTCACCAAGCATTGTCTATCAATCTGCAATTTATTGAGGTATAATCTAAAAAATGCCTGCCTGACTTTCATGTGGAAAGGAAGCCAATCAATAGTGGTGGATTATTCCAGCACATATATGGTCCAAGAGTGTAGCACATTTGTCACTGAGAAGCAAATGAGTTTCTCCATTTGTGTCTTTGTGAACTGGAGGGTTTTATTCTAATGGATTTTGTTTCAGTGTTTTCTTCGGAAAGCACTTATTAAGTAAAGGTTAATTTCTTAACACACATAAGAGAAATAGAAAGACTACGTAATGTAATGACTGCAATGTAAAAGCAGAAAGCCCAGTGCTCTTAGGAACAGCATGCATTTCCATTTGTATGCAATAGGAACATTTGATGTGCTAGGATTTTAAAATTATATAAACAGATACTAGTCCATATGATACTTAATTAAAAGGCAAATTGTTTCCAAGGTTATGCTAAGGATTAGTATTTTCTCTGTTCATTTCATTGCACCACCTTGATGTGAAATAGAAGCACATTTAAACTATGTATATATATATATAACTCTTTTTCATTCTTTAGTTCAAGTAGAAAAACCCAGTATTAATAAACATAAAATCCCTTTCTACCATCAGAGGCATTACTGCAATAAATTGAAAGTTGGTGCTCATTTTCTTTATCTGTTTTACTAGTAATCAGTAGGTTCATTTCATTAGGGCTCCAATTTTCAGTGGTTCTTAAGAGTTTTCCTGGTGAAAATTTGAACAAACTAGTGGTGTCACATATTTTAGAACCAAATTGAGGTATTTTGATTTACATAATAGATGTGGTTTATTTCAGTTGTATTTATCCTATTGTGCCACATTGCTTCATGGGAGCAGTAGTTTTCCCCATTCAAATGTTTGACAAACTAGTTTGGGTCTTTTCCAAATTACATTTTCCATCATATGATCTGATCTGACAAAAGAGATTGATTCATGGAAATCTTAAAACTGGTGATGTTTGCAGTGTGTGCTGAAGAGAAAGATCGCTAGAGGATGATAGAGTGTTTAATTATTTGTTGTTTATAAGATGGAGTCCCAGTTTCCTTACTAAGAACCCAGGTGTAGGTGACACTGTGTGTGCTACTTTCAAAGGCTCTAATTTTATCTCTTTTTTTTATATCTTCCTTATGCATCCATCTCTACAGCATTTTTCAGAATACCTCCTTACCTAAATAATTCTCTGCAGCCTACTCAGTCCATAGTAGACTTGCTTATGAAGAAAGAGCAAAGAGAGGAAAAGGATAGTCAAGCTGACCAATGGAAAATAAACCCACAATTTTTTGTTTAATATATATGTGTGACTCCAAAGTTGAGAATTTGATGTATGCACTCAAGTTACCTAATGATAATACAAACACTGCAGTCCCTTCTCTCCAAAGCAGTTAAAGGGCAGCTATTATAAGGCATTCCAATAAAACACATTTTCCAAAGCTTTTCGCTAAATTCTGTATCCAAAGATATCAACTGGATGAACAGTTAGGAGCTGAAAGAGCCATGAAGTTGAATTGGTGTTTACCCTGAATTGTTAAGGCTGTTCCTTAAGATCTTTGATATTTATGTTTAAGTGTGAGCTGACATATTAAGTTGCTTGCAAAGCCTGGGAAAATAAGTATGTTATTTATCATTATCTAGAATCCAGAGCATCATCTGCTATTCTCTGTACAGAACATATTGTGCAGTGCACCTGAGAGGATGAAGGTACTAGTTGTGATGATTTATGAGCAGAGTTTTTTGACATGGACTAGCATCCACAAGAGGCCAAAGCAAACCCACTATAGTCTGTTCAGAAAGAAGAGGAAAACAGGATTCATAAAAACCAAAAAACAAACCTCCACAGCAAGACATTTGAATGCTTTTATCTGCTGGAACAACACTCTTCAGGTTTAAAAAAAAAACACAAGGCAATTGTATTTACAGTTTTCACAAGCAAAATAAAGTGGAAAGGGAGCTGTGCTGTTGTGTGTTATTCGAGTAGTTCCTCTGTAAAACAAGTTTAGCAACAGCTCTGTTCTGACCAAGAGAGCCACTGAAGTCTCTCTGTGGGCCTGCTGCTGCCTTACCTCTGGATTCTGTTTGGGATGGAGAAATATGCAGTGAGAACTGCAATGGCTTGAAACTGTCTTTCCTAACTAGTGGAGAAATTATTCCAGAGGAATAATATTCTTGAGGCCCAGAGTCACCTACAGAACTCCAGGAACTTATAGGCCCTCTTTCATTTCTTACTAAATATTCTTTACCAGAGGGACATACACTGAATTTTTTTTTTTTTACCCTAATATAAACTCTCCAAATTGTGATGACCTTAAGCAGGAAACCTCTCTGCTTTTCTAAAGCAAAATATGGTTCAGAGCAGGACTTGACAAAGCTAAAGACACAAAGTCTTTCTGGAAGTCAGCGACTGCAGAGGGGCAGTGGCAGCCCCAGGTGTGGGACTCTGGGACTGTTTTCAGGCACCTGAAGAGACCATACAATCCCTTATGGGAGCCCTTTTGGACTCCTTTGTGCATTGGGAACTTTGGATTGTCAGCTAAGGTTGGTTTTCTTACCATATAGCATCATTAAAATGAAAGAAACACAAGACCATAATCAAAGGCAGTGTGGTTTAAAGAGAATCCAGAAACAAAACACTTGACAATATTATGCTGTGCATAGTATGAACAGATTAAAAGCTCCCAAGACAGAAGTCTGTAAGAGGCAACAGACACGTGAAGATTGATATACAGAGCCACCTCTTTCTCTTCTATTTTTTCAGTTAGAGATATTTTGTTATCTAGGATATTTTCTTGTGACTTATATCTAAAAACAGCTAAGCTTTTAAAAAAACAAATTATCTTTTTATCTCACAGAAAGGGCACAGTAAAAAAGTGCTTATAAATGCATTTGCTAAGAAAAAAATAGAAAATACAAGCTTCTAGAGTAAAAGTTAAGTCAAGCTTGTAAAATTTGCACACAATTGCAGTGGCTTTCCTTTTCTTTAGCAATACTTGCTTTATGCTTCTGATAGTTGTCTACCACTTCAGCCTCCACTTCTGAAGAGGAAAGAATGAAAAATACTTGTTGAACAGCTAATTTATCAGCCTGACATTACCATCTATCAAGAGGAGAGGCCTGCTGTTATGAAAACCAAGATTATTGGTTCAGGAGTTTTGTTACCTCTTGTGAAATGGGGGCAAATATGACAATCGACACACCTGAGAGATATTCTAGACATTTTGAGTCCCAAGTCCCATACATCACTTCTTTTTTCTGCAGTCTGATCTGGTGGTTGCTGTCTTCATTGACTCTCTCTGGCAGTCCTACTGCTAAAGAGCCCATTCAAAGCAGAAAGGATTTGGGTTTCCTTTCCTTCGCAAGCTATGATGAAGCCCACCACAATATCTTTATACTCAGAGGTTAATCTTAGATCTCACCATGTGTGTTTGAGTTCAGAACCTTATAAAGTGTTGCAGACTCCAGTATCTAAGGGCTGATTGCAGGAACACGTCAGCAGGAACACACAGACACCTCCTTTGGGATCCTACTGTGGAACTCTAATTCAGCAGATGGAAGCCCTGGAAGGCAAAGGGCTTTTTATATGGTAATGGATAACCATGAACAGGTGAATGAGTTCAGCTCTATGGTGAATGAGGACTACCTGTTTAGTCAAAAAAAAAAAAAAAAAAAAAAAAAAAAAAAGGAAAAAAATAATGAACAAGAATTAGGTTTTTGGGTTTTTCTTTCCAATTTAAAAAAAAAAAATCAGAAATTGTAGGAAGATATTTGTTTAACCTCTCCGCTAAATAGTGATATTTACAAATTCTGTAAAAATTCAGAAAAAAACTACAATCTCTCTCTGGTCTTGATGAGAAACTTCTGATTTTTTTTTTTATTGTGGAGGAATGGTAGTGTGTACTCTAAGTTTGCACCATTGTGGCCTGAAGGACATATTCAAAATGTGATCTAGATTCCAATGCAATCAAAATTCCACTCTGCAGCTCAGCAAAATATAGACAGGCCTATTAATGAAGAAATATAGCTGTGTAATCACATTCAGCACTTTGTATGATGCCTGCATGATAACACTTAGTGGAATGATTATGTCCAACCCTCTCAAACTTACATCTACTGAATTCAAAATAGGGGGCATTTGCACATTCTATCTTCACAATTGTATGGATGCAAGACCTGACGACTTGCCAAAAACTTGAAAAAACTACTACTCAGCAATGAGATTAGAATTTAGCAATTCCCAGGTTGCACTTATATTTCAGAAAATAATATTTGGTTTTGCTTGGGTTTGGGTTTTTTGTTTGTTTGTTTATTTTTTCCTAAGTCACTATGGGAAACATGCAGCAGGACATTTACATTATATTAAGAGAGTACAACATATCAACAAGATGCAAGAATATCTATGGAAAGTGGAGGGCAGATAGCTGTAGGTGGTGCTTTGTGCATGCAAGGAAGCAACCCAGAAGAATCTCTGCAGTTCACCCTCTTCTAAAAGGATCCTTACAGATCAAGGGTAGATGATCATATGATCAAGTCACACAGCTGAAAATTATATGGTACCTAATTTTTCTTTGTTTTTTCTTTGTTTTTCTTAATCACATTTGCATGAAGGCTTTCAAATACTGTTGAATTGCTTTAGGATACAAGACTTCTCTGAAAGTGAGAGCAGCTTCTACTGACCTGCCCACTGGCCTTGTCAGATGACATTGGCAAACAAATGGGTCATTGACTTGTTTCTGTCAATGCTGATATGTCACACCTAGGAATTTACCAGTTTCACAGCCCTCCTCTTGGAAGACTGATATTTTGGCAGTATTTTTTCTCAAATGTGAATGGAAAGAATAGTATTCAATTCCTGTGCAAGAGATTTTGATTGCATCTTTCTTGACTGTTTATAATTTCATTTTGAGACATTAACATTACAAAGAAATGGCATAATTTTAAGTGTGTAGGTATTGATTAGGTATTTCCTGCACATAAGTTGTAATAATGGCTTACATTGCATGGTAAAAGTCCCACATTTCAGTGCACTTAGCATTTTCAGTCTTTTGGCCCTCAATATTATTAGATGTTGAGCATGGCTCTCAAGCAGTTCCATTATATGTTTTCAAGAGATTTTCTAAAAAGACATTGCGGAGCATTTCTGATTATTATAGTTGCTGACAACAAAAAATGGTTGCCCCTCACTGAAAACCTGCCAAATTAAAGGTGAGGAAGGTGCTCTTGTGCTCTATGACAACTTGTACAAATAAAAGAGGAATCTCAACCGACCATACAAGACAGCGTTTCAGCAATCACAAAACATTCACTATTTCCTAATTACAACTAGCACGTTCTTAGCAGGCTGGTGTTTTTAATGACAAGCTATTCACTAGGAATTTCCTTTTTTCTTTTTTTTTTAAATAGTTTGGAAGTTAGACAATGCCCTCTGCTGGGCATAGATTCCCACAGCAATAGTTTGCTAAGCACCCCAAATGTTGATGACTTGTGAAAATGAATCAAAATCCGTGTTGTTCTGCTCGAGATATTTGCTGGTTTCAAGGAAAAACACCTTGTTGTGGTCCCTTCTCGCATTCTGCTCTGCTTGGGAGCATACTGTGCAACAGAAACGGGTCTCAGTTTGGATGGCAAAAGCTTTTGACTAATTGAATTTGAACCCAGTTGGCTTGAGCTGACAGTGTGACTTTATCACAGTGAGCAGCAGGAACATGTAGTGCTATACATTCCAATTTTTACAAAAATAAACTCAATACTTTAAGAGCATATTCATCAGAAGAAAGGGTGATGGAGTAAAATGCAGTTGAATTTACTTGTGTGTTCTCTTGCATGTCTTTATTGCATTATTTCACAGCTAAAATACTATAATTACACTAAGAAGTCAAAAGTGTTATTTTTTCTTTATCCTTTCTTTGTTCTGACTTGTCTGCTTGTTGTTTTGAGGGGATGACAATAAAAATAGCAACACTGTAAGTTTCACTTAATAATTCTATTCTGATGCCTTTGGAGATTTCCAGGGTCCATTAAAATAATATGAAAGAAAACAAAGCAAAAAACCAAAAAAAAACCAAAACCAAAAAAAACCCCAAAACAAACAAACAAACAAAAAACCTAAAACAAAAACCCCAAAACCAAAACAACAACAAAAATATAAATCCAAAAACCCCTCACAACACACAAACACAAAACAAAACAAAGAAGTTTACCCAGGATGTAACTTGAATTTACATCTTACAGTGAAGGGGACAGAAATAGATTAATTTTCCTAGTAATTTAATTGAAAGCATTTAGTCAATTTAAAATGGAAAAATTAAAATGCTTCAAAAACAGACTATAAAACTGTAGTAATGCATCATTTACAGAAAGGTTTAAACTGATGGCATAGAAAGCATTATATATCCATTTATGAAACTTTTATGCCTTTCAGATCTCTAGTTTTGCTCAGTACAAAAAACACATGGAGAGAAACAGTTGCCTAAGGTTAAGTGTGAGGGATTTCTATTAATTGATTGACAGGCTTGAAGATGAAGCAAAGCAACTCTTGTATTTATTACATGTTTCATGTTTTCTACAAATCTACAGACTTTTATAGGCAGATTGTCCATGCAGAGCAGCTGCTTGGTGCCAAAAGAGAGATTTTCTGTCTGCTCACTTCAGAGGTTAGCTTCTAGGGAGAAATGCAGCCCCTCCTACAGCACTGTCCCATGATGGCAGCTCTGCAGTAGAGATCAAGGTGTGCTCCCAAAATACCCTGTCCATTCCTAGCACTGCCCTGCAGTCAGCCTTTATTTACATGTGCCTGCAGCTGGGAGCCTCTTTGTTTCACCAAGAGAGCTCTGTGCCCTCTGCAAGGAGCTGTGAGTCCTGGAGTAACAGATCCCCTTATTAATGGTCACAGTTGGTCATTAGCTGATCACTGAATCTTCCTTGATGGCCAGCTAATGAACATCCCACTGGCTTATTGTGAAGATTGGACAAGACAGACAGTACAGGTAATTTATAGCTGAAGCCCCAGCATGCTAATGGCCTTCCCTGAGTAACTGCAATCAACACAGTACTACTAAGTGACATTACATCCTTCCTAATTTATTTCTCAGTTGCAACTATTTCATATTGAATGGAAGCTTCATATTCTATGCTTATGTGTTTTATTTAGGGAGAAAACTTCTTTAAGAATTTAATAAGCAAAACAACCTCAATCTTAAAAACTCCTTTTTTTTTCTTTTTTTGTGACAATTTTTGCACTTATCAGAAGATGTTTATTTTTAAAGAACAAATCTATGCTCATAATATTCTTCTATAAAAGGCTCAGAAGCCCACTCAGAGCAAAAATCATCTCTCAGGGGTACCTGTTAGATGCAGCAGCCTGAAGAGCTTTGATGGTTCAGCACCTGTGGTGGCTAATCTCTGTGAATCATGGATAAATTGGCCAGAAGTTACAGTCTCTCTAGCTGTGATCTTGCCAGATCTTAAAAGCTATAAAGTTTCAGCTGAGCCTTGGCTTGGTAGGAAAGCTCTGGAAAAAGCCCAAGAAGTGGCAGTGATGCATTAGGTAGCACTCTTCTCTCTAAGACTGGTAGATAATGCCATAGGGGTTGTCCAGTTATCACAGGAGCCTACTTTGGCTTTAAATGTGCAGGTATCTTCTCCCATTTGAAGAGTGCACAGATTCCACTGTGGCAAAGACATTCACAATCCGTTAAGGTTTTATATTTTCATTTCCAGAAATTTCACAAGTTCAAGTATCGTAATTATAATGCAAAAAAAACCCAAAAACAAACCCCAAAACCAAACAACCCCACCCACCCCCACCCCTGCACTTGGTATTATCTGCAATGCAACTGCTATAAGAAACAGAGTTTGAGTGGCAAGGAACCAAGAAGTTTATCATGTTCCTTTACAGGTTTTCATGCACTTGACCCACATTAAGTGGTGTCCCCAAGCTCATCTCATTCCCTTCAAATGGCTTCAAGATTGCAATAATCTTTCCCCCAGTGAATCCAAATTGTACTCCTTGAGCTGTGAAGAGATTGAGAAATTGAGTTTCCAGGGAGGTGTCCTGACCATTGCTCCCTGGGGTGTGAAAATAGGAGCTATGCTTGTATTAAGAAAGAGAGTTTTCACCCTCTCATTGAAGATACTCATCTTACATTTGGCAAGTTTGCTCTAGAATATGCGAGACTATTAAAATTTCTTATTATTCAGAGATTCCATTTCATACCTTTTGATTATGAATGAGACACTTCTCTCCATGCTAGCTTTAAGTACAGGAATAATTCTGTCTCATTAGCAGGTATTGCTTGCAAAAGGTATGGTAGCAAGAAAACCTTCCTGAAATGACTAAAAGAAAATGAGTTCCTAAAGTTCCAAAACAGACTGTGAAAGTAGCAGAGCTGGTACTTGCCTTGATATTGCACATTTGGAACACAAACATTTGGTTCCGTACCTTTCATGGCATGAATGTGAGAGTTTAAGCCAGACAGGGGAGTCATTTATAAGACATTTATTTAATAATTACCTACACAGATTCCTGCATTTGTTTTCATGCTAAAACGTAAATATGATATTCAAATATTAATGTTGTATGTTTTAGAAGGACCTGGTCCTGACCCAAAACAATGTATTTTTGAGGAAATTGATTGAACCCAGATGGATTTATGGCATGTTGGTACAGATGAAGTAGTGCTAACAATGGTTATTTTTCTTATTTTTTGTCAAGGGGCTGTGGTCAGTCAGGTTTAAAGTCCAAAAATCAAAAACTGAAAGTGTCAATAAAATATGAATTTGCTCTCAGCAGCAATTGAAGCTCCATAGCAATACTCCCTTCAGGGAGGAAAAGACCACTTCTTGAATCCCAACATTTCCTTAAGTCACTGTGTAATTAGCACATAAAGGAGTTTAGAAGAGTTGGGGTGTGTAGAGACAAATCTCTTTACAGCAGTGAATGGGAGACCTTCAGCTGTGTTTGTCCTCTTGCTTTATCCAGTCTTACCAACACACAAAAAGTGTGCATGTGCAAGTTGCCATTATGATATCTGTGTGTGCTCGAGATAAAACCCAAACCCAAGTGATACAAACACAATGTAAGATTCCATAATAAAAATGAAGTGAAGGCATATTAGTTTTTTAAACCCTCATTATCATGATTAAATAAGTAATGCTGTACATACATATATATGAAATTTCTGCTCCCTGCTGCATGGTCTGCTAATGATTCTTCCCCTTCTAATGGATTATAATGGTCAGAATTAGTACACATGTGCTTTTTTCAAGTGT
Source organism: Certhia americana (assembly GCA_018697195.1). Taxonomy (NCBI): domain Eukaryota; kingdom Metazoa; phylum Chordata; class Aves; order Passeriformes; family Certhiidae; genus Certhia; species Certhia americana. The sequence goes on from CM031857.1 coordinate 105,682,465, forward strand.
CAGTGCTTGAAACTTTCCTGCTGAAGTAGTTTAGCAACAAGCACACATCTTTCTACCAGATATCCCTTGAGAATGGAGCTCTACAGGAATATACCAGCCTCTTTGCAAAAACCATTGCAAGGCTGAACTAACACAGATGTAATTGCACATCTATTTTACCTCTTATCTTTTTACGAGGAAAAAACCCAGAAATATTCTGTTAAGTTAGCTCCTTCAGAAAAGACATAGTCTCTGACATTCTTACCAAATAGAAAATGTATTGAACAAAAAATTAATCCAGTTTTTATATATAATTTAATTCCATCTTTGTTGTATTTATTTTCAGAAAATGTATTGAACCTAGTGAAGACAAGCAGATACTCTTGTAAACTTTCAGCAGCAGCTGGAAATTGAGGAGGTCTCTGAATATTTTGGTTTTTAAAAAGCAACTGATTTAAAATTTTGAAATAAACATATTTTCTTACATTCTTTGCAACAGGCAGTTCTGCTAATCTAACCTGCAGAGCTTTCTTTGGATACAGTGGAGACGTCAGTCCTTTAATCTACTGGATGAAAGGGGAGAAATTTATTGAAGATTTGGATGATAGTCGAGTCTGGGAAAGTGACATTAGGTAAAAGAAAAATTTTTTTTCTATATGTTTTTTTCATAGTTAATGTTATACCTTTTATCACAGATTAACTAAGGAGCATATTGGGTCTGATCTTTTTTTTTTTGCAACATTCACCCTTTTCCTTTTTGATTCCACCAGTAGAGAACAGAAAAAATGCCCTCCTCAGCCAAATCTGATGTCAGAAACTTGCAAAAACAGAATAGCTACCCAAAAAGAGTTGTAGTGCTGACCAGCTGAAATTTACTTAGTGACTTTTTCAAAATGTGGCAGTCTACAAAAATAACTATGATCATACTTAGTAAGATGAAATAAAGAAAAAATAAATAGCCTGAGAAAATCAGCTCAAAAAGGTATTTTCAAACATGGAGTCAAATAAATGATGAAGTTTGACTTCGCTTTTGGAATGTTTTGCTTTCTTCATGAAAAAAAAATTGAGTTTCCTGGGATTTTATCTGGCTTGTGAGAGCCAAGAATCCTGTTATGTGGGCTGCATATATCTGTTGAAATACTTGTTTTGGAGAGGATCTGGCAATTCGTGCCATGTGCTTCTATTGCTCCTAAAAGTGCTGCCTCATTTAGAAATTAAGGACAAAAGTGGATTTGTATTGAGAATTACATGCTTGACATAGCATACTAAATCCTATCCAATATGAAGTATCTGCTTGGATCTGAAGAGATTCCTTTTTCATTTATATCACTGTTTCTATGTATCATAGAAATTAAAACTCAGAAATTCAGGCAAATCTTAGTGTACATGTCATGGTTTACCCTCAACCAGCAAGTAAATTCCACACAGCCACTCACTCACTCCCCTATTATCCCCCTCGGGGGGGAGAAGTACCAGAATAAAACTTGTGGGTTGAGTTAAGAACAGTTTAGTAATTGAGACAAAATAAGAGATTATAATAATAGCAATAATAGTCATTATAATAGTAAACATATATTATTAATAATATAAATATAGTAATGAAAATGAGACATAGAGGAATAAAACCCAGGAAAGAAATTATGCACAATACAATCACAATTAGCAAAATCAAGAAGACCACAGAGACTTTCAAGGTCATCATCCCCAGGTATAGGCAAAAAAGAAGTGTATTTCACCCCAGTGTACTTCAAGTTTATTCTATAAAAGTCAAGACCAGTACACTAAACGACACGTGGCAATAAGATCAGCTATATTTTGTATTTAAACCTTTCCCAAGTCCTTCTGCCAGGGACTTGGCTATCTGATGACTGACGAAAAAAAATGACAAGAAACCTATTACATCTTTCTTATTTTGTGGAGGGAGGAGCAACAAAGCTCATTTCCACTTCATTTGTCAGGCTTGGAATAATTTGTCATTTGCTTTGGTGAGTTTCTGAAACCACTGATGGTATTGTAAAGAGGGAAAGAAAGTAACGGGAAGACAGGTGGAATCTTACACAGGAAGCCTTTTATTTGTAATCTATATGAACTAGCAGCACCTGATATGCCTGTTCTTCCTACTGTTTGATGAAACATTATCAAATTTTATAATACATTCTAGAAATTATCTCTCAGGCCATGGCACAAATGCATTGTTTCTGAGTGGCTTGTTGAAGAACCTAAAAAAAATGACAAATACTGTTTTTGGCCCAGACTGCTGGTGTGATTCTAAACACCCAGAATAACTACTTTCCGTTTTCTCTCTTCTACCATTCCAAGAATTCATGGATCAGGGTCTCCATCAAAGCGTGCAATGATATATTATCCATATGCATATCATTCTGCTTAAAAAAGACAATGAACTGCAGCTCTCATTAACATTTACAAAGCCAAACCTCCTCATTAGAAGTGAGGAAGAAAAGGGCATGATATAATTAAATTAAGATTTCATCAAACCATAACCAAATTTGAAGCCAGAGAGTTGTGAGTTGTAAGTAGCATTATTATGTCATGATTATCTAAAGCTTCACTGTGGTACAAGTAGAACAGCAGAGATATGGTTTTGTTTGTTTTTTTTTTTTTTTCCACAGGGTTCTCAAGGAACATCTCGGGGAACAGGAGGTTTCCATCTCATTGATTCTTGACTCAGTTGAAGAGGCAGACCTAGGAAATTATTCCTGCTATGTCGAGAATGGGAATGGGCGCCGGCATGCCAGTATTCTTCTACATAAAAGGGGTAAATATGCAGCTTTTCTCCATGAAAGAGTAAAATGTAGGGGTGGGCAGTTTGTTGAGATTCCCTGTGATGCAGGCATGAATTTTAGCTTCCTTAGAATTAATAGTCAATGGTTGTTTTTCCCCAGGAATTTGTATGACTTGCAAAATGAAAGAGAAAGGATGTTGTTAATTATGGCTGTCACTGGAAAAAATACAGTAACGCCTTTTAATTAGATCTCTGTAAAAGATGTATTCAATAATTTATTAAATTTAAAATTAATAAAGGCTCAATAGAGAAAAAATAGTAGGAAACAACAGGTGATACAACTGTAATAACTTTCTGTAAGAAAAAAAGATCAAATTTTAGGAAAACAAAAAAAACCCTCCTTCCACTTCTATCAGAAATGCCACCTAATCCCCACACTGGGGGGTTCCTGCATAGCCTGATGTGGACATTTTCCTTCCAACACTTCTGTTTAACATCAATGTTTCTGAAGTGAATCATGACAGAAGCTTCCAAGAACCTTCCTGTTTCTCCTCACCACTCACATCCCATGATTTCAGCCTGCTAATGGTCGCAGCCATCTCCCACCAAGATGATAACAGGGAGATGCAGAGTCTCCAGCAAATCAAAGCTCCCAGACTCACTTTGTCCACTTTACCTCCCAGAGGGTGCTCCACATGCCTGGGATTGGCACTCCCCACCCTCATGCAGCTTCCTGTTGACTTCAGAAAGCAAAGAATAAGTAGGAGCACTGTCTGCATTTTGCTGACATTCCTCTGCTTTTTTTAGACTGCTCGTAAAAGTGAGCAAACCAGGATCTTACTGTGGTGCTGAAGTACTTGTGGCATCTCAATTTATATCAAAGCAGTGATATCCTTCCTAAATTTAGTTTTGTAGCATGCGAAGTGTGTCTGAGCTTAGAAGGAAACCATAAATCAAGATAGCGAGATGAATTTATTTAAACATATTGTTGGGTACCTCCAATTACTTGAATATAAAAGGCTTCATTTGTAGCCATTTTTCTGAACTCTTATCATTACTTCTTAAAAGATGCAGATGTAAATTGCCAAGTGTTCTGCTTAGCCTGGTATTTGTCATATTTTCTTGAATTTACTGAGATGAGAAATTAACTTATTAAGTAATTGAACCTCAACAATATACCAGCTAGTAGTCATATGCTCTGGTTCAGAGACATTTGAACATAGAGCTTAACATCTATTAAGTCACATGCTGATGTTGAGTCCTTATTTTCTCTTCCATAAGACCAGTAGCTCCAAGACTGAAAACATGTAAGTCCTCTCTGTTTTGTGACTGCCAGATTTCTAATTTAACATTGTGCATGCATGAATTTTACAAGAATCTACTTTCCTTGCTCCCTTTCTTAGAGAACTCAGTAAGCCAAACATACCACAGTATGTGGCCTCATGATGACATGCTTAAGAGGGAGTAATCTCAATATTTAATTGCCCTTATAAATAGTAAAAAGACAAAAATAGCAGAAAAACTCCTAAAAATATTTTTCCTCTTTGAGTAAGGCTGAATCTGAAATGGATATGGAAGCAAAATCTGTTGTGCCCTCAAAAGATAAAAGGTACCAGATACAAGCCTTCTACACATTTTGCATGTTGACAACTGTTTCAGTGAAATGATAAATTAGGCATGACAGATAAAAATTTGAGCTAGTCTCTCAGGTCTCCTAGGAAGAGGAGTTTTGCACTGCTTGCTTAGTCTCCTGTATATCACCATGACAACCTTTCGGTTTAAGTTTCCTTGTTTAGATCCATATTTAGTCTCTGCTAGGAATGAGTTAGCTGTTTATTAATTTCTGATTATTTGGCTGATTTAGAACAATTGGAACCTAAGAATTAGGAAAATTAGCTTCCTGAACACCAAGACATTTGCAGATGTGTTAGTTTTGGCTGGTTTTCTAGTCAGTGATCTTTTTTCCCAGCAGTATAAGAGTACAAAAATGATGAATCTGGAATGTTCACTGCATACCTGAAAAAGAAATTATAATCCTTCTTAAACTTCCTGAGTGGGACATTATCACGAGGATCAGAAGGGACAGCAAAGCAGAAACTCTGCTACTGAACAAAGGGAGTTCCTGGAAAAAGAGATATTTAGGGCTAAATGCTGCAGTGGGAATTCAGGTACAAAGTTTAAGCCTTTCAAACACCCTTGCAACTGCTGCTTCCCCCAGGTCAGTAGAGTCTCTTTACTCTTAAAATTCCAGGGGGAGATTTTAGACACACTTACACAGGCCCTGAAAGCATAATAAGTCAACAGTCTAAATCACCAGAAAAAACCTGGATGCATCGACCTTAATATTCCCACTGGTCAGCCCAACAGGGACACACTCTCACCTCACAGAAACCCCCAGCAGGGTCCATCAGAGGGTAGTCCCAGCCCAAAGCAAAGCCTGGCACATTCAGCCAGGGAGAAGGGGGCTTCTGCTCTTCCCCTGGCGTGGCACTGGAATGGAAAGCCAGAGCCTCTCCTTTCCTGACATCAGCCAATTTCAGGAGGGGAGCAGAACACAGTGTCCCGGGATTCCAACACCACTTGTGCAGGAAAAGTCAACCCAATTTCAGCATCAAGCACTGGGAAAATCTGGGGGCCCTGGAACCTCCCTCTAGTGCAAACACCAGTGCTCTGTATCTCAGGGAGCCCAGCTCTTACTTTCTCCTGAAATTCTTTTACTTTTTCACACCAGTGGAGGAAACCTATGATCTATGTTTTTCTGCTGCCAGCTAACCATTTTGAGAGCCCTAAATTTCCTCGGATGCTGTGCATAGGGAGCATTTAACTTGAAGCTAAAGGCAGTAGAGTATTTTAAGCATGACAATGCCAATGCTGTTTCCTTTTCTCATTCATTCCAACAAAATTTGTAAAAAGAATAGGAAAAAGAGAAAAATCAGAACCTAAAATATTTAACTTTCATCCCTTTCCTCAACCTTCTGGCAAAATCCCTGCCACCCTTACAATAATGAAGTTATTTTCTCTTTTGTGTGGAAAAATAAAATCTACTTGTTATAATCTAAGGTTGATTTTGTTACTTACTGGTGATAGGTGCCATTGATCATCCAGAGCAGTTACAGGTTAATTTTCAGCCAGGTACAGGAACCCTCTAGAAATTAATTCAGAGAGTGGTACTGACAGCAGCTAAACAGAAATTTATTAATGGCAGACCACAGATTGCACTTGATATAACAGCTGGATCACAGACTATAATTCTATATATTTCATAAATTTTTTAATTAAAGAAGACAAGCTTATAGTCTATCAGTGCAGTAGATAAAAATGCAATGCATAAGGAAAAAGAATGCTCTTCTGCAGTGTTATTTATTGGCAAGTATGACTTTCATTCAGGATCAAAGTCTTCATAATCTTATTTTATCATAGACTCTGTTGTAAATACAGGTTATTATCTAATTATGTGATTTTTTTTTTAATTCTTCTCTGTATGTCTGCAAATAGAACTCTACAGCAAAAATAATCTCAAATTCTATCTTATTCTTCAAATGATATGGATATTATTTTAAAAGCTGAATACTATACTGGTATTTTTCCTGGGACAGACACCAGAATTAACGTAACATGCTTTCATGCATTTTTTCAAGGTGTCTACTTCCCTTTCTTCCCTTTGTCATCTATACAGTATTATCATCTAATTTCCTACCCCAAGCCTTTTTTATGGTTTCTGTTTATTTTCCTCTGTCATAGGTGTTCTCAGTGGGCATATATGAATCTTGTTGAATGTAAGTTAATGAAGGGTAATTAAAACAAGTTTGGGGTATTTTTCTGTAAAGAAAAAAAAAATTTAAAACAGGGATTTTCACTGATATAAATTGTTTAGAGATACAGTGTGTTTAAAATTGCCCATGAAAATATGAGTCTGAAAAATATGCAAGATAATATGTCCTAGATGGAATCCATCTTGGGAAAACTATCTTATTTTAAACTCATCATTTCTTAATGCATAAACATCATATTAATATTTCCTGTACAGTATAATAGCAAGTTCTGAATAGAAAATAATTCCAAATTATATTCCTATGGTTATTAATGATAATAGAATTGCTGACAAGCACCTTAAATTGCAGTGCCATTCACATAATAGTGTAAATCTGGCTTATTACTTACAGGCTTGAATGTGTTATATGCATTTTCAGTCAGTTGGACACAATTTCACACAGTGGTAGTGATAAGTGACAATTAAGACTTAAAAGAGAAAAGAAATTAGTTCTAGAAAAGAAACCCCAGGTATAGATCTCCTTTTACCAAAAAGCTTCACAATGCTTCTGAAATTTCTGAAATGAAACTCATCATATGAAATATGAGAACAATGAGTTATATTTCAGCTTCTGCTGGTTGGATCTCAGTACTTGTTCAATCAGTGAATCTCTTGAGTCTCAGTGGAAGCAAAACTTCTGAAGAACTCTAACCCACTTGGTCAGTTCCAACCTTACACGAGCCTGTCTTCCACTGTATAAAGCATTCAATTTTTCATTCTGTGCTGCAGGAAAAGCTTTTCCAAGACCCTAATCAGGTTTTAGAATTGGAATTGAAATTGGATTGGATTTGATGGAAATTGATTTTTCATTCATCTATGGCCATTGAAGAAGTCTTCAAGTTGTCACTGTGCTCAGCAATGCAAAGGTTCATTCTCCAAAGAGGTTCATGACACAGGGCCAAAGATGAAATATAAACTCCCTTCTTGTCCCAAACCTAACTAAAAGTGACTGACCTTTTACACTCAACTTCATCTAAAATCAGTTGAGGAATAGAATGCTAAAGACCTCTGCCTGAAAGAAACTCTTCATAAGGCCACTCTTCTAATCAGTCAGGTTTTTCTCATCCTTTAAAAAATTGGACTAAGAAAACCCCAGTAAAAAGGTTTGTAAGATTACCCAGCATGTGCCTAAATCTAACTCCTCTGACAAATCTTAGTGCTGACAATGTGTCAAAAAAGTTGGTTTGTTAACAGATTACTTTTTAAAACAATTTCTGTACCACTTTGATCATAGTTCTTCCTTTTATGTAATGTCTAAGTGCAAGTCTAACCTTGATTGGCAATGATGAAAATATTTTAAAATAAAATGTCACAAATTGTCCCCATAATCCATGCATAGCTAAATTATACATTAATGCTTTCCTCAGAAAAAAAAAAAAAAAAAAAAAGCAACCAATATGTTTTATGAACTTACATTTCTGGAACTCACTAATTTTTTCCACACATTTTTAGCGCCCCTCGTGCCTTAGGTGCCTCTTACATTCATTTCTCTCAGAAGATCTAAACAAAGTAATAGCATGGACTTGTCTGATTTCTGTAGTACAATTAACAAATAGAAGCTCTCCTAATGAGGAAGATTTCAGGTCATACACAATTTGTTAATTTGGGGAAGATAATCAAACATTACTGCAGTTCCACACCATGACACTTTTTTCCTTCAATCTATATTATAAACTGCCTTTAAAATGCATTGTTATGCATTTAAATGTAGTAAGCTTCAGTGACACTGCAGCATCTATATTTTCCCAACCTTATCCTCTTTTGAGCTAACATTCTGTTGCAGATAGTCAGTGTAATTACTCTCCTACTGGGAACAGGTATCCTGCACTTCTCAGCAGAAATAAAAATGCCATTGGTAAGAATATGCTTCTATTATAATAATTTACTATCTCTCTTCTAATAACACTAGAAATCCAATAGCACCAAGGCTCAGATAAGTTTCCTGCCATACTAATGAATAGATTAACAAGATCCCTGTGTTGCATTTGCACACATATATGCTTATGTATATATAATCCCAAAACTGACTAGTTCTTTTTCATAAGGAAATCAGGAGTATATACTATTTATTGTCATAAAAAATAAAGAGAGACAAGCAGGTCCCAGTAGCTTTAATAAATAAAATGAAATTACTGCACTGAAAACTATATTGAAAACCATAACCTAATTCAGCCAGCTTCAGCCAGTTCTGCCGACATCCACAGGCATGCATGGCCCATGCTGGCAGAAAGCATAAACTTTGTGCTAAGAAATGGTTTTGTAATCAAGCTAATGAATAGCCCAAATCTGCTTCTACTGCTATCAGAAGTACTATTGTCCTACAGGATCAATCATTCACATAATCATAATTATTCACAACAGTATCCATATAGGATATCCATATAGGATATTCACACATATTCATTTAGGTACCATTAGCACAACCAGATTTTGCTTGGCAATTTGAAACAAACAAACAAACAAAAGTCCTAAAAAGTAGAGATTAGGCTTTATACATACATGTATTGTATAAAGCTGAGGTTCCATGTCCTTTGGGAAGACAATTTATTTTACAGCCATGCCATAACAAATACTGTACTAAGCAGGGAAAAAAAAAAAAAAAGGAAAAAAAAAAGGAAAAAAGCATACTTCTTAATTTTAAAACTGTGAGAATGGGTTTCTTTGTTGCTAGCTTAAACACTGCCTACTCTTTATGGCTGATCTCTGAAGTGAGATTCAGAGAGATGTTCCTGTGTTAGCCAGCTTCCTTCTTCCTTTAGAAGAAACACACCCGTTCATAACCAAACTTACATGTTATAACCCAGCAGTCCCTGCTCCCCTTCCAAACTGTATTCATTATCTTTATTGTTCCTTTAATAATTGAGGTCTATGAAAGTATACCTAAACAAACTAAGAACTCCCTCTAACCAAACCCTGTCTCTTTGTGAGTTAAATGATCCAAGACAAGCAGAGAATGGAAATCAGTTTAGGCCACAAAGTTGCAGATTTATTTATGTGCTAACCTGAAGCTCTGTGAGTCCTGTTGACTTCAGAGGGATTACTTACAGTCCATGAAGTTGAGCAATCTGCGTAAGTGATTGCAAAATTGAAACCTTAGATAGACTGTAATTGGATTTTGAAAAAGGCTCAGAAACTGAATACACATCTATAAATCACATGTGCTCGAAGAGTTATAAATCACAAAAAAAAAAAAATGTTTAAGATACATTTTTTTTCTTAGTAGATAAGCTGTATGAGGGCTAATTAATGAATAAAATTAATTTTAAATTTTTACAGATCATTAAATGTAAAGCATAAAGCATGCCATAAGTCCAAAGATATGAATCAGAACACTTTTATTTACTTTCTTCTTACAACTTCAGCTATGATAAGTGAATTGCCTGTATGACACAGTGAAAGGAAGTTTATCAAATATCAGAGCCAGGTGAAGATCAAGGATATAACCTACAAATGTGTCCAATAATTAGGAAAGAAAAGGCATATAAAATTAGTTCATTTATTACAAGCCATATATGCTAGATATTTGAAGAGGACACATACTTTATTTTAATTAGCCGTCTCTTTCACTGGGATGCTTGGCCAAAGCCTCCTGATAAGGAAAGAAATTGTAGCCACTGGTCAAAATGCTTGTAACAAATCTTGTTTTAAATTGAAACTATTTATTCAGAAACCAATCTACTACTGCAGCAGCAATCAATGTGTTTTCCTTGGAGTAGAACTACTTCTGTGCTACTGGAAGACTATTGTTAATTGCCTGTAACTAAATGATTGCTGTGCTTCTGGATGTAACTCTCTGGCACTTGCTCATTTGTTGTGTTTAACAGAATGCCTGTCCCCCTAAGGGTTAGCCGAGTAATTTTCCTCTACTATTTTCCACATTCTGTCTCAGCTCCTTAAGGAGAGCCAGGTCTGCAATTTGAGCAACCCAACACAGGGGCTAAATAGATTTAAAAGATTTGCACTTCTCATGTCTTGCTTCTGATGTGGAATTGTGAGAAAACTGAATCTTTTTAGCATGTAGCTGCTACAGGAAACTTGCATTTCAGCAGGAAAAACAGATCACACTTCAAAGGGAATGTAATGCCTGCTTCAGCAACTGTGCTCAAATCACACTGTAAAAGGCAGAATAAAGCAGCAGAAAAAAATGTTATTGTGAAGGTAACCATGAGCTGCAACCTTACTGCTACTCTTTAACTTGACTTTACAGTCACTAACTACATCATTGTTGAAAATGTTGACACACATATCACCAACACCCTTGGCACTCACTGAGCATTTTTCAGGAGTAAGTTCTGCTCGGGAGGAGCCAGAGCATCTTCAACAATTCACATTGGGAAAACCGAGGCACAGAAATGTGAAATGGCATCAGTCATCTTAGGGGCCAACAGCAGAGGCAGAGCCTTCTGCTTCTTGCACCTTCAGTTCAGCTCAACACGGAGTAACACTGTTCCTAAAATCCCTGAGGCATCTCAGAGTCGGCCAGTGGCCTTTTAGGGCACAGTTTAGCATCCTGCAGAAACACAAACTCAAGGCCTGAAAACAATCGACCTGGTGTGGCACTGTGCCCAGGTCAATCCCCCTGCCTTCCACAGAGCTACACAGATGTGGCTGTCCTACTTCCAGCACTTTGGGGTGAGCTCAGGCATCTCGTGGGCAGGGTGTAAGGATGCAGCAATCTGCTGGGCTAATCACTGCCCCTCTCTGCCTCTGAACCCTGACAAACTGCACCCAAAACACAGAGTGAACATGTGCTGATAGATGCTGGCCAGCACAGAGGAAAGTACAAGCTGGCTCTGTTAGATCAATAGACCATGAAACTTCTTTTGCAAACAAATCTGTTTAAGAAAGAAGAACTTTATCTGTGTACGATCATGATGGCTCAGCAGCAACACATGAAAAGGTAATTGCTAATATGTTTCAGGCTGACTGCAGGATTTTGTTGCTTGCTTTGATGGCCTAATTAAGGACAGTTTCATGTGCTTTCAGATAGGTTTTACTGAAGCAAACATAAAGGCATAATCTTACTTTATGGGGAAACATATAACTAAGGGTGATGCAGTGTATTAGTCTGATTTCATGCACAGTCAGAAAACAGATGAATACCTGAGGTAGTTTCTTTCCATTTAATACAAAAATCATTAGTTTAGAAAAAACTTCTGTTTTCCAGTTGTAAAGTTTTTCTTTGCCTTTAGTGAGTCATAACATCAGTCACATAAATAGAGTACTTTGTGCCTAGCAACCCAAAATATTATAGCCTTTCTTCTAGTTACCATTGAACAGCTGCATCACCTGTATTACAAAATGATAAACAGGGTATAGTAAGCCAGTGCAGAGTAATTTCCATTTTCATTTATATTCTAAAATACTGCATTACTTGTCTATGCAAACCATATTTTGTCGAATGTTTTTAATAACATTTCCCTCTCTGGACCAGAAAAGTATTGGGAGTTTGAAATAACCATGTCAGTCTTAAAAATATCTAACACAAAGGAGTTTCCAGCACAGTTTTGGGAAGAATGACATGGAATATAAATGCCTTTTTATTTTATTTTATTACACTTTTAGTGTCTTCTAGAGACCAATGAAATCTTCTTACAGTTGCCTTATAATAATAAAAAAAAAAGGTATGTGATTCTCAGTAGACACTGTCAAATAAATGTGATTGCGAATTTTTCCTCTAACTTTTTATTTCTCTAATTGAATTGTATTGTGCTGGATTATCAAATCTGCACAACCACACACAAACACAAAAAAGGTTACTCCAGGTGCACACTACTTCACTCAGAAGCTGCCCACCAGAATAGGACACTGGAAATAGCACTTGTTTCAGCACAGATTTTTTATGGAGCAAACTCTGTATTTCAGATTTCCAAGATCTGGTGGTTTTTTTAATTCCTCATAACTGAGTGATTTGGAAAAGCAAGAAAGGTCTTCAGACTTGCGATCTAGTGATTTCAAATTACAAAATTGTTAGCAACTCTCCTCCTACCCTCCTTTTTTGACAATACCAGTTTTCTGCCAATGAGCAAATGAAAAGCAGCAAAGCTCTGTGAGCTTCCTTCAGACTGGGGGAGGCAAAAGTCAATGGTGGCGTATTCCTTTTGGCTTGAAAAGTGGCTCCACTGCTGGTGCTGGACACTTGTGGTGGCCACAACTGACCACTCCCTGTCCTCAGGAACGGAGTTCCATGGTGATGATCTCAATCCATCCTGTGAGCACACATCAGCAGAGACACCAAGGGGTCAGTCTGAGTGGGAATGTCACAACAGACAAACCAGGACTGTTTGCTGTGTCTGCACATTAGCTAAGCCCCCTGGGGGAAAACTGAGAATAAACTGCAGACCTTCAGGAAACTGTTAAAAATATTAACATAAATATAACTGAGATGCGAGGTTGTAGGGTTCCTTGGATAATGTGTCTTCACATCTCTCAAGTTTTTTTGTGAGGTTTTATTATTATTATTATTATAATTATTATTTTTATTTGGGAAAAAAATAATAAAATTCTTAATGTCGTCCAGTTTATCCATATCCTAGTTGTATATGGAATAAGGGAAGAGCTGGTTTTGAATTATAGTCCTCAAAAAGGAAACATTCGCCTTTGCTTTCACTCTAAGCCAAATGGCAACATTTATCTAGGTAAAGCAAATTGTGATCTTTCTACAGAAAGAAAAAAAGAATAGTTATCAAATATATCATATATATGCACATACTCATAGACAAACACACAAACACACACATCCCCAGAAAAACTTATTTTTTAAATGAGTGCTTCATATGGTGTGGTGTATCAGAGGGAAAAACCAGCTTATTGAAGAATAAAACCCACATCGATTAAGTATTAATTCAAGGGCTTTATAATGAAGTAAATACGTCCATAACCCATCATTCATTATTTTATTTTAATGTTTAACAGAAGTGCAAGGTCTGCTGTTAATCTCTCTGTGGTTTGGAATGTGGTTGTTACTGCGTTTTGTAATTCTTTGCAGAGCTGATGTACACAGTTGAGCTTGCTGGTGGGCTTGGTGCTATTCTGCTGCTGCTTGTTTGTTTAGTGACTATCTACAAGTGTTACAAGATAGAGATTATGCTCTTCTACAGAAATCATTTTGGAGCTGAAGAACTAGATGGAGGTAAGGCAGTTTCTTAGCACATTTCCTACTTTCTAAGAATATCTGTCTTTTATTTCTCTCTACCAAGGCCCAAATTTCATTTCAGTTCAAGGTGTGTTAACAACTGCAATTTTAGGCACTGACTTGAGTATACATTCCTCACACAGCACAGAAGCTCAGTCACTGCTGAGTTGATGGATGTGCTGCTCTCTGGAGCTCCAGAAGACATCCGTGTCTTTTAGATTTTTATTCCCTATTCTCAACGTAAATTGCCAACATCTATGCATTAAAGATTTTTACTTTCTGTCAGTACTGAAAGACAGTTTTACTTCTCTGTGAGCATGGGGGTATTCTTCCTAATTGTATTCAATAAATAGGTAGAGGTTGAAGTGAATCTCAATTTACTACTTGTTCAAACTGATCAGTTTCAATGAACTGTACTGAGTGTTTGGGAATTTGCTTGAATTCATTTACTTAATCACTGGGCAGGCTGCAAATGGTCATTAAAGTTGTTCTGTGATTCAAGGACATCCAGCCTAAACAAAAGTAATCCACAATATATGCACCAGCTCTGTCAAACATATGTATGCATTTTCATCTTTATCTTTTTAAGGAATGAAGGGAAAAGTCTTCTTTGCTTCTAGCCTTACTAATCAAAATTGTTGTTGAAAAGCAAACTGGATTGAGATGCAGGCTCTGATTAATTAGATTTGGTTTCTTAGGTTAGAGTTCCTAAAGTTTTGGGCTACCACTATGTTTTTGATGACAGGACCTTTTTTTTTCTACAGAAATACTAATAAAAGGTTTTTTTAGGAGGTCAAGGTAATAGCCTGTAGGCAGAAGCCTCTGTGATATATTCAAATAAATATGTACTGATAAACAAGTGATGGCTAAATCTGTCACTGATAAGGAAAAGAGCAGTTGCAGAATTACAGGTCCTTATATAAGACTTCCCATAATAAAATCACTAGGGAATGACCCATTTCTGCCTCCCATCTAAAAATGCACAAGGATTCAAAATAGAAAATGCTCTGAACAACAAGCCCAAGAACATCAGAACATTTTGTAACCTTCTATGGGATTTACAAACAGATGCATTAATGTAGCAGCTCAGTGAGGAAAAAAGTCAGGTTATTCTATTTATTTTATGGAGGAGGAAACTGAGGCCCAGAGGGACTGTGAGTCATGGAGGATTTTGACAAACACCTTTTTTTTTTTTTTTCAGAAGCTTAGATTCTCTTCTATTCACAAAGCAGCTGCCAGTTTAAATGGACATGCTTACTTCCATAAATTATGTGAATTTAATAATAGTTAGAATATGCAGAAATAGACAATAATTGTTTAGATAGATGTAATTTAATTTCTTTTGTCTTAGTATCAGTAATTCTTGCTTTTATAGTTGTCATATATCATTTTCTCAAGTAATTCCAATTAATTTGTGGACTACTCTGCTAGGTGTTACACTCTTGCCTCTCTCTCTTGTCCCATCCCAAATATTGGTCACTTGGGAGCAGCAATACTAGAATTGTGGACTTTAAACATCAAAAAATTTATATCTAAAGGATACTGTTCTGTGATTCAAAAAGAGAAAAAAAAAATATTCTTTCAGTTTATCCTTCTGAGCAAAGTTCATTGTTAAAGAAGTTCAAGCATAGATTCTCCTTAGAAGATCAGTGAAAACACTAATAGCTTGGGTGCTTAACTACAGCAATATAAAAAGAAAAATACAACTTACAAGCTCCTAATGAAAACATGTAGCTTCCACCGTGTTCAATATGCTGGCAACATGGATAAAACCCATTGTGCTAATAAAGTGACTGCAGCTGCACATTTCACTCTGTCTCTTTCACTTACACTCATGCAAAAGAAGGAAGATGGAGAGAAAATGTTCCACAGAAGCCCAAGACAAGGTTTGTGCAGAAATAAATTGCAGACATACACCAAGCTCCCTTCCTTTGGCTTAGTTTGTTATTGACAGACACAAAATGCTGAACTCTAAAATCCTATTCTAACCACATCTCCTGCAGTGCAGCAGCAGAGCGCCCACGTTCTATTCATAATTTACACCATGTTCTGTCATACTTCAGGACAGCATGGAGATAAGCAAACATCAAAATATCACAGTCTTTTTTTTATGTGCACTGTATTGTACCCAGAGAGGATTTGAAACACTTTAAAGGTGAGGTCCAATTAAATTTTTCAGTTGAAAATCTCTTTTAAAATTCAATGCTTCATTTGTTCTCTGATCAGAGAACAAACCCTTAAGGATGTCAAATCTCATCACAATTCCTTTTCCCTTTCAAGCCTTAGACACATCAGTTTTTCTTAGGCTAACTAACATACGCATTTTTGTGGGAGGCATGGGTAAATTGTGAGAAGTATTTGAGAACACAATATTTAACCCTTACAGCTAATGCAACTCAATTTATTACTTTCTTTAGAGCTACTGCAGATTAAGCAAGTGATCACAGCTGTTGATTGCTCATTTCTCTAATTTACAGTGTTAAATGTTTTTTCTCAGCCTAAGGATAAGACTCTCCTGTTTTTTCTCTCTCCTGCAGACACTGCTGCTCAGTTGTGAGAATGGGAACTGAAGCCCCCTTTTATATTTTCATGGCTGATTCCCTGCCTTTCCTGCTAATTTGGAGTAAAGTAATATTGCTGCTTCTCCCTTCACTCCACACCTGTGCTTTCCAGCCAAGTGGGAGCTGGCTCCCACCAGGAGATGATTGATGGACACCACAATGTGTCCTTCAGTTCAGAGGAGCACAGCATGCCCCTGTCAGTCAGGGGACCTCACTGTGAATGTCTGACAGCTCCCCTGGTCACTGGAGCACAGGGGCAAGAGATAAACTCTGACCCTTGGCAAAGCAGTAGTTTTTTTACCTGCAGGTGTTTGGCAGAACCTTGCATCTCTGAGCCATAACTCACCACCACTGGTTTGGTGGCCAGAAACCCCCAAATCCGTTCAAGCGGAAAAGTCCAGTTCAAGATCTCTCCACAGTAAAGATGATAGCTTGAAGTGCTGTGCAAACAAAGAAATGTCCTGTACTGTTCTGAAAACAACAACGTTTTCAGAAATAGATACTTCACTGGGAACTTCTGAGGGCTAATCTTTGTCAAATGCCAGGTAACCCTTTTAGTTTTGCAGCTTTAAACTTCAAAGCTTATTTTAAAAGACCTCGTCCATAAAGCACACTTTAGGGACTAAAATGATATTAGTGAAAGCCACTTTTAGAAGTGATGATTTCTTCTATTTTGTTGTACATTGAGCTCCAACAAAAGACATTCTACACCATGTTCATTCTCTGTGTAGCTTTTTAGCAGTTGCTTTTCATGTATTTTTACTTTCCAAGGACCTTCTCTTGCTGTTTTCCCCAGGTTTTTAATGACTTTATGGAAAGAAGTATTGTACTTTAACTGACAGAGTGAAAATGTAAATAATCATTTACAAGTACCTGCAATCAAAACATTCCCTGATGTCTTTCTAGCTTGCACTCTGTGACCTTAAAAGCTATTTGTATCAGAGGAGATATTACTACTGTATAGAAATCTGCTCTTTATCTAGATATAAGCTGACTTCCAGGCACCCTAAAACCAGTGGAATATTTCCCATTATTTTACCTAGGAAAATTTTCTCCTTTGTACTGTTCTTGGTCATCAAATTGTGCAAGGATCAGTCCCCAGGCATGACAGCCACTTCAGCCACCATGAGGGTGAGGAGAGTTACTTCTCTCAGTAGTGCCAGTTTAGATCCTGCCTCAGAGTAGATAGGAGGCTTAAAGTGACCAAAACAGCTATTTTTTACTCTTTCTGCCATTTCAAGATCTGAGAAGTTCCACTGCATATGTGGATGACTGCATGCCAGTTTTAATTTAAATTACAGATAAATCTAGAATCTACGTGTGACAGGCTAAGTATCATTGGACATGGTCAGATAGGCAAAAGTACTCAAAAACTTCTACATGTGTTTGTATTTTAGATTCTAGTTTCAGAGGCAAGACCATGTGGTACAGCTTAAAGTGGAAACAGGTATCTGCTGCTACCATTACCTGGGCAGATTTTTCACCTTTTAAATTCATTGACGTTTTTTATCAAGGAGTTAATAAGCAAAGGTGAACACGATCTTAACAAAAAACCAACCAACAAACAAAAGCAAAAAACCAAAAAACCCAAAACAAACAAACAAACAAACAAACAAACAAACAAAAAAAAACACCAAAAAAAACCCCAAACAAAAAAAAAAAAAAAAAAAAAAAAAAAAAAGAAAAAAAAAAAAAAAAAGAAAAGAAGAAATTTTAGGAGGCTGGCAAAAACAAATAGCAATTGAGGACAAAATCTGATCAAATGTGTTGTAAATAGATTCACATAAATATCCTTTCTCATATTTATACCTACAAGAAATCAAGCTTTAGGCTCAAGAAAAATAAAGATGGTAGGACACTGATAGTTAGGAAGTGAGAGCTTTGTTTAAGAGCTGAAATGATGACCTCCACAATGACTCTTGGTGCCTTTTTTTTCCATCAGCTGTTTCTAAAATATTGAGCAGGAGCTCATTGGAGTGTCCTCAGTCTTAGCTTTCTTTACCATGGAAACCTTGGTGAATTGAAGGAAGCCACAACCTCTCTGCAGCTCCATTACAACTGGGTCCAGGCCTGGGGAGTTTCAGTTCTGAAAGACGGAAAGTGGCTGGACTTTTTTTGTTTTTTGCTTGTTTTCCACCACAATGCTGAAAGAAAGCAAAGCACTCCCAAGAGAGATTAAAATGTGCCACTGCTGAGCTCTCTCAGTTCCAGAAATTTTGTTTGGATTTGGTACATGATATCTGTACTGTTTCTTGGCTGGGCTGTTTGCCCTTTCATGAGAGATGAATTTGTACTTCTTGCTGAGGGAAAGCAAATCAATGTTCAGATTAGGAGATTGATGAAACTGGTTCTTCCTTGTAGTTCCTGTTTCACCTGGGAGTCCTTACGTAATCATGATTTTGTCCTTGCTATTATTTAACTGCAAAAGATTAGCAGAGTTCATGGATGAACCTATGGGAATGCCCAGATAATATCTTATTAACTGTCCAGGACAAGAGCAAGTAAGAAATATTTCTTAGTGGTTTCCTGGGTTTTGTCCCAGTGAAACTCTTAAGCAGCAAGGAATGGCAATGCTTTGAGATTCTTCAGCTTTCTGTGTGACTAAGTTATTAACTTTCAAATATAACTTTCTTACATTGGTTTAAGCACCACCAAAGCACTTGTGTTAATGATTATGCTATGCAGGTATAGCTAGAATAAAATTACTGCTGAAGTTAGTGACTTTGCAATTACTGAATCTTCCCTGGGGATGCACAAAATGAGTTTGCAATAACAGTCTCACCACTCGTTTATATATTCCTATTGGCTATTGGCAAATTGTGACGATAAGAAATCCTGCTCTATGAATGTCAATTTCAAATTCTATTAAAATCACCTCAGAAAAATGCAGCTCTCTTCTTTCTAAACATTAGTGGTTACAAAAAGGGATTTTTCTCTTATTTAATTATAATTTTATTACTGGAAAACTATTCCTTTAAACTCTTCTTGTTTATGTTGATTATTTACATCTGAAATGCAATTCATACAATAAAAACTCAATTTATGTCTCCAATGAATATGGGATTTTTTAGATTCTGTGCATGAAATGTGCTAATTCAAAGGAAAGTTCCTGCTTTTTTCTCTTCCTATTTCTTAGCGTCTAAAATTTGTTATATATACATCTTAAAAATAAAATACTACAAAGATCATCTTTAGATTCCAAACTAAGAGATTTTTATAGGTTAAAAAGTTCAGATGTAAAGTAAAAAAAGAAAAAAAAAAAAAAAAGAGACTACCATACAATTCAACTTTGCTCACTTGCACAAGAATATGAACTATCACAAGGAATACTACATTTAAAAATAACATGCCATGGAAAAATTCTGTGGGTAGTTCTTAATTTTTATTAGCATTAAAAGGGCTTGACATTTAAAAATAATAGAAAACGTTACATCAACAACAGTAAAGAGTGTGAGGAAAAGCATAAGTATTTTGAAAGGCCTAGGATTTGAGCATTTTATTCAACTCAGCACTAAATGACATTTTTTATTATATTAAGGATAACCGCTAACCCAATGTATATATTAAATGTGGCCCCTAAAATAGTGAATCAAATACAGATAAAGAAATGCCATCATTTTTAAGCAACTACAGTCTCTGAGAAATTTTGAAATGTTCTTCATAATCTTTCCTGAACATAGCATGGTTTTTTTTAAGATAAAAGATTCCTGTATCAGTTTGATTCCAGCTCCCTGCAGCATTTGGAAAGATCCAATCTCCTGTTTCCACAGCTCCCCTTGAAATCTTGAAACACTGAGTTAAATCAGTGCCTGGCTCCCAACTCCTGTATGAGTATCCAAGTATTTAAGAGGAGAGCACATGCTCTGCTGAAGGAGAGGAATCAGCTCTCCAGTTACCTGTTCATCTGGAAAAGGAAGATCTGCCCAAGATCTTTCTGGCTACACTGAGCTGTGGAGTGCCCCGTGCATGGTCAGCTGCCTCCAGTGCACTGAATGTTTCTGAAGGCACTGCAAACTGCCCTGAGGATTTCAGGATGCACAGAGACATGAGCTGACTCTACCATCTAGGAGGAAGTCAGCTTATTAGGGCTTCATTGAAATAAGGTTCACTATGAAATAAAACATTGTGAGATTTCTCCTTGTTTTGATCTCTTAATCTGTCCTGTGCTAAAATGTATCATGCCATCTAAAAGTCAGAATTTTTCACTGGCTTGAATATGGCTGATAAGAAAAAAATTACTCTAGAAAGTTTTTCATTTTTTCTTTTTATTTTTCATGAATATATAGGATTCTTCTGTCCCCCATTAGCAGAAATAGCTTCCATGTTTAAGTCTAATAAACCCTCAAAGGCCCAAACTGCTGACTTCTTACAGTGCAACATGGAAATAATTAAAAAACAAATACATATATAATGCAAATTTGACGTTAAATGTGTTTGGTGGTCCCTGTAGAAAAGGAAGTTTTATCTTTCTTTCTGTAGGCACCAGCTTATCATTTCTTCATGTGTAGCTGTTAAGAGAGCTTGCATACAGATGAGTTCTTAGATGTCTGATAGCAATTCACTTACCCAAAGATCCCATTTGCATGTGAAAAAGTAAATGCATATAGACTCTAGGTTTCATTTTATACTTACATTGAGCCTTTAAGTGACTGCTGCTGAGCACATCCTTGGAATAACAAGAAGTATTTACAGCTTCATCCCCTAAAAATTTATATCGCTTCTGTTGGATTAACATGGTAGAAAGTTACAGGGAGTATGATGGTGTACTCTGTATTTAGATGAGTACCAAAAGGAATGGGGAAAGTATTAAAGAATGCATGTTCCAATCATGCAACAAGTGCTTTGTCTAGAATCCTGGGCCACTAAGTGAAGTTATCTTTCCATGTTAATGAAGATGAGCTTTGACCCTCAGTGTTTACCCCTAAGGTCTGTCTAAACCTGTGGCTGAGTGTGGCTCCATGACCATTGCTCACTTACAAACTTCTCATTTTCAATTCCATAGAATGCTGAAATGATAGAATAGTGTGTAACTCACAGCCTGTTTTGCCTGGAGTCTCGCAGTACCAGTGGTTTGGTGAAACATTTGTGGGCTGAATGCATCACACCTTGAGCACAAGATGCATTTGACCTCATTGTGATGCCTGAGCACAATCCAGATCTGCCCCATGCCCGATGCCCAAACACATCTCTGCAGATGTACCCTAGACCCCAAACATTCTTTGCCCTACAAATACTAATAAAACTAGGAAGGAAAGATATTTTCCCTTCAATACAGGATGATGCAGCTGTAGTTAGTGGAGATGCTAGAGCTTCCATGATATGAAAAATGTGTAGTTTGACTAAATGCATAAGTGTGATATTTGCATATGCAATATAGCAATGTCATAGCACAAATAATTTCCCCTCCAAATAAGAACGTGCAAGCCATCTTAATAAACAATAAAAAAATCAGTTTGAATTCTGCATTATTTCTTATTATTTATACCTTTGAGAAATGATGCGTTCTCATCTTTACTCAAAGACTTTGAACAGACCAGCACTGGTCTCAAGCATGTAGCATGGTTATGACCATTAATGCAGTAACAATATAATATGTCATTGCAGCACCAGTATTTTGTCAGTTGTAATTATTTCCTCACATATTTGTTGACATCACTGTGTGTTAACTCTTTAGCTGGGTTAACACTGTACTACTACAGAAACAAAACCTGCTGTATATGTCCCTCCAGATCATACTTGATCCAATCAGTCTTATTTTAAGGCATTGTCAAAGGCAGGAGGTGCTTGTCTGCTATTAAAGGACATGTTTTCATAAATACCCTATGATTTACAAAAAATCATGGGAAATGTAAACCATAAAAGGCAGGACTTCTCTTTTTCTTAGTTTCCTCTTTTGGCTGTTGTTTTGGCTGCTGGTTTTTATTTGTTTAGGGTTCTTTTTCTGTGGCTATCACAATCCAATAGACAATATCTCACAAAAGATGTGCAAGGCACAGAATGAGCACATGGCCATTTCATGGATTTAGAAAGTTTAAAAGTATTAATAGTACAACGAAATTTGTTCTGTCATCTGCAAATGTTAATGAGCAATAGTGCACATGGTTACACAGAAGGGAGAGAGGACTGCTCAAGATTAGCATTGCTCCATTAGTTTCATTTATGCTCTTTGCATCCACCCCACAGCTGGCAGGCCTTTCAAAATAATGCTACCAGACTACAAAAAGATGTAAAATGAAGAAAGGAGCATCTCAATAAATAAATGAAGTCAGCACTGACTGAATATAACATTACTTATGACACACAGTATTTAGAGTATTCAATCAGATCTCTTTTACAAGCAATTGATATTCTGGGTAGTCTGTTCATAATGTTGTCAAGAGAGTTAGAAGGATGTTAACATTTCATTACTCTTGTCATTGATTTTCCTCTGCTTTCTTCACAACAAAAGTCAAAACGTGACCTCTTATTCCACTGAATTAGTTCCAGAGCGCTTGGCTTTATTGACCTCCTAATGAAAATTAATGGTGGCTCTTTTGATTCAGTCTTTCAAGTAGGCACACTAAGCACATTTAAAACACAGGCATGGTTATTTCTCATATTGAAGTGAAGTAACACACTGTTAAGTAATGAAATGTACATTAATCAACACTAAATTTGCAAATTTAAGTGCACAGAATTCAAGAAACTTAAACTGCATTATCAGGAGCTGATACTGGAAAGATTTAAGCTTGGCAATAATTTCAGACCTGGAGAGCTAAAGAGTTTTACAGGGAATGCTATATATGTACACTTAGAGTATTTCAGGACCAGGTCCTAATTTTATAGTAAAATTCTGGAAAGACTGAAATGCAGTTACTATGCTGCAAAGACATTTGCATATTATCTTAGGTATTTCCATTCTCTTCTTTCTCCTTTTATGCTAGAGAAGAATGCAAATTCTTCTCAGTGACTTTTGACTTTTGTGGTCATGACAGGTCACTGTCACCCTGCAGTTCATCTGGATTCTTACATAAACTGACTTCTGTCTATGGAGATGGACCTTCCTTCCTTGCATCTGTGTAACTAAGGATTGTCTCTACCAGGTGGAACCTGTCTCTACCAGGAAAGCTGAATAGATGCATATCTGAAGATTGGTTGAAAGTTTGCATTTTGTTGAAACCATTTCCTATTCCTGTAAAATTCTCCTGGAAATAATACCTGAGGAAATATTTGGGAAAAGTTCTAGAATAAGGAATAAGCTAACTTAATTACCCTCTTTCCTCAGACAACAAAGACTATGATGCATATCTATCTTATACCAAAGTGGATCCTGACCAGTGGAATCAAGAAACTGGAGAAGAAGAAAGATTTGCTCTTGAGATTCTACCAGATATGCTGGAAAAGCATTATGGATACAAGTTGTTTATACCAGACAGAGATTTGATTCCCACAGGAAGTAAGTCATGTCCTTATTCTCATGATATTGAAGGAAATATTTGTGATTGCGGTGATTGTTTTAGTCTTGGTTCTATACCTACTCCTTCAGAATATCATCTTTTCTCCCACATTTTAGAGAATGGTGAGGGTAAGCCACCAAACATTAATGTGCACTTCCCAGATAAGAGAATTATTATTTAGTAATTGTATTGTTTTAATTGAACGTAAAACAGTGCAGAAGGGGAATGCATAAGTAAAGGAAAAGAAAGAAACTAACATTTTTCAGATTTTTTGAGAACTTGAATCTCTAAGAATGAATACCAAGTTCTTTCTTCTTCTTTGATTCCTTAGATTTTGTTTGGAAAGTTATCCACGATTCTAAATATTACAGAAATTCCACAGGAAGGAAAAAGTTGTGTTTGGACTAAGGCAATGGTTGAGTAGCAACTTCTACACCAGAAAAAATAGTGAATTCTGTCAGTGTCCACTGTAGACAAATGTGTAGTGGATGTACTTGATCATTCTCAGTGTCTGATATTAGAATTTATTCCAGCTGGTACAAGTAGATCTTTTGCGTGTTTCTCTCACACATGCCAACTTAAGTACAGTAAGGTTTTGTCAGTTGTGATATTCTTCATGACTTCAGTGACTAAGACAGTGACTAAGTTCAATACCTTTAATGAAAGATAAAAGAAAGGATGGTTGGTATAGACAAAGCACAACATAGAACATCAAACAATCTCATGGATATTTTTTAAATCTACAGCAAATGAAACACTAATTTCCAGGAGATGACACTGTTTTTATTAATGTTTGTGTCAGGGGCATGAAAGAAAAACAGAATCTAAGCCTACCAAAAAACTTAGAGTATCATTTGGGTTTGAGACTGAGGTCCTGAAGCATATATGGCTGCTGCTGTGTTGTCTAACTGGGTGACTGCCTTTTTAAAGGCCAAAATCATGATGGTCATATTTGTTCCAATAGCTATAAAAGGATACAAAGTTTGTTCAAGAACAAACATTCACAATCCATAGCACATGTGGGAGTAGATGTTTTGCAGGTTCACAGAATTGTTGAGGTTGGAAGGGGCTTGTGGAAGGGGACATCTTTTCCAACCTCCCTGCTCAAGGAGGTCTGCATAGAGAACATTGCTCAAGATTGTGTTCTGCCAGGGCCAGCCTGGCAGCCAGCCATCAATTTGCAATTGATGCTTTTGCATATTTCAGTGAGATTTTCTGGGAGCAGGGATTTGCCTCTCTTGTTTCTCACCAGTGTATGAGAGCAGTCTGTTTTCTTAGATTGTTTTTTGAGCAATTGTTTTGTTTTGTAGCCTACATTGAAGATGTGGCAAGATGTGTAGACCAAAGCAAGCGACTGATCATCGTCATGACTCCAAGTTACGTGGTAAGAAGAGGTTGGAGCATCTTTGAACTGGAAACAAGGCTTCGAAATATGTTAGTCACGGGAGAAATCAAAGTGATACTGATTGAATGCAGTGAACTACGAGGAGTTATGAACTACCAGGAGGTTGAGGCTCTAAAGCATACCATCAAGCTCCTCACTGTCATTAAATGGCACGGACCAAAATGCAACAAGTTGAATTCCAAGTTCTGGAAACGTTTACAGTACGAAATGCCTTTTAAGAGGATTGAACCCATGACAAACGAGCAGGTTTTAGATGTCAGTGAGCAGGGGCCCTTTGGGGAACTGCAGACAGTCTCCGCAATTTCCATGGCTGCTGCCACCTCCACTGCTCTTGCCACTGCCCATCCAGACCTGCGCTCCACCTTTCATAACACATATCATTCACAGATGCGCCAGAAACACTATTATCGAAGCTACGAGTACGATGTACCTCCTGCAGGCACCCTGCCACTTACCTCAATAGGTAACCAGCACACCTACTGCAACATCCCCATGACACTTATAAACGGGCAGCGGCCACAGACAAAGACTAACAGGGAGCAGAACCCCGAGGAGGCTCACACAAACAGTGCCATACTGCCCCTCTTGCCACGGGAGACCAGTATATCGAGTGTCATTTGGTGACCGACATGCAAGGGGCTGTCAACCCCCTTGAGTAGGAGCAGAGTCTGCAGTCTGGTGCCTGGAACTACATCCTCGACTGCTGCTGTTAAACATGCATTACAATCGATAACAAACGAGGAAAAACAGGGTCTTGTACATATGTTTTTGCAATTTCTTTGTAGCATCAGTCTTCCTGTTTTACCCATGTCTCTTCCCATTCACATTTTTGACTTTGTTTTATATGTCATTGGAATTTGTATATTTACATTTTTTTTAAATGAAGAGACTGCTGTATAGATAGGAAACTTTTTTGCTTCATTAGTATAGTTTTAGACTTTTTGTTTGTTTATAACCTCTCTTGGGAATGCTTGGACAAAGCTATGTTGATATCAGAAGCACCATCCATTTCGTTGGCCTGCCTAGCCATGCCTGCTGCAGCTCACCTCTTTTGGAGAGTTTTTGTTCTTAGAAGGACCCCATTGCTCACTGAGAGCTCCAGTTTCATTTCTACTCCCGTAATGTGCATTGCTCCTTCCCTGCCCTCACAAAGACCCCCATCTGGGGTAACACTACAGTCTGATCATCTAACATGTAACTTGGTAGATACCTGTCAAACAAGAGAAAATATCCAATCTGTATTGGTTGCTTCACAGTAGTCACTAGAGTGTGTAGAATCTATAGCCAGTTTGGTTTTTGCTTTCTTGGATTTGTTTTTTTTCCTTAATTCTTATTTTAAGAATGAGTTGGTTGTATCCCTTTTATAAATATAAAAGAAACCCTATTTTTTAACACTTCCTGGAAAAGTATTAATGTGGTTGTGGATTTTATTTTTTAAGAACTCAATTTTTTTTTTTCTTTCCCAGCTTTCAAAATCCTGCAAATAACATTTGCAAATGTCAGGCGAGTAGGACAAGTGAGGCAATAGACACTGAAGTGCAGAGTCCTGCTGATATGTACAGTGATGACTTCCAAACCAAAGGGGAATAAAAAAGACAGTATTGTAGATGGTTTGTCACTTTGTATTATAGAAAGTGTTATTTTCAAAAAAATAGTAAGAGCAAAACATTATTTTCCTGTGGATTTCAGAGTCCCTTGTATTTTAATGTTCCAAAAACTGTATTTGCTTTAAAATGATATATTCAAAATTGAGAAATCTTCTTTCATTTGGTTTTAGCTTGTAATGATAAATAAAACTTTGTTAATTTCAATATGATTTCAGTAAGAACTCAGGCAGAAAAAAATGACGTGATTTCCAGAAATATAATTGTTTTCAGAATAAACTTTATTTATACAAAATTAATATTTAAATCAGACCTGGAAGTATTAAAAACAATCTATTCACTTTAATGAATAAATAAATTAGTTTTATTTTTATGTATGATTCTATCTTTGAGGAGTTGCAAATAATGCATGTACCATGGCTGACAGGGAAGAATAAAAGCCCACCACTGTGTTTACATCCAGACATCTTTGAGACAAATTAAATAAGCACCTTGCTTATGCTTATGTTTCAAATAACAGAAAGTCCTTTCTGGTTTTAGAGAGAAGTGTCAGCTCTGCAACAAATTCAGGCCAGTATCTCTGCTAGTCCCTGCTGGCAGAAGCAGAGGAGCTGGAGTAGAGTTACTGGTTGCAGCACACTGTCCTGGAGTCATGGGTTTGATTTACCCTGGCAGAATCATAACTGGTGTCCTGGCAAACATGCCTTACAGTCTATTTATGTAATTAATTAGCTTTAGGTATTTTTATGGCAGCTGAATGATATCAGCCAATATAATGGATGTTGTGGGGTTTGCTCAGCATGATTGTCACAACAAGAAGAATATAGCTTACAATATTTTGGTCTTAGTGAGAAGTGAGTGGAGAAGCTGCATTTTGGGGGATGTTTGTGGGAGCAATCCAGAACTGACAGTGTGAGAGGAAATGACTGTGCTCCTGTTGTGAAAGTCAAGAAATCTCAGTATCTGATCAAGAAGCTAATAGACCCTTGAGTTGTGCACTGATTTTTATTTGCTTAAAGTGTTTATTTCTCTGAGATTAAGCTCAAGTCCTTTTCTATAATCTGTTTTTTATTATAGTATCTCTGGACATGTGCTAAACGTCTGCAAATGGAAATTAGGCTGCCAGGTCACATAAAATTTTTAGAGAGCTTTGCACTTTTGCTTTAAGGAAGCTATTATTTATTTGCTCTTACAGACTGTCAGGCTCTGATGGCATTTTCCTTCATTCATCTGGATGCCTGTCTTGGTTTTCACTGGGCTGAGGTGGGGAGAAGGAAAGAGGTTGAGTGAGTGGCAGTGCGGTGCTTAATTTCCATCTGGGCTTAAACCACAACAATCCCAAATAGCCCAGGATCCTCTGAAAGCAATGCATTATTTTTTCCCCCTTTACATGTCCTTGTGTAAAGACTGGGATGTGAAATAAATGTAGGATGTAATAATTTGACCACAATCACATTTAGACAATTGGTAAGCCTTTTCTTAGCCACATGGGAAGTACTTTTCTGTTCTTCTATTTTTAGTGTAGATTTAGGCACTTTGAATAGCATGATTCAGGGATTGACAATACTATTTGATATTCTCACTACTTAAAGAAAGCTTTTCTTATAATGTTTTGTCATAATATAAATGTAAGAAAAACAAACGAACAAAAAAAAAGAGAAACAAACCACAAAATCTGAAATAAGTGACGAAGTTGTCTGTGGCTTTAGAAACATTCCTCCTTAGTATTCCTCTTCTGTGAACAGCTCTGTGTGGGGAACAGTGAAGGAAAGTGTTGTGTGTTCACGTGCTCTATGTTTGACAAAAATTCTGTTGGAATGCAAAATAAAAAGAAAAAAACAAACAGAAATACCAAAACCAACAAAAACTGTCATTACCCTAGTGCTTAGGATCCATCATTTTTGGTGAAGATGTTTTAGTTTTTGACAATGCAGCCTGAACTGAGCATGCAATAGCCACATATAAGGTTTAGCCATAAGCAAATAGCACTTTATTTTAAAAAAGGCACAGTGTGATGATCATAAAAACTTACACTGCCTGGTCAATAACTTTGGGTCTGTATGTGGATTCTATGCACATGAATTATCCAAGTGTGGTGCTTTGTCTCTATAAGGCTCTCTCTAATCAGGTTAGTCTGTGTTATAAAAGGACTCCTGTTACACAGCTTGTGTAAATTCAATATATAGGTTTTCCAGACAGCATATATAGCTGGACAGAAATGGGAGACTGTATAGAATGCAGCTAATTATTTTGAAGGCAAAATGCATTGCTGGGTCTGATTCTGTGATTTGAGAGTAAATCTAATAAATCTGAATGAGTGCAGGATTGATTTGTGTTGGAGAAGAAAACTGGAAAAGCAAAGGGAAAAGGAATTCATATTTGCAGTCTGTGACAAGCTGAAATCATTGGCTGCAAGGAAAGGAACAGCAAAATGTCTTCTGGATCTTAGTGGGGACTCAGTTCTCACCTGGTAGCCAACATCAAACACTTTCGATATGATCTGGTTCAAAGTTCAATACTGTTAGGTTTAGATGCAAACTAAGATTTTTCTATTACTGCACAGCCATGAAAACCATGTGTATTTTACATAATGGGTGATAAGCAGCTTCAAAATAGTCAAAAAGCTTTTTATGCCTGGCTGATCAAAATTCACAAAGTTTTATTTGGATATTGTGCATTGCATTAATGACCCATTTAAATTATGGATAGAGCAGTGAGATTTGGGGAACAGTGGCCTAGTAAACAGGATTCCTTCATTTTTAAACTAAAAAAAAAAAAAAAAGGAAGAAAATGTCAAGCTAGTAAGTCTAAGGAGAGTTTCATTAGAATCCAAAGAAGGAAGAAAAACCACAGTAGTAAAGTAAGCTCAAAAACAGAACAATGGAGAATAAAGGGCAAAATACCCACTTGCTTTTTGACTGTATTGTGGTTTCTTTTGTCATGCAAATCTCTGTACTCTGGCTGACCTACATCAAGCAACTGGCTTTTTTGGAGGCCATCCAGACAGATCAGCAACACAAATATGTCTCTGTATGTCTAATACACTTTCTGAATGATTTTGTGCTTGATGATAGTCTAGCACAGAGAGATTTTTGTTTGTCTCCTATTATTGTTATAAAGAGGATGGCAAAAATCTGTCAGTGTTAAAAAAAATCTCTGCAACAGACTTCGTTTATTAACTAGAGGAACTATATTCCTTCACTCCCACACCCTATCTGGTTTGCTGTTATTAGAACACTTTTTTTAACCCAGTTGAGAAATAGGTTAAAGTGGCTGGCAACAGAAAAAATGAAAACAACCTCATAACAGTGAGTTTCCTTGTACTACAAAGGATGTAAGTTCCCTTGCTGCTTTTTTTCTTTTTTTTTTTTTTTTTTTTTTTTTTTTTTTTTTTTTTTTTTTTTTTATAAACACATCTCTTCACCTCCTAAATAGCCCACTGAGTGGAGGTTGAAGAACACCATTGTGTCTTTAATTTCAGATTCACTGAGTTTAGCATGGATACGGAGCTGTTGTTTGTGATGTAATTCTGCTGGGCCATTTTCTGTTGACTCTGTCTCTATCCTCCAAGATGTTGGCAGCATCACACTTCACCAAACAGCCTTGACTTGATGTTCCAAAACTCAGAGTTGTTGCCCTGGGGAGTGAAAATGATAAAAATATTTTAGCAATTTAAGTTTTTCTATGCCTTTTTGTTTCTTTTTTTTTTTTTAATTTTTTATTCTGCTTAGAACAAAGTTTGACTTTTACTCTGAACTAATAAGCTCTGGGTGTAGGTTTAGAATCTATAGTCATGAATTAGTTAGGGAAGAAATTACAAAGGCAGGCCTGATACCTTATGTGGAAAACATGTCATTTCTGAAGCTCTTCAGATTGCTGGAAAATGAGTACATTTTCATTGAGGGTTTTTAAAGGAAAAGTATTCAACTTGTAATTGCAACCAGCCTCAACCCAAAAGCTTACCAGCGTTCTTAACATTAAATAGGTAATATCTTAAATAACATCATTTCAGAAACAGTCAGTAGTCAATTCAAATATTTTTATTTGGGGAGGGACTAAGAGTTACATGATTCTCTAGGATCTAAATGTTAATTAAAATAGTTTATCTAGTATGGAGCTTATAGAGTACAAATGTTTTTCTGTTGATCACTCATATTAGAAAATTAATTTGAAGCAAAATGTGAAAGTTAAGAATCTGAGGGAGGTACTATTGATATCTTTTATAAAGACATCTCTTAACCATCATGTCAAAAGGAGCACACAAATTATGAAAAAATAAAATAGATGTGTTTTTTAACCTTCTCTTTCTCTATTTAATCAAATATTAGCTCTCTCTGCCCTCCTCAAAAATACAAAGTCATCCAGGAATAATTAATACCTACTGAGCCCATATTCTCAAACACACTTTGTGACAGATACAGAAGTGCAAGCAGAACAGGCAGCTGCACCACATGTCTATGACTGAGAAGCTCCACAGAGGGGAAAGTGAGTTCCTGTGCATGGAGGAGGCGAGCAGAAGCCCCTTTAGCCTCATGTTTAGTTACTCCTATGTCAGGAGGGCGCAAAAGGAACCATGGGCTGCAGGTATCACCTCTGTGCTACCTGCTGTAGGCACAAACATGGAAGGTGGGCAGTAAGTTGCTACTGATGTTAATGAAAATATCAGATGTCGAGGGATAGGTACCCTATGGCAAAGCAGCTGGAAGAGCAGGAACAGCTGACAATATTTCCTATTTGCACCATGTTCAAAGTAAATGCCAGCACAGACCATAGAAAGAGGTCAGCTTGCTAGGACAGTGTGCAATCCACTTAATGACAGCTACAGGAAATTGCCATCTCAATCAGGTAACACCACACCTGAGCACCCTTGCAGAAATTTCCATCCCATCCCATCCCATCCCATCCCATCCCATCCCATCCCATCCCATCCTCTGGTATCTGTTTACCTTGCAGACCAAATTAGAAGTACAAGCACTCAAAGCTTGCTGTAAAGCGTCAGAATGGGGTCCATACAAAAACTCTTTACAGAGATGTTTAGAGTGAGTGAATGTCTTCTTTCCTGAGACTTACAGGAGTAAAGCTTTGAGCTGAAAAAAAAAGGCTGGTTTTTTTTCTTTTCTGTACACCATTTTTCACATTCACATAGACTGCTCATATGAAGCAACATCCTGATACTCTTCTGATCTTCTCCGAGGAAAAAGAAAGTTTTGAAAATGTCAGTTATGGGCTCAAGATATTCCATTAAGCTGCAGTCTTCACACACACATCCTTGAAAAACAAACATAAAGAAAGAAAATTGCCAATGCAACTACTCAATCTGTTTAAACCTGGGTTTAGACAATTCTTCAAGAGCAGGTTGGTTTCTCCTGATGTTTTGTAGAAAGTTAAGTAAAAGACTTTTCCAAATTTTCTCTCCATTCTTTGCATGACAGGTAAATTATAGAGAGATTTGTTTAGGAAATCCCATTATTCATTGCAAATTTAAAACACAAGTGGCAATGAACTTACAGACATACAAGAGGTTGTTTGTCAGAGTTAATACTCTGGTGAACAGCTCACTGCAGCCCTAACTGAGTTCTTAGGAATGTTTCAGTAGAAAATTTAAGCAATTAGTTTTATACGTTTACCTTCAACATCTCATTAGAACGCTGTACATTTGTCATCTTAAGACCCAGGCAATTTCAAATGGAACAATTATGTAAATACAAAGCAGTGAGGAGAACAGTAACACAACTGTCTCTCCATCTATCTTAGCAAAATAGTTCAGTGAGATCAGGCTCCTTCTTTGAGTCCATTAACCTATGCCTACCTCAGAAAATCACATGAATCTGCAAACTCTGCAGATATCTGGGACAAAAGTGTTGCAATAAGCACTCTCAAATCTTAGTTACATCACAAAAAGCACTTTATACAATTTTATTCCTGTACAGAGGCATTTTAACTTGTAAGCATTTAATCACAGAATTGTACAACAAAATAAAATCAGTAGCACTCAAATAAAGGCAAGGAAGTCCGAAAAATCTGGGTTTTTTTCATAGCAAGCTGCAAGGAGATCACAAACTTGCAACCAAGCCATTGCTAGAGATTCTGTGACACAGATACCTAGCTGGGGTGACATGGGGTGGGAGAGGTATAGGGAAGATCCTTGCTGGTCATGTCGTGACCAGGTAGATTAACACAACTAGCATTCATCAAGTCCTGTTGCTACAGGAAATAACAGATTTCTTTTGTCTGGAAACCCTGATTTAGCAGATACTTCCTTCACCAACTGGCTGCTATCTGAAGCTTTTTATATAACCTTGTTAGGGGTAGGAAATTTTTTTTTTTTTTCTAGTTAATAGGACCTACCTGAATATCTGCAAAATTTCCTATTGTAAATAATGGTGTTAGCACAGTTCATCTCTTATTTTCTCTGATTACCTCTTCACCCTTCTAAACAAAAAGAGTTTGCAAATAGCTCAGTTACACACAGCAAATATCATTTCTACATTTTTTTAAATGTTAGTTATTTGAAGAGTGAGAAGCAGCAGCAAAGATGCTATCTGCTTGAAATGACACTTGCTAAATTGTTCTTTAGGCAATGTTGAAGAAAAATTCCTTTTTTGTCATCTTGGGCACCTTACCAGATGTACAGCTTTCAACATCCCCTCAGACAGCAATCTAGAGCATAGGAAGTTTGACACAGACTGAGATGCACATACATATAATTTTCAAGAAAATTTTAATTCCTTTAAGCTCCTTGAATTGAGTTTTTGTTTGTTTGGGCTTGTTTTGCTTTGTTTTGATTTGTTTTCATAAGGAGACATCAGGACTGAGATACGATTGCACTACATGAGTTTATTAGAAAGAATGGAGTGGAAGTGCAGAGAACTGGAACAAAATAGTCATAAATGAGTCTGAAAGTTTCCTATCTGTGCACATGGCAGCTGTTCAAAGAGCTGCTGGATTTCCTTAGCTCCCACTTCAGTCAGTTCTACACCTCATAGCCAATCCAAAAAACAGGTATTTTAAGGGTAAATTGTAGTTTCATGTGCCATTATACCTGGAGACTCAGGCACAGTGAGTCTGATTCCCCCTTCTCATTGAGAAATAAGCTTCCTTTGAGAAGCTGAGGTTTCTTCCTCCAGCCTTCCTCCATCTCTGTCTGTTGGCTTTCTAAGGCTCTCCAAAGTCTTGGAAAATAAAATAGAATCAAACATTTCAAAGTCAAGGTGAATCTATGGGAATTTACAAAATCGTTGGTTATTTCAAATACTTTACTAGAACACAGATATCTACCCCTTCTTCCTATAACTTTTACAGTTCTTCTGCCCTAGATAGTAATTTTCTATAATTTATTTTATATGTCCTGTAAAAATATGGCCCAAGATATATTTATATCATTCATAAAACTCATAAATAGTTTATAACACCTTCATCATGAAGGCTTGCAGATTTGTTAATGATACATGTTCAGCATGCTAATAAAGTTAAAGAAGGCAGCTGCCCAGTGCTGGGCAGTGATGAAGCAGCAACAATTAGTGAGTGGAGGATGCTAAAAGACAAAATACTAATCTTTGCTTTTACAGTAAAAGGGAGTTAAATTATCTCCCAAAAATGCATTTAAATATCCACTACTGTTGCTCATGGCAGTTTTGAGCCACCTATTTTGCAAGAAAAGTACACTATTAAATTCTGTGCAGTTACTAGTGTGATGAGATTGTTCATAATATATAAAATTAAGCATATGCACCATTTCATAAGTAAATATTTTTATTAGCATATTTTACATTCTACACCTTCTTCTGATGGCAAGAAAACAAAATGACTAAGATCTTTAGCAGAAAGAACATAGGTTTGGTTGAAATACTAGAAGAAAAAATTTATCTCCTCTTTAATAAAAAAAGATGCAAAAGTAATACAAATAAAGCAATTTGTCTAGGGGATTTAGTTTCTTTAATTTTATTTAGTTATTTTACTCATCTCAGAAGGAGCTGACTGTCCATAAGCAGAATGCACAACACAACTCAAGCAGTAATAGTCCCTTCTTGGGAGCCCACTGCTTACACCTGGATAAGCATCCTGATAAAGTGCTTTCTTAATAAAGCTCTTAGCTGGTCTTCCATAATCTGAGGAACCAGCAGAGTAGAACTGTTTTGTAGCTCCTATTGAATATATGCACATACATTGAAGACATAAATGTTCTCTTACCATCAAGAAAGTGCCATGCTAGGCTTTGGCACCTTTTATCTTATTTTCTTAATAGCTGATGAAAGTAAAAAAATATTTCTCTCAAAGTAATCAGAATTAACTGCAGCTGTGTATAACTGGTGCAAAATAAAGAGCAGAATCAGGCCCAGAATTTGTGAACAAGAATTTCTGTCTATTCTACAATTTAATTGAAGTTTCAGCATCATTTCCTATTCCAAATAACCATAACTATTGCCATACAAACTATAAATTAACATATGCATTATTGTCAAGGTTTTCTTTAAGGCTACAGGTATGATTATATACTGAAAAAAAAATGTCTCTTCCTTTATACACTTTGTTCAAAATCATTAAAGTTAAAATAGAAGCACTAAAGTTAAATAGAAATACATCAACCTATATTTATGTCTATTGTATATTAAAGATTTTACCTAAAGATATTAACTTATATTTATTTTTTAAAACATTAGATGCGTGATAGCTAAAAGAAACTGCATTTTTGTAGTAATACTATACTTATTGCTGAGAAACAAGAGAGTAATGATCAAAATGTTACCTAGTTTCAGTGTATGTTACTTTAAAATGAACATGGTTTATGTTATCCTAACTTTTGGAAAATTCACCAAGCCTGGTATAAAAAAAAAAAAAAAATTAAGACCTTATTGTGTTATCTATAACATATTGAACATTTTTGTATTCTCATCAATTTTATTCTTACAGAAGAAAAGACATCACTCACTAAATATGAATGCTGCACATGTTAGCAATAGAAACATTGATTTTTGTAACTTTTATTGCACTTGCCTTAACTTTTCCACACATATATACAAACACAAACAACAGGGGGGGGGGGGGGGGGGAGTGGGGAAGAGGATTAAGAGAAATAAAACCCACAAAAGTAGGCAAGTTTTACATTATATAATGAGTAACAACACATGAGCTTTTTCACTACAATCCTTATAAAGAGCACATGATGCCATAAGTTTGTTAAAGCACAAGGTGTACTTTGTCTAGATTAAAAAAATAACAAAACAACATAAAACCAAACAAAAAAAACCCTATTGGTGTGACTTTGATTTAGGTTTAAAAAA
Organism: Certhia americana; assembly: GCA_018697195.1. NCBI lineage: Eukaryota > Metazoa > Chordata > Aves > Passeriformes > Certhiidae > Certhia > Certhia americana. Next base: position 105,718,420 of record CM031857.1, read on the forward strand.
GTTGGGTGTTTAAAAAAAATCTTTATTACTTGCATATGAATATTTTTGTATGATAATATATGAAGAAGGTTTTAAAACAAAACAAAAAACCCACTTGCTTTATAGTGTGCAAATTTTAGAGAAAAGTAAACAGGGTATGTGTCCAGTTTGTAAAACAATGTTCTCCTTTCCAGATTACTCTTTCACTGACTAAATGCAAGGTTATGACAACTTGAAATACTTTTTTTGTGAACTGACAAAGAAAAAATAAAGCAATGTGAATAATTTGCGTATGCAAATTTTTTTAATTTTTTTTTGTTTTTTTTTTTTTTTTGTTTTTTTAAGAAATTGTTGCTGGTAGCAATACAAATTTAACAGCATGACAGAGAAGGCTTTGAAGATACCAGTTCAGTGACTTGACTAGAAGGGCCAGAGCATACACATTGGATAAGCTGGCACAGATCCCCTGGGGGCTATGGAGCTCCTCCAGCTTACACCAGCTGAGAATCTGACCTCTAATATTTTATTTCTTGTTGTTTCCTCTTGTTCTGCTGTTTTATTTCTTAAGGATGTTTTTTTTTAGGCCGTTTTCTTTTTCTGTGTACTCTTTTTTTCTTAAAAACTCTAAGGGTTATGGATATAATCATTGTAAAGCAAGAAGTGCAGTCTTATAACTCTCTGGGGCAAGGAGTTTGTGTGTGGGTGGCGCATACGTGTTTGATTTGTTACAGCATTGCTCAAGTTTTGTGACAATTTAGCTCCACTGGAACCACAGGGTGACAGGGGAATAGCATAACATGGTGGGGAATAGAGTAACATGGTAGTGAATAATTTTTAGCAGTCCATGTGTGTGTGTGATGTGTTTGTGTGAGCATCATGGAAGACCCTGACTGATACAGAAACTATAGCGGAAGAGAAGGAGCTCAGATTACAGCAATGTTGTCATTGTACTGATGAAAGCTAATAAGAAAATGTCAAAAAATGGCATTACTGAAAACCTGGATGAATGCTTTTCTTTTTTAAAGTTTGTTGAATATGACATCGTGCCTGGGTCAGGACAAATTCCATCCTTGGGTTTCTGAACAGACTGTAAGCTCCGTGGTTCTCTTCTAAACTGCAGTGGCAGAAATCATTTTCCAAGGCAATGGGTTCGTACCCGTGTTACACAGCTCAAATGAATTGCAGTCAGCTTCTTTTTGGCCTTCCTATCAAGACCCTCACCTTCTGAAGTCCTGAAAGATGCAAGAAGCACTGAACTTTTTCCACTCCTAATTAATTTTTAAAGCCGTGATTCTCCTCAGATGCCGAGGGAATTGCTCCAAATTTGAACCTCTGTAACACAAGAATTTGGGGCCTTGCAATAAGACAGGCACCAGTGCACAGCAGCTCTTACAAAGGTCTATTGTGTGCCATAGCTAGAGCTTAAGTTGTCCAAAGGGCTGGTGGTCTTCTGGCTCCAGGAGCCCAGGCCATAGACCTGTGCCAGGCCTGTGTCTCTGCAGCTCATGAGTATCACAAGACTTTTAAGATACGACAACTGGTTTATCTGCAGCAACTCATATTTAAATGCATTTTTAATATAACTGTATTTTGCACCTGCAGTCTGAAGTCAAGGTGAACTATATTAAAAAATATTGTTTCTACAGACAGTCGCCCTTTTGAACTTTGTCTGCTTCATCTACTTCTCATGAGATTTTTATCTTTGCTATACAAAATATTAGTGAGATCATTTGAATAAATGATCAATGTTTTCACCAGTATCAACACGATTCATTGCCTGGTGGTATGGTGGCAGGAAATGCATTTAGCATTTGATTAGACATCATAAGAGTTGTGATTATTTAATTACCAGCATGTGACATGCACAGAAATATGGTATCCACTGTAAATTCAAAAAATATTTATGTATATTTAGTTACATTTTTTAAATACTGCTATTTAACAGATATTAATAAAAAAATTGAAGAATATAATTCTCTATTCTTTACTGCATTCCTCTGCATTCCTTGCAATTCTTAGACACATGACTGACACAAACACAAGTGCAAAAATTTTATTAATTGCTAGTATTCTCTCCCAAAATCATGCATGTTGAAAAGGCTAAGAAGGCACACAGGGCTGCATGCTTGAAGAGGGACAATCACAGGCAAAAAAAGTAAGTAAGCAAGAATATTACTTGAAGAGTGCTAGACTCTTGGTTTCAAAAAATAAATAAATAAAGACACAGATAAACAACCAGAAAGAACAAAAGCACCAACAAGCACTAATATTGATTAAATCATTTAGGGTACCTCTGGACATTTTTCTTGGATTACCCTGACATGTACCACTTAGAATTATTCTTATAATCAATTGCATTAATTGGTTAAATTAATTTTTCCCTCTTTTTAAGAGTACTTATTTCCACTTTTTATTTTTCCCAGTGTCCTGGGGTGACTTTATGCTAGTGTATCCTGGTGTCCCCATCGTTCCCTTCCAAATTTGTCCCTAACAAGGACACCCAACCTATTTTTTGGGTGCAGGTTTCTTCATATTTTTTTTTTTCATAGATAATTGAATTTTGTATTTAATTAAAAAATAAGTATCATTTAAGTACTCAGATTGTGTTGTTAGGAATTTAGTCTTGTATCTGTAATTGAAACATAGGTTTGTAAACAGACCTGTGAAATGCAACCATTCACAGGCCGTGGGCCTACATGTCAATGGCTGGATCAGGGAGATTGGAATGTCATTTGAAGTAATACATACATAACTGAATATTAAATGCTCAGGTTTTTACAGTGTCCACTGAAGTGAAAATAAAACTGTTGTTTTCAAGTAAAAAGCTGTTTTATTTCAACTGAAGAATTTTAAGAGAAGGTCTTCTTTTAAACAAGAAACATAAAAGACACGCTGATACCATATATTATAAAAGGGGATGCTGAGAAAAAGGGACATTATGATGCAAGATAGATCAGTAATTGTAGTTTAAGCTTTCAAAATTGCTCCAAAAATGTCTGGGAAATACACCTTCACCTCAAATAGGCTCAGATTTAGATTCAAAGGCACAGGTTAGTTTCAAAGCTCGGTGAAAACAAATACCAAAAGAGAAATGAACAGTAAACACTTTTCTGCAGAACAGGAATTGCAGTATTGAAAATAATGTGAACAGAGAAGATAAAACTGTAACATAGAAGTGATGTCCAAATGCATTTTCTAGAGATTGAAAAATAAGCTCCAGAAAATTATACAGAGATCTTTAAAGTGTTTTACTTTCCAGTTGCATGCAGAATTGGTTCGTTCTTTTAAATCAATATGCAGACCACAAAATCAAGTAGCTATTCTTTTCTGAATGCTGATGAACCTTACCCAAGTCAGCATGTTCTCCCTGCTTTTACTGCAGGGAAATAAGCACTGAGCAAGGTAAAGTTAGGACAAAGCCTGGGCCCCTTATGATTACTTTATATAGCACTCTCATTTCTGTCTTCAGAAATTAGGTGTTGACTGTCTTCAGCTTTAGTATTGGCTGTGGTGGAGACAGCTGTCAGAAGCAACACAGCCCAAATATTTGATGTGGGAATATACTGTGGCTTTTCTGTCAGCAGCACTGGATACACTGCCAACAACAAGCACAAGATTTCTGTTCTCCTGTGAGCATCACCTCGCACCTGATAGTAGCACCACATCTACTGGAGGGAATGGAAAGGATACAAAAGCATTGAAGGAAAAATATACTATGAAAAAGGAAGCAAGAAAAAGAACTATTGCTCCTATGCTGGTTAGCATGATAGATAAATTCTTTGTTGCATCCTCCAGGCTTTTCTCAGTCCTGGTTTCTGGCCCCAGATGAATGAGATCCATAGGCAATGCTGAGCCACAACGTTTGAACACCTCCAGGCAGTACCAGCTTAGCTGCCTTTACAATCCCCACAGCAAGAGTTATAAATTTGTTTGAATGTACAAAAGAGAGGATCTTGTTATGTGGTGGTTTGACCTTGATTGGGCAACAGGTGCCCACCCCAGCCACTGTCACTGCCCTCCTCATCTGGATAGTGGAGGGAGAATATAACAAAAGACTCATGTGTTGAGATAAGGACAGGGAGAGATCACATTCCTTCTCCTACCATAGAGGGGCACAGGGAATGAGGGCTGTAGTCATTCTGTCACACATTGTCTCTGCTGCTCCTTCCTTCTCAGGGGGAGGACTCTTCACATTCATCCTGTTCCAGAGTGGGTTACCTCCTACAGGGCATGGTCCTCCATGAATTTCTGAAACGTGAGTCCTTCCCGTAGGCTACAGCCTTTCACAAACTGCAGCATGGATCCATTCCTTGGGGTGAAGCCCTTCAGGAACAGACTTCTCCAGCACAGATCTCCCAAGGGTCCACAGATCCTGCCAGGAACTTGCTTTAGCACAGGCTTCCTGTGGTGTTACAGACTCCTTTGAACATCCACATGCTCTGGAACAGGGTCCTCTATGGGCTTCAGGTGGATGCCTGCTCCATCATCGGGCTCCATGGGCAGCAGGGGCATAGCTGCCACACTGTGGTCTTCATTATGGGCTGCAGGGGAATCTGTGCTCTGACACCTGGAGCACCTCCTCCCACTTCTGCTTCACTGACCCTGGGTGCCTGCAGGTCTGTTGCTCAAATATTCTCACTCCTCTCTTCTCTGGCTGCTGTTGCTTGGCGCACATTTTGGATTTTTTCATTGCTTTGCTATCCTGGTGGCATTGCCACCATCACTGGTGAGCTCAGCCTTGTCCAGTGGCATGTCTCTCTTGTAGGCAAAGTTGGCTTTGGCTCTGTCAGACATGGGAGAAGCTTCTGGCAGCCTCTCAAAGAAGTTACTCGTGTCATTCCCAGAAGTTGCCCCTATGGTTCCTCTGCTACCAAAATCTTGTCATGCAAACCCAATACAAGTGGAGTGTGAGTGAGTTTGAAATTGTAGCAACGTAAGATGTCATTGGTTTTAAGGCTGAAACCAGGACAGAAGTGCAGCATTTATTCCACTGACTAAAATGACAGAACATACTCTTCCAAGCAAATAGTTAATTAACAATTAACATAATCAATGCATACCTGGAGAAAAAAAAATCTGTTTAGGTTACAGGTAAGTGAAATACAAAAAAGATAGCAGCCAAAACAATCATTCACCAAAAAGATTTGAATATCTTCTAAAGGAACTGTTTCAAGCTATTAAGTTAAAATATGCTATTTATTTTTAAAATAAACCTCAAAAACTATGTTTTCATCCATAATAACTTTGTAAAAGTTGCCTCAGTCTCTCTGGTAAATAATTATAATTTTAAAACTGATTAAATAAATATTTATATTAGAGATTAGAAGGGGTTTCAAGGACTTATTACAGACTCTCTTTGTTGTAAATAGGATGAAATGGCTCTGATCTAATCTCCTGGGTAAATAACAGATTTTATAACTTTTAATTAAAAATAGGAGAAGTGAGATCATTTTTAACAAATACTAAATACCATCAAGGATTTGATTCAAAAGTGACAAAAGACATCAGACGTAAAAAACCAGAAGAATATTCTATCCTTGATTAGTGTTTTCTCAATAAAATAAAATGCCAATTGCTGACAATTCCCTTCAGAGCTTGTAATGTGGGACTGAGAAGTGAGGTCTGGTTTTCAAACTTGTTTGGATTACTTCAGAAAAACCATTGTGTTTTGAAGCTGGCTTAACTTTAATTTTTAAGATTTGACATCTAATACATTTCGGACATCAACAGAATCTGGAGAGCAATGGATAGAGTTACAAAGAATTTATTTCGTTGTAACTCTTTCAGCTTTGTTCCTGAAGACATTACTTTCACAGGTCAGGAGGTTTTGTAACTGTTCATCCCTGTATAAGTCTTGACTTAAAAAAAAATCCTCTCAGAAACAGCAGAATATAAGCTGATTTTCCTTCTGACTACTACTTGTAGGTCACTTAATCATATGAGGGAGAGACTTTCACCCTCTTTCTAGAATTATGAATGGATTTACAGTGGTTGTGTACCCCGCCTATTCTTCAATTGTGAAATTATTTCTGGGGATATTTTTATCCCTTGAGAATCTTGTCTCAAAATACTTTGTAGGATGTGGCCACTGTGGGAAATAAATTGTGAAGGTGTAAAGTAAAAATGCAAATATCTTCAATTATTTATCAAAAAGACATGACACAAAAGAAGTCCAAAAAACACTTGGTACATACTTCAGATAGCTCTTGAAGGTGAGAAATAAAGGACAGCCTTAAAAAATATTGTGTTAGGACAAATGCTACTGGCTGTCAAGCCCAGTCCTTACTATAAGTACCCTAAGTAACCAATATGGTACTTTTCTTAAACTTAAATCCAAGTAGTTTTTTATTGTTACTCTTATATTTATTGTTCCAAGCCATCAATTTCTACCATTCAGAAGTCATTACACATTTACCCTGAATATACAGTTTCTGTGCCAGTTTTATTTCTATGAACAATTAAGTCTCTTATTCTTTGCATTTACTCAGAAAATATTGGGTATTATGTATCATCTATGCATCTTAGCCTTTTTAAAATTAAGATAAACAAGACAAGATAGTCTGGTCTTCCCATAATTCTCTTCCCCCTCAGCATCTGTAAGGTTTCTCTATGATGGTTCTGGTGTGGTATACTTTTGAGGATCTACAAGAAATCTTCCACCAAAGCATTGTAAAATTTCACTGATATATCTATCTCTATTTCACATGTAGTTTTCCTGATTAAAATAATCTTTTTTTTTTTTTTTTTTTTTCTTTATGAATGTCTAGAACAATAACTCAGGATTGCCTAATGATGAACTACATGCTCTCTTACATAATGCTCTATACATAAGGTTTTGGGTTTAGTCATTATTTTTAGTGGTTGTTTTTTGGATGCAATTGTTATAATCTCTCATCAAAAGCTTCCAGGCTTTAGTTAAGTCTTAAAGTTCTCTGTTGCTTGTGTGTGGTATTCTATAGTGCATCCCAAAGCTGTGAATCAGAACTTTTCCAAATTAAACCAAGGGCAGGATGCAAAGACTGTGCTCAATACTCATCTAAGAGTTTCATTATCAGCCTCTCCTGACTAAAAGATTTGCTTTATATATAGTCCAACATAATCCCCTTTTTCTATTATTCTATCAGTTTATCTGTATTGTCTAATAATTTCCCTGTGTGTTTCACTGAAATCTGGATTGATAAGTGTCACAACCCAATGGCGATGTTTGGTAAATTCTCATTAGGCTGAAGAAAGCCACCAGACCCCAATGTAAGGGAACTCTTGGGCTTTATCACCATAACTTTGGCAACCAGCCCACTGTTAAGACTGGAAAGATATTGGTTAACAAGCCTTTAAACTTGCACACTAGATTTCCACACGAGTGGACGCAAACAATCCCATAATTTTGTACAGTACACTTCAATATTGACATGTTCTGGCTCACAAGTCACAACACATCTCCATAATGCCCCAGCTCCCACAACAGTGTTCAGTATGGAGTATGGGATAAAATATGATGGACATGTTTTCCTCAAAGGACAAAGAATGCCAGCAGCCCTTAGATCCCACATTGGTCCTGCCACATGGATGGTCCAGAGCTGGAGTTGTGAGACAAAGAAAGTGAAAGAGAAAGAGACGAAAGGAGAGGAGAAAGAGAGGAAAAGATCAGGAGAGGGCCCAATTCACTTCCTTATTTAGTTCACCAGGTGCACACCTCATATGTTAAATTAGCTTTTCCATGCATTTTGTTCATATGTGCCCTTTTCCAGGGGGTGATTTGGGGGTGGCAGGAGCTGAACATGAGACTCAAGGCAAAGCAGGAAGTCAGCTGAGACAGCACTGCCTCACCTCCACAGGACACTCTGCTCCAATCATGTTTTTTCCTGTCATAACAGTCAGAATTTGAGAAAAAACATGCTTAGGTCTGGTCCTCTACATTTTTTTATATTTTATTTTCATTTTCTAAGAGCCCTTACCTGGATTGTATTGCACAATGCACAGATGGTAGACCCACACTGCTCACCATCGTGTTTTATTTGCTGCCATACCTTTCAGTAGTTCTTGTTCAAATAATCTGAAGCCCTGTCTACTGTTCAAGTCAGATAAAGAACTGAATTCAGCTGTTGCTCTTTCTCTATTTATTAAATGCAGATGCTACAATTCCTATTGTTTAGCCAAGAGATGCAGTTATCAGCCTTATAAATGTATTAACAATTCTTGACATTTGACATAGATTTAATGTGCAAATTTTTTAGACCTCTGGAATGGATATCTCCAGATAGAGATATCCCCAAACTGAGTTTTACTTCAGTCTTAGAGTTAATAATTCAACTTGCCTACTGTGTCTCCCATTATTTTGGGGGATAGTTGACAAACCTTTTTCATCAATCATACCAGAGAAAAGACAAAGCCTTAATTTACATTTGTGTACATGCCAAAACTGCCTTTAATTTGTGCCCTATCCTTACCATATAGCAGGACTGGGGGTAGAGATGGGACACCTTTTTTGGTCTTGATTATTTACATGACTATTTTTATGGTATAAGTTAATTTGTAAGTTCTAAATCAGCTGTTTTTTGGTGCTGTTGATATTACCTGACCACAGACTTTTAGATTTGCTTTACAAATATGTATCTCATTTATTATATTTCTTAGTTGTTTTTTGGGTTTTTTTTTGTTTATTCTTCATGTAGAGGGGATTCTCCCAGTGATTACCGTTCTTTTCCAAATGTATTTTTACAAGGCTTCCTCACTTTGGTCACCTTGAAAGCAGCAAAGAAAACAGTGACTGGCCCATTCTTTGGCCCTGGGGCCATGTTGTGCATCAATACAATTAAAACTCTTTTGGCATCCAAAAGAGGCGCCTTATCCAAATTGTCTATTAGGAACAGTCATGCAGACTTGCTTAGGCACTGACTAGGAGAGCCCTTGGTGGCCCAGTGTAAAATCATGCCAGAGACCCTTTTAACAGCATGAGAGTGAGATAATAGAGCACCACAGGCAATGTTTAATTAACTCATAGATGAGTCACTGTGATCCCCAGCTCTTCCTGCACATTTCCTGCAAACAAGGACAGAAAATTGTTAATTCTCACAATCTTATCATGAATTTCACATATTTTGGAGTAAGTTTTAAAGCATAAATCCTTTAAAAGAAATATTTTGGGATAGTTTTACTATGTGTTCTAGGAAAAAAATGCCCAATTTTCTTTTTTTTTTTGGTAGGTTGGGTTGGGTTTTTGTTTGTTTTTTGTTGTTTTGGTTTGACTGTTTATTTGTTTGTTTTTATTTATCAGTGGAGAAAGAAAAAATATCTCTTACTACTTGGACACAAGACTTTCTATGAAAGATGCTCTGAACCCTGATTTTTATTCTCTCCTCATTTCTATGCTTGAAATAAGAAAGGTGTTTTGAATAATTTCTTCTACATTTTCAATCCAACTACTGACTTAATTTAACTGTAATCTTGAGTGTTTTTCTGGAGAAAGCAAGAGCTGGAATGTGAATCAGCACATATGCTTCTCAAAGGCTGCAGCAACTTCTGATGTGAAGTATCAAACCGTGACAGGTTATGGATCAACTGAAAGCACAAAATAACAACACAAGCAATATTTGAAATGCCCCTTTCAAGGGTTTGAGAGAACAGCCTACTAAAAGGAAAAAAAACCAAAACCAAAAAAACCCACAACCCCCACCCCAAGAAAAAACTATTTGAAATCAAAGCATGAGATTTATTTTGTGCCATCTGAAAATGAGACTCAGCTAATTCACAACTTGAAACAAAAATACATTATTAGTAGTGCAATATGAGGGAAAATAAAAAAAAACAACCCTCCCCCCCAAAAAAAAAGAAAAAAAACCAAAGAGAGGGAAGAAGCTGATACCTGTAAATTAATCTTTCACTTTGCATTTGAAACACCAGAAATTAGATTTTTTTAGGATTTTTGTCATTTTGTTGGGCGGTTTTTGTTCTATTGAACAAGGTTTCCAAGACATGATTTAGGTCTCAAAAATACCATGTTTTTATGGTAGCTCTATTTGAATCTGTTGAAAAGAAGTTTGAGTATCCTAAGCTCCTGATCAGGATTAACACAATAATAACTAAGTTAAAAAAAAGAAAAAGAAAAAAAAGTGAAGCTACCACTTTTTTGGTTTTTTTCTTCTCCTATGAGGCATTTCTCTGTAGTGGAACTATTGAGATACTATCTTGTGCAAATATTACTAACAATAGCATCCTTCAAGATAAGTTTTAAAGACAGACCACTAAAGATATTTTCTTTTGATTTAACTGAATTTTCTGGATTGCTGAATAATTCCCTTATTTTACATATCTCAATCCATGCTGCTATAGTGATTTTATGTTGGTTGGTTGGTTATTGTGAAAATGTTCTTGTAGAATATTGGATATTCTCCCTGTTTCCATCTGGTGAACTGACCTTGGCTGACTGCTGGGTACCCCAAGCTGATCTTTCTCTCCCCGGCCTGAACACAAGGGGAGAAAATTTAATGTAAAACTGTTGTGTTGAGACAAGGACAGGAAGAGATCATTCCCCAGTCATAAACAAACAAAAGAGATTTAAGGTGGGAAAATCAGTTTAATTTATTAATTATCAAATCAGGGTAGAATAATGAGAAATACCAACAAATTTATAAACACATCTCTGTTCTTCACAGGCTCAGCTTCATTCCTAACTTCTCTGCCTCCTCTCTCTGAGTAGCCCAGGGGGCCATTTCTTTCTTATCATACTTTTCCTCTGCTCCAGGATGAAGTCCCTCCCATAGGAAACATCCTCCTAAAACCTCTCCTGTGTGAGCCCTGCTCACAGGCTGCACTTTGAGCTTCTGCAGTATGGGTCCCCTGTGGGCTCACAGGTCCAGCCAGCAGACCTGCTCCAGCGTGGGTTCTCAGGATCACAGCTTCCCTGCTACCAGAACCCTGCCAGGTACACCCACAGCATTCAATTACTGTGATCTGCAATGAGTTCATCTCCTCATTCTCTGGAAAGCTTTCCTGTTTCTCTTTTAAGTTGTCATTGTGTGTATTTGCCAAGGAAATAGTGCCAGTTTACAGAGGTTCAGTGCTTATATAAGTCACCATTATATTGAAAGATGATTGCTGTTCTCTAGAAAGCACTGATTATCTAGGTCTAATATCAACCAAGTAATCACAGCCAAAGAAATACCAATTAAGGTACTTTTAACTGAATTTTGACTCTTCAATACTTCCCTTGTAAAATCTGTACACAGATGATTCAACATTGTTTTGGTTTGTTTCACCCAGGGGAAGAATCTTTCATTTATTTTAGTTTCTACATAGCTCAACAAAACTGTTTAGAATTCCTTTTTTGGTTTTTTGAGACTGTGTGCGCTGTCTTTCCACAAGGGAGGAAGTACCTTTCTAGTTAAGAAATGTACCAATGAAATGCAAATTACCCCAGTGGTCTAACAGAACCCAGAAATCTAAGGTGAAGGCACCTGACATGTCCTTGCAACCTGCCACTGTATTGAACTAATCTGAAAAAGAGGAAGAAGATGGCACCACAGTTAGGATTATGGATGATGTGTCAGGCATTATTTTAAATCTTTTTTATCGTCTGTCAGCTTAAATCAGATTCTTGAAAAGTGCTGGGGCAGAGAACAGGGCTTCAGAAGTACTAAATTAAAATTTTTTCATTTTTGTCTATGAAACAGGATCATCTCTGTTACTTATTCAGAGTATTATCTGTTGAATGTGGTTAAAATTTTATGATTTTATTTCTTCTGCTATTATAGGCAACTGCAGCTGTGCTAAAATGAAGGTTTCTCCCCAGAAATAAACAAAATAACACCGAGTGCAATCTGAGGCAATGATCCAATTTACTGATGCCCTCAGGTTGCCTAGGTGCCACAACTGACTCCAAATGAAGGTAATGTGACTGTACAGCTGTCATCAAGGGAATGGGGAAATAAGTGGGGTCCAAAAAATGTACACAGGGATTTGATTTGACCTGGAGAACAAAGCATGAAGAAGGAGGTTGGAAAAGACTAATTTTGGTACCTCATTTTGGATGGAGAAGGAAAACCAAAAGTATCATTAGAAAACAAAAGACAAAAACCAACAAAACCAAAAACTCTGCCCTTTGCTGGGTATTTCAGTGTCAGCATCACTGCCACCTGTCAAAACAGAGGTGTATTCTGTGTCCTTTTGGAGGAATTTGGGACAGCTCAGGAGAAGTTAATCTCAAAATGCAGACTGACAGTGCAACACCCAGCTGTACAGTGCAGTTACCTGGCAACATTCACAGCCCTTCCTAAGGGTTTATGTTCTTTGCGCTGTACAGGAATAAAAACCCGTGTTTAAGAAGGGAAATCACAGAAAATAGTACACAGAGTAATGAGCATTTATGCCAGAGGATACAAAACTATGAGAACAAACATATATAATAAAGTGTGCCTTTCAGAGTTAGACACTGCCCTCAGGTCAACATAGATTGTCTGTCCCCAGCAGAAATTCAGCCCCTGAGCTCAGTGTCTATGAAAACTCCTCCTCAAACTCAGACTGCAAGGGTTGTGATGGCTTTGCTTTTTTCCGCCTCTGTTCCTGCCAAGGGCAATGGGACTGATTTAAGCATTATCAGGTAAGGATTTTTGAGGCTGGATAGATTCTTTCTATTGAAGCCGTTCCACTTCATATACAGTAATTAAATATTCAGTAGTCCAAAGAAAGCATAGGAAAAATGACTTTGTAGCCTGTGGGTAGGAAGCTTGTTTATGAAGAAGATGTCCAAATTCATATACCTCCTTCTCTTCATTCCTTTCAGATGTTGCCGAAAGTTTGCAGCTTCAACCTCTCCAACAAATTAACTATTATATTTTCCCAACCAACATTAGACAGCCAAAGGCATTGGGTCTCAGAATGTACCAGGCTTTTTTCAGTGGATGCAACCTTCCTTTTGTCTTTCAGATGGATTTTTTTTTTTTCAATGCTCTTTGTTTCAGTCACATATTGCTTCATACACTTTTCCAAAGCAATTAAATAAAGTAGTAGCATCAATTTTTTTTTTTCTAAGAAAAGATAAAAATACTGCTGGGGATTTTTTCTACAGTTTGTTTCTACTTGGAGATTGAGGGAAAAAAAAAAAAAAATGGACACAATTTCTGTAAGGATTTGACACCAGATTATTGCTGAGTTCTCAGAAGACCCTCATGACTTCATTGTAAATCCATAAAACATATACCTGGATGGGACAGAATATGAGACTAATGTCTGAGAAGACATGCTTAACCATGCAAAGATTTCACTGGGAGGTGAGTGTCCAGAATTGTTAGGTGGGATTTTTGGCAATCAAGAAACAAACAGAAGGGATTTCTTACAGCCTTGATTAAAGGTTAGAAAGTCCCTAGAGTTCTCTCTTTTTTATATACTACTTTATTGTGCTTTCTCCAATTTAATTTATTTGTTCTTGTGAAGTGTGAAAGTTTTCATAAAAACCTGGCAAACATATTTATTCATTAATTTACTGGCCCTAAAGTTGAGAAAAAATCTGCAGTTATTTAAGCATGAAAAGAAAATTGTATTACTACTACCTACCTTTAAGGATGATTCACATCTATTAATAAAAAACTTTTTTCTGTTCTCTCCTTGTCTGCCTTTAGTGCCTCAGAATCTCTTCTCCTTTTCTTTGGATGGAATTAAATGGTTAGTTTTAATATTGAACTTTTTTCCCTTTTTGAATTCCCTGAAAGATTAAAGTAGAAAAAGTATGGCCAACAGGAACAAGTAATTTATAAATATATGACAGGAATAGTTATGCAAAAAACCAAAATAACTGATATATTAAAGTGGGTGAAATGACTTCATAATAATTTGCAATGTATTGTGAGTCAGACACATATTTTAATGGGCTTTATTTGGTTTAGATACACGGAGAAAACACAGCAATTTAAATTTATTGAAGTCTGCCATGATACAGATGGCAGGTGCACTAAAGAAGACAGTGGTACAAACTGTGAAAACAGGGCAAAAATTCTTGCTTCTAACTTAACATCTTCAGAAAACCCTCTGTTTTTACTATCCTTATCTTCTTGGTTTTTTTAGAGGTACTGTGCTGATGCTCATGGCAACTACTGCAATAGTCCCATAGAGACCTGAAAATTGAGAAAAGTCTGTATTTAGGCTCAACTTTCTCATGTTAGGCTTTGCATATCTTTTGTACACAATCTTGTAAATGTACTCTGACAAGGCTCTGTGCTATCAAACAAGCTCAGGTCTGACAGATACCTAGCTTGAAAAAGGCACAGTGTTTTCACCAATATTTTCTGCACCAAGCATAACATCTTTCATCTGGAGTTCTCTGGTGTCTGTTGGGTGCAGAATACATGACATACCTCTCAAACATACAGTTTGTTGTAGCACTGTCATGGTTTACCCCAGTGGGCAACTAAGCCCCCCTGCAGTCATTCATTTACCTGCCCCTGGTCAAAACGGGGAAAGAATCAAAAGAGTAGAAGTGAGAAAAACTCATGAGTTGAGATAAAGATAATCTAATGAGTAAACAGAAGCTGTGCACATGAGCAAAGCTGAGAAAATTAAGGAAATAATTAAGTTCTTCCCATGGGCAGGCAGATGTTCAACCATCGAGGAAAGCTGGGTTCCATCATGCAGTGGTGAACCATCACTCTGAACATCTTCCCTTTCCCTCTTACACGCTGAGCCATATATCCCAGATGGTCTGGCATGTCCCCATGGTCAGTTGGGGTCAGCTGTCTCTGCTGTGACCCCACAACATCCTGTGCACCCCCAGCCTCCTGGCAGGTAGGATGGGTGAGAGACAGAAGAGGCCCTGACACTGCAAACACTGCTCAGCAATGACCAAAACATCCCTGTGTAATCAGCACTGTTGCCAGCATAAAACCAAAAGATACTACGGAGAAAATTAGCTCTACGATAGCCAAAATTAGTTTTAGCCAAGCCAAAACTAGCACAACCAGGCATACTAAAAGTTCACAAAAACCAAAAACAAACCAAACAAAAAACAAACAAAGAAAAAAAAAAAAAAAAAAAACCAAAAAAAAAAAAACCAAAAAGCAAACAAAAAAAACCCCAACCCTCAAGGGAATAAAATAAAGCCTGATTTGACCAAATGCAGCACTAACTTATAGGTTTTAGGCATGAAATGGTCATTTTGCAACAGTCTGAATGTTAGAAAGATATCTAAAGTAGTTCTGAGAAACATATATGGGTACATAATTTCCTGTTAGATTAAGTCAGCAGCAAATCTAAATCAAAAACTCTATTCATATATATATTTTTTTTTTTTCCTGATCTTCATAGTCCACATTCAGGCTCAGCATTCACATTTCTTCTTCTATCTGATGGTTCTTGCTCCAGCAATAAGGCATATCAATGCACCTTCTGAGGGCAGGCTTGACATTGGAGTCTGCCACTTAGAGAGAAATTTCACAGCAGGCAAAGCACTTTGAAGGTAATTCATAGGAGATTATTGTCAAGAGTTGTGTTCATTCATTTTTCAGATGGATGATTTTTCATATAACGCTGATCTGTCCCTTGTTTTCTCCTCCCAATATCATCTTCTTGCTGGTAAGAAAAAATCCAATTTGGTAACAGTGGGAAAGTGATTCTTCAGCTACCTTAAAGCATAACCTAAATCACTACCTTCATAAGCACTATAAAAAAGACATAAGTTCCTTCTGTGTTCATTCTTGTG
This sequence comes from Certhia americana, assembly GCA_018697195.1. NCBI lineage: Eukaryota > Metazoa > Chordata > Aves > Passeriformes > Certhiidae > Certhia > Certhia americana. Next base: position 105,734,084 of record CM031857.1, read on the forward strand.
ATCACATGAATGAGCAGTACATAGTATTTCTGCAGCATCTTTAACAGAGTGTCTCAAACTAATTTTCCAGCAATTACCAAATTATAACACATAAGTGACCTAAGATTTTCAACAGTCCTGCTTGTTTTAACAGCAAATTTCATGTTCTTCGAGTTTAGAAGATTAATTTTAAAGTATACTTTAATTATTTTTTCAAATTAAGAAAAGTAAATTGCTTTTAGTACTTAAAGCTTAAGTATCAGTAGAATTTTAAATGTATAACTATACAATTTTAAGAAGTTTTTATGGTTATTTAAAATCTGAACCTTCTAAAATTCTGAAATGTAAAGTTACCCTAGACAAAGAGCTTACTCTTTCTCTATCAGTGTTTACATCTGTTTTTAATGATAATAAAGAATCTAAACCTCAGTTGAGCAATGTAGAACAGTGGAACTAAACCCAGAGTGACTTTAATTATTACTAACACAGCATATCTCTCAAAATTATTATCCTAAATGACGTGGGGTACTAAATATTAACTATTTATGTGCATTTATTGCTTTAAAAATCAGGAACAAACTAAACTCTCCTTTGCAATTGTCATTTAGGTTTGCATCCAGAGAGAGGCAACAGAGTAGGCATTCACATCCCTTTTAGTCACTGCAATACTCTCAGCAGGATCCTTACTAGGAAGGTGACATACATTCACTAAAACAGAACAGGGCTCAACTTTGATGAGAGCCTAAATTCAGAAAAGCAGTGGGTATCATATAGACTGTTGCCACAAACCATGTAACCATTCAGATTAAAACACTGTGGTGACACTTTGGGAGACACAGAACGAGGGCTCTGAGCAGCCTTGTTATGGGCCATGACAGAAGCACTCAAAGGATCTGGAATGGAAACTCATCTTCAGTATGAAGCTGTATCCACTGCCAAGTTTTGGAAAATTCTACTTTTTATTTGCTTGATTGCTCGCAATCTTTACATGAGCTGTACAGAAATTGCTGAAAGTTTTAACAGAGTAGCTCTCTCTGTCAAGAATCAGATGCACCTGTTGCTCTATATACACAACAATAAAAATGATGTTAAGTGTAAAACACAGTGGGTCTCATTCTTAACCACATTACTGCTTATGCAACCTTTCAGGGTCCAATACAACAGGCAGGTAATAGGAAATGTGGTTCAGATGAAATGTATACATAATATCATGGATTAAATTTTTATTGTGTCTGCTTATGTTTTTCAGGAGGCATTGAAATTGGATTAGTTGAAATGGAATATCATGGTCTCTAATACAGAGCACTCTCGAGTGTGTGTAGGGTGAAGTTGATTGTTATTATTGCTTTATGGTCACATTTTGGAAAAGCTGTGAATTTTCTTGCAGACAGGATGCCTACCAGGTTTACTGTATTTCTATATTCTTCAAATATGTTTTGGGGCCACGTTCTGGAATAATTTGTACTAGTGGCTCCTTAAGAAAACTGCCAGCATATTATATCACTTGAGATGGTTTCCAGAACATGCTTAGCAAATGGATTTTCCTGGCACTCTGTGAAAACTCCAGATGCCCTTGCAGAGATGGCACCTCATACAGAAGACTGTCATAGCTTTCCTAGAAACCCTCAGCAGCTGGAACTGAACTGGGGTTGTGTGCCCTGAACCAATGATCAAATGTGACAGGGAATTTTGGGAACACACCCAACAGTGGGCACACATCAGTACTTTCCTGAATATCTTTACATATCAGGCTGTATATATAGCTGGTTAGTACACATGATATACATCATATCATTGATATAATTGGATTAAATATAATTTTTTTAATAAAACATAATTCAGCTTCAATGACAGTAGTCTTCTATTTATATTGTATGGGGACTTCAGAGGGAGAATTATCCCTCAAGAGCACCTAATGATAATGATGAAGCTGAGACAAAGGCAGCATTTCTGGATTTACTGGGAATAACAGGAGCATTTACATTAACAACAGAAAAAGTGACTAAAAATAAACTGAGCCACAAATACAGATTGCAAAGAATGGAAAACCCAGCTCCACATCAACATTTTTTTTTTTCCCTTCAGTTTGCCTGCCCTGGATTCTATTCTCCAGGACTATCTTCTCTTTCTCTATAAGGGAAAGAAAATCTTTCCAAATTTTTGGAGGAATTTGGACACGAATAAAGGATAAATCTTTTTCATTTCAAATCCTTGGCTAAAGATTTTCTTTCACTTTAGAGGACTTACAGTAAAGTTGTGTTGAACCCATTGCTTTCATCTATACAAATTTGAGTGGAAGCATTCAAGTGTGAAGCTCAGAAGCCTTCATAGATTGCCTTGTGGCCCTTGAAGAAGAGCTGCATGCCAAGGTAATGCACATCTGCCTAAGGGTCTTGGAGAGGCAGAGACCTGTTTCTATCACTCCCTGATGTGGGCAGGTGCTGGGAAGAGTGGCAGCAGCAGTGCAGTTTTCCCCTCCCCTCCTCTCCTCTTTTCCACAGTCCTCTTCAACTTAGATTTGAATTCACTGTAAATACAGATAATCTCTAAAAACATGAATAACCTGGTCATCATGAAAATGTGCAATCATGTGATTACTTACTCATTTTCACAACTTTATTCTTCCTCCTGAAGATAAAACTGGTAGGAATAATTATATAGCTTTTGCATGTAAGCACATAGAGTTTATATATAACACTTTGTAAAGAGGAATATGTTCTCATTTTAGATTTTGCATACCTAGCTCCTTGGGGCATATATGGGAAGTTGGAAAGCTATCTGCTTTAGTTTCTAGGAACACATTCTTTTTTTGCTAGCCTGTGGGTATTGTGTAAAAGCTGAGGATCCTGAAGAAAGCCTTATGTGCATCTCAGCAAGACTGGCAGTCATGGCCTGGGCTTTCCCACCTGTCGTTAGAGCCTGCCCCACCTAGGAAGCAAGTTCCAGTGGAGTTTGTTATTTCTGACCATTCACATTTCAAAGGACACCCACAGCATCCACATGAAACACATGACACTGAGAACATACCCTTGATCATGGCACTGATCATCTTTTTCTTAGCGCAAACCTGACTTGAAACATTCCAAGGGAGCAGTTGTAAAGAAAGATTTATGTCTCTGTTGAGGAGAAAGTAAATCAGGATCCTCTTAATTTCAGTGTTTGATTAAGTTCCCTCAGATTTTATTCTTCCAAAGTTTAAATCTAAAATAAAACAAAGGTTCACATCTATTAGTTCCTGAACAACACAAGTCTAGTGTCTATATCTTCTGATCCTTACACACATTGGAACCTTATATTTTTCTTCTGCATTAGAAGAATGTGTTTCTGTTTTTCTGGACATTCTGTAGAATGTAAAGTTTGCTTTTATTGACTTACATTCTTAAAGTACTTCTAAAGTATATTTACAATGGCAATCCAGTACCAATACATTATCACATTTGATTTATTTTGATAGCTTACCAAGTTGATAGCAAATCACAAGTGAATGCAGTAGGCTGTGGAAGAGAAAATGGAAGTTTAAATGGAAGAAGTAGCAAGTATGATTCAATAGTTAAAAAACAATAATATTATTTGCTATCTTATTTGAGGTTATAGTCTGTTCAGCATGTCTTACAGCAGAGGGGGAGGGAAAAAAAAACCAAACACAAAACCCAGTGTGTTCATGATAAACCCCATGATTCTGTCTCCAATATTAACTGGTAATTATGCTAATACTTCACATTTCATGATAGAGTGTGTCTGGCTACATGACTTGTAAGTCATGTGAAATCCTTTAAAATTAATGCCCTAGAGAGCAGTAAATTTTATGAACCAAAACAGCATTTTAAACAACCTTCTAGTAGTTTTTATAAGACTTTTCTATACCTCATTAAAAACCTGGTTTGTGCTTTGACTAACACAAATTTTTTTACATTTTTTTTCCTTAATGCAGTACTTAAAAATGCCCTCCCAGCTGAAATTATGTACTTGTAATGATTGCAGTATTTTTTTTGTCTTTCACTCTTTTAATAGTTTGCAATTCTATGAAACTGGAACTTGCCTTACACTCAAATTAGAATATGGCTTTTACTCTTCATTTTATCCAAGTCATTAATTCTCAGAATTAAACAACGTTAACTATCACAAACAGTAAACAATTGCTTCTGTTTATTGATTAAACCATAATATGTTACTGTGACCTAAATGAGAGCATTTAAACTCATATCCCTGGTGTAATTTTGGGCTAAACTGCTGAATACCAGCATTTCAAAATCAATTTGAGTGTTAAGGCCCAAGTGATAGATCACAGATGTCTTACCTATTAAGAAAGTGCAACGACACTATATTAAAAACAAGTCTCTTGCTAAATACACTTGCAGTTTTCATGCTCAGAAAATATTTCTTTTTTCTTTTCATATATAACTGTCTCTTGTGACAAAATGATAACACGCTTGTCATCAATCAGTTCTAGATCATCCAGGAAATTGTGAATACACAACAGAGCTTCCTCAGCATTTGACTGAAGTGGAACATTTTGAAATTCAATTAAATTTTAAATCAGTAAAAGGCCTTTACCTATTGACATTTTCTATGGTCTGTATTTATTCTCTTTAAGTAACTTTTAACTCATTTTCTCATATATATATATTTTTTTTTTCAGGCCATGTATTATATATCAAACTCAAAGGACAATCTTCTTCTTATATCACACATTTCTTTAGTTGCTACCAGATAGAATAGGTAGCATTAGCTTTTCAGCAGTTCACAAAGGAAAAACTTCTGCTTGGATGCCTGGTAATTTTGTCCCAGAGTGCCTTGCTGCCCTTAACACTTCTGCTGCTGATGAAAGAAGAGGATAACCTGACTCTCTGAATCAGCAATTTGTTCAATAAGAAAGGGATTATTTCCACAGCTGTTCACTTAATAAGGACTTTATTTCCACACCTGGATATGTTTTCATATCATGTCTGTAATTAGCAGTGTTAGTATAAGTCTCAAAATTTCCTGTTGTAGTCCCAGCAAGCAGAATTTAAGATAGTTCAATTTTTATAAGCAAACAGGAAAAGAATGTCTTTACTTCATCTTAGTTTCCAGCTGGTGATGGTGAGAGATAAATTGACACTTGTGTCTTCAAAACTCAAAGCAGGTGAAAACAAGATTTGTTTTATTTTTGTTAATATTTTCCTAAGGTCTATTCTCATTGAGAATTGCATTACTGCTTTTCTTGGATCAGGAATACTATCTTAAAATGCTTCTCCAATGTCCCCTGCTTAGGATGCTTTGGTGCACACTACAGATTTGTCTCAGCATGCTTGATCTGAATTCCCTTTGGATGGAGCTGAACTTCAGTGAACTCTCCAGGTATTCACTGAGTGGGAGCTCAGGCCATGGAACCAGACAAGACTTGGCCTGAAGCCTCCTTTTCCTCCCCATGCTTGAAATGTGTGCACCATGGACACGGCGTGCTCAGCACGGTCTGGTTTGCTTGCCAGGGCTGTTCACATTGCTAAACCTGACTGGGGAACAGAAACAAAAACTCTCTTTTCCTTCTTTGTGCTAAAAAAATAAAGTTGTTTTGAAATGTAAATGCCTGAGAACATGAACCCTGGAAAAACTTGGTGTCAATCAGTCTATGCTAATATACATGTAATGAAATGCAAATGTCTGTTTATAAAATTAGTTTCACAAGGAATTGCTTAATGTCTGTTGGCCTGATATTTTTCAAAGATTAAAATTAAAATTAAAAAAATTAAAGCAGATATATGCACATTGCTTTTCACTTAAGTGAACAAGATTACACAAAGTTGGTTGGAGAACAGACATCCTTACCATAGGCTGCATTACTGCAGTTAAGATTGTTTTGCAATTGATATTTTTAAGAAAATCATTTCATATTCAGAAGGATGAGTAGGATTACCAGACAGAAACAGGAACATACTGACCTCATCTAAATGGGTACAGGCTTATGGGAGCACTTTTGATGAAGATTTTATAAAAATGTCAGACAGAATGATTTTACAGACAGCAGACCCCATGAACCCTCATATGGTATTTTTAAAAGTATTTGTGTGCACTTGTAAGATGATGAATGCACTAATAATGTGTGAGAGGTATAAAGTAGGCTGCAGAAGATCTAGCTGGGTCTCTAAGTTAAAGATCAAAAAAATACATCCTGTTGCTCAGATTTTTTTAATTTTAAAACTATCCAAATGTCAGAGACAGGATTATGACCTCTTTGAACTTGCTACCATTCTAATATTGGAATGCTTGCAACTGAAATATTATGGTTCAATTTCAACAGACAAACAAGTAATTCCAGACAAAAACACATACTTTCTTCCCTACTCTGTTGTTACTTTAAACAAACTTGGGAGGCTAGAGTGTCTTTAGAGACTAATCTGATGAAAGATAATTCAAGATCTAAACCAGAAGGAATTATTCCCATTCTGAGAATGCCTATCTCTCTAGTTGAAAATGGACCATAATGTGTGGTATATGCTGACTAGTTAGGTAACCATAGTTCAGTATGAAAATTCCCATTCTCAATGTCCATTTAGAATTGTTGTGGAGGATGAGAATATTCCCTTAAAAATCTTTCTGTCATTGCTAGCTTCTGTTCTCGAGTCCTAATTCTTTCTTCTTTTTAGCTTATTAGGATTGCACGTATGATATCACTCCGTTGACACAAATGGGTGTTTGAGCCGATTTCTGAGCTCAGGTCAATGCTGTTCACCATTAACAACCAGCTTTTCTTCCTTCCCAGCATTGTCCTTGTCTAGAATGAGCCCAGACTTCATTAATTAAACATAATCAGTGCTGTTTTGTAATCTAACTGCTTAGAAATGCTCAGGTCTGCTGCTCTGTGTTGCTCAGATGGGACCAGAGTCAATGAAGGAGCAGGGTTTTGTGGGATATTGGGTAGCAGTGGCTTGTACAATATTGTAACCTCAGGGCATTTCCTGACCTTCATTGCTCTATCAACCTCTTTGCACACCATGGGTGCCAGTGAGAAAGTGAAAATGTAAAATCAGTGTAACCACTGCTGCCTGGGGCACCATATTTAATCCTACTGCCCCACCTGGAATGTTAAATCTGTGATTAAAAAAAAAAAAACAAACATAGGAGCATTTCCATGGGTAGGAATGAAGGTTTCTGTGCTGCTTTAGAATAGGTGTACATTCTCACTCATCAAAGAACCAAAGGCAAGGAAATCCTCACGATTATCAACTGAATTTTCCTGGTCTTGAAATAGGGCTTCGCCTATTTTAGTGAATGTAAAAGGCATCCTTCCCAAAATTACATCACGTTATTTCTGACTATATAGTAATTCCTTTTTGTTTTCATGGAGAAAATTAGTAAGTAGTTCATTTTAATTCAGTCTACCTCTCCTTAAAGCAAGTGCTCAAAAACATTTTGCAAAGCTTTTATATGAGTTCACACATTTATTCTGATCCTTCCAACTGCTACATGGCTACAGATTGAATATTTATGTCATAATAAAAATTAAAATTTTGGGGGATATTTAGAAAAACTTTTTTTTTATTATTTTCTTAAACTGAAATTTCCATTTGAAGCAAAGGTAGATAGTTATATTTTATTAATATTTCCAGTACTGGAATTATGAGTACAATTTCTTCTAGTTGTTGTCTACTTTCAAAAAAATAATTAGGAAAGAAAAATCCATATACCTAGAAAACTCTGAACACCATATATTTCACTTACAATAGTCACACTGTGATTGCAAAGGAGCATATTCTTAATTTTAATTTCCAATCAATCAAGAATATTCTGAATTGGAAGCAAAACACAAGGATCAACAATTCCAAATTTTCTTGCAATTAAAAAAGTTCTCAACTTTTGTATCATGAGATATGTGAGTTTTGGTTGGACTTCTTTAAATTTTTGAGAGGGATATTTGATTTGTGTTGTTTTGGTTTTTTCCCTGAGATCTGCTTTAAAACAGTGAAGTGTTTTGGGGCAATCTCATCTGAATATAATAAGTCCTGATGTGCCTCAGGTGCAGAATGAGTCTGTGCCCAGCCAGAGCTGTCCAGTGCTCTAAATTTCAGAATGCTTATTAGCTAGCATCCACTGCTGTACCTGAGCAGGATAAATCTGTTCTTGGTACATTTATTTAAGCTATGCAACATTTCCAGCTTCAAAGTCAAAGGGATTCATGGTAGCCTGAGCTTTATAAATTATAATAAAAGTAAGGTTATGCAATGAGTTTCAAGGATGGACTATCCCATCCCCCTTGTTTTTTTCTTTTAATCGACATAGCTATCCTATCAGGTATCACACAGCCCAGAGATAATTACATCCAAAACAAACAACAAGCCTACTTCTCAGTTTGACTCCTCTCCAGCCTGCTGGCCTCAGCTCTTTAGTTCTTGACACAGCAAATTCTAATCACAAACTTAACTCAGAAGAGCAGCAATTCTTGTTAGTCCCTGCACTTAGTATGACCTATTTAAGATATCATCCCAGCCCTGCTAATCTTGGAAATCCAATCGATAAACTTGGCTCTGCTCTTTCAGGTGCCTGCCCTAACACAACCATTAAATGCAAGTGCAGTGACCTTCCCCAGTCCTGATATCAATCAAATGCCAAATGCCACTGCTGGCATTGACCTTCATCTTATCTCTGCAGGCTTTGTAGGATCTCTCAGTGAAACACAGTGGTCAGATTTGATTCTAATTCTAAACTAGATTCTGCATTAGTACAAAAACAAGATACTGCAGTGACCTTGATTAACTCAAGCACTAATCACAAATGTATAGCTCACCTGATTTGTTATTTTCCGGTCATACCTTCCTTCCAGTGGCAGTATCTGGATCTAGAGGAAAAACATGTTTTTTACCTCATGCTAGTTTATTCTCATATAATCAAGCAATTAAGCTAGACCCAGATAAATTCATCCAGTTTTCCCAGAGACTGACACTAAGTCAGACTCAAATGTAACATTATCTGTAAAAAAGTCAATCAGCAACTCTCTATTGGCATTCACTCCTACTTAGCACGATAAAATACAGTAATTCTTCTTACTAAAGCCTAACACCAAACCTATATTTAACATAGTAGTGTATTAGCTGCATCTAACCACGACCAGAACAAAATGTACCTAAAAGCCCATCTCTGTGTGCCAGGCAGAATTCATACTTGACATTAATTCTCAAACTTCAGCTGTTCCAAACCCCACTACAGGCCTAAACATTACCTTAACACAACATAGCACTCACCCCTCACAGTCTCAGAATAAATTATACAGTGAATCTGGCAGAATTAATCCAGGAGTTAGTCCTTCAAACTCTGCTACCCTGAGATCTAACTGTGGGCTAAAATAACCCCTCCCCTGCATCTTGCAGGGTTAGACCAGCCTTTTTTCCTCTCCCAGGGATGACCTGGAAGTCCTCAAACACCCCATGATTCACCATCCCTGTTCCAGGACTGATTGTCACCATTAGACATGCATCATTTTCAGGCAGAAACATGGGATTGCTCCACACCTAACCACAGCCATAATGAAAACACTTCTAATTCATTCTCCTCCTGAATTCTGTGTAAGAAATTTGCCCATGTCAGCAACAACCTTTATTGATCTTAGCAGTACCAAGATATACAGCTGTCTCCACTGTTCTAAATTTTCCTGCTGTTCTAGCAGTGGTAGCAGGGATCTCCTGACAGCTCCTGGTCTGACAAAGTGTCCCAGCTGGGCGTTTTCAGAGAAGTCACTCACAGTACTAACATGCAGCTTAATGTTAATTCTTGAGCCAGTGACAGATTCTGCTGTATGCTGTCAAGAAGAGATTAAGACTAGAGCTAGAGGACTGGAAAGCAAGAAGGCGTTGGGAGATTTACTGCTCACTCCTGTGAGGCTGGGGTAGGAGTTTTTCACAAGTGAATGTTTTAAGACACTGTTAGGAATTGATGAGTGGTGTCACTGTAATTTCATTAGGGTTAAGACTAGAAGTAGCAGGATTTAAAGAACAAAATGTATCTATATCATCACAGATCCACAGAGTTAGGATATAACTTTTGTGTGCTTGTAATATCAGTCTTTTCCCCTTGCACTGACAGGCTCCAGGGGGAAAAGCAGCTTCCACCCTCATAGTGGCAGCAGTCGCAAGCACCAGTCTTAATGATAAATTCTAATACAAATTCAGCTGGATAAAAGTCCTGCTGTTATTGTCAATATCTCCAGTTCTCTATCAGTCCTCATAGTTCATGTTGGTCACAGCCACAGATGGCCTGGAGGTAGTCATACTGGTATTATAGGATCAAGCAGGTCAGTAGATCAGAAACTTGTGCTTTCAGATTTTCAGTTTCAGAAAAGACCTAGGTGGCATTCATAAAGGCAGGGAAAAAGCATATATAATAGAAATAGTAGTCAGCTTTATTTAATGAATCAACAATAATATTTGGATTGTCAAATTACAGTCTCACAAATAATCAGTGAACCATTCCTTCCATCAAACACCTAGCTCCTCCTTGGTTCCTGCAGAAGTGAAAGAAATGCTGGACTCTGTCATTTTATACATAGAAGAATGATTCTTATTCTTTAGGAAGCCACAGGTATTTCTAACTAGATAAACTTTTCCCCATCAGTTTTCTACTTCTATTGCTTTATCTCGAAATTTATATAAATAGCTATAAGGACAGCAATATAAGCATAATACCCCCACAAAAAAAGAACAAACAAACAAACAAAAAAGAAAACTCTAATTTTTATTTTTGACACATAATCAAGACCAAGTATGTACACAATTTTCCAATCTACACATGATTATATGTTTATACCTGTTCATCTTCTTTGCAATCACTAGTTAAGATAACCTCTAATGCTGGTTAACTTGAAGGTTAGTACCTTCATACATCAAAGTTAATTCCCCCCAACCACTGCTATCTTAAACAGTAAAACAAAATGAAGTTGTAACTCAAATCTTGCCAGTCCCAACTATAACACCTTGTTTGTTCTTATCCTGTGCTCATCTGCTTGCCAAAGCAGGAGGGAGTGTTCATAGATAAGAAAGATAATTATGGTCTAAGACGTGCAAGTTTTGCATTTAGTAACAAGGAATACGATCATCTCTGGTCTAAGGGCAGAGCTTTTCTTTTTGAAGGAAGCAACATAAAAGGCTTGTAGGGTTGGGCTGAGCTGCAATGGTGTACTTTTAACCTGAACAAGAAAAGGAAGGCTGTTAGAGTTCAGAAGAATAAAGAAAGATGCTTGGTGCTCAGAGGCAGTTTGGGAGTTAGGTTTGTGGATAGCCTTTCAAATGTATAGAGTTAAAATCCTGGGTGTCAGTTGGAATTGAGATTATGGTTTATGGTCCTAACTTGTATTGGTGTAACTAGGCTATGATTTTGGTGTAGCATGGATCAGTTCTCAAGCTGAAAGCAACAGCTGATCGGGTACATCAACTTCTATATCCTCTCAAGCAGTTAATACTGGGATCAGAGGCATCAAAAACAAATAATTCAAAATATGATTTTCAGGGATATGATAGCAACCCATGGAGTTTTGTAGAGTAATTAAGTTTAAAGTTGCATTATGGGTTTGGCTGAGGTTAAAGGCAAGAGATCTCAATCTCCTGTTGGGAAGAACAAGGAAGGAGGACTCACATGAGTCCTGTTTGAAAGTGCAAAATGTTGTGGCACCATTCTGACAGCAGGTAGGATTTGCTGCACATCTGAAAGTTTCATGTTGATGTTGGTGCTAGATTTGCAGTTAGGACTCAAGTCAGAGTCAGTTCAGCAGAACCTGAAATGCCAAGTTTGTTTCTCAAATGCCACAGCGACAAAATAAGGATTTGTAACAATGTACTGCCATCAGCCAAATGGATAATGAGGGGCTCTGCTGTAGTGGTAATTTAGCTCCAGTGTAGATTGCAGTCATGACTGCCGACATAGGAAATATCCTAAATTCTAATACTAAAATGAGGAATGTTTATGGGAGACACATTGGAGTTGCAAGGTTGCGACAGTTAATTCAGAGATAGGAATTCATTTTAGGGGGTCAGGGACTAATGATTGATTTGAATTCATTGCTTGTTCAGGCTGGGCAAATGCAATTGCCAGTAAGTTGACAAAGTCAAAGAATGACTTTGTTGTCATTCCAGGGTAAAGTAGTCTCTGTGGTGCATGAGTGGTCATGATTCCTCATGTGTATATGTAAGGATCTATATATGTATAGAATATATTTGTATAAAATATATGTATCTATACATATATATAGGTACTCACAGAGTTAAATTTTGACTTAGGACTGAATCTAAGTTAGTTTTCAGGAACAGTTCCGAACTGAATGATCAGAATAATTGACAATTGTATCTTAATTCCTTACATTCCAGAACAAAGAAGTCATTTTGAGGCAGTCTGTGTTATTAAGCATGGGAGTAGAATTCAAGTCACCAGAATTCCAAGAACACTGATGTGTTGCTGAATTCAGAAAGTCCTTCAAACAGATTATATACACGTCAGAAGTCAAACAGGGCTCACCTGGCTCTGACATTAACATGTATGTGCAGCTGTGAAAACAATAAAATTCAGCACTGCCTTTAACCACAGCTAAAAGGATCATCACGAGCATTGCCTTTAGACCTCAGCTAAAGCTGTGCTAGTAAAGGCATCAAACTGTATTTCCTTTCAGCCTAGGATAGATCACCCAAGCAGGAAAGAGTAGAAAGATTTCAATTTGTACAGTTGTCTGTTCATTGACTTGTTTGTTGTTTCCTGTCTTCAACAACAATTACATGAATACATGCAGAAAAGAGGAGCTTTTTGCTTAATTATTCCACTGAAAATATCAATTTGGGGCTCCAGAATATAAAAAGTAAGGCTGGGTAAAAGGAGAATTTTAAAATAATTCATTCAGGGTTTAACTTTGCTTCTTACAAAAATAGGGATCAGATAGAAGCAAGTAATTACTTCATTGGTTACATTGTTCCTTCTTGTTAACATATGAAAGCAATTATAAAAAATGTAGATATTTTAATATAGTTACTACATTGATTCATTTTTTCTTGTTCTTTTTATTTCAAAAGAGCATGACAGATAAGTTGCTAATATAATCAGTTTGCAATGAATTCTGTGCTGGTAAATGAGGTCAGACTAATGGTCTTCATAAATGAAGTTTTCAGAAGTAGTGCTAGTTAAAAAAAAAAAATTATTACTTCTTCTACTGAAAATTTTGGGGGTTTTAAATATAAATTGAAATGCTTCATTTAGTTGCATTTATTTAGAATTGTGACAGTGATTCCCTATAAGATTGAGACTATAAATGTCATTTTACTACATTCTCCTATCAATTTGGTCCAGCAGCCAACTGTAGCTATATATTTAAATGTATACTCTGCCTATTTTCTCATTATTTTCACAGTTGTTAAAGAAAATGTTGCATCATTTAATCTGGTGAAATATGTGATATTTAATAAGGCAGAATTTTTCCAAACAGGGCACCTAATATATGTAATTTCTTAGTCTCTGATTGAAATGGAAACCAAAATATTCATAGGATGACAGAAGCTGAATGGAAGAAAGCTTTTAAAATGAATTTCTATTATTGCATTTGACACTTCCTATGGTAAACTGCATTCCAATCTAATGAATGTATTTGTGAAAAAAGTTCCCTAGTTCTGACTGAAAACCCATTTCCATTAAAATCAGCACATAAATTTTTGTGGGCTATGAGGGGTCCAAGACTTCAGTTATTCTTATATATATTTTTATACCAAATCAGGCACAGACACGCAGCCAGAGGGGCCCCACCTGAGTAAAGTGGACCATGGTGGTTTGGGTTTCTCCAACCCTCATTCCTCTGCCCATCCCCAATTATCTCTCTCCTTGAAAAGCTGCACGTGTAAGACAGGATCAACATGAGCTCATAATCTCAAATCATGCTCAAGAGAAAGAATCACAGCCAGAATGAGGTACCTCCTTTTCTCTTTTTAGCTGCCTTGGACAGCTCTTCTCAGCCCTTTGCCCTTTGTGGCAAGGGACCCTCAGGATGAGACACTACCCATGGCTTGAGCTCCTAAAAGATTGGAAACCTCATTGCTCATGCCCCTTATCAACTGAATTTAAGAAATTACTTTTTAGTATTTTAGGCAAAGCATTTAATTCTTTTAGGAGAAAAAGAAAGATTTAAAGCACTTTAAATCTTTTTTTCTGTCATAATTTTGGAGGTGTTAAATAAAATTTATTACTTTTGGTTCGTTTTGTGGGAAGTGTTAATCAGAAAAGCAGTGCAACTATAGAAGCCTTTTCATCACATATAAGCACTTTCATCATTAAATCTGGACTCCAATCCTATTTAAGTAAAAGACATTTTGGCAGCAGTACCCATGTGTTGTTTAAAAAGTGTCCATCCTCCCTGATAGTTCTTTATGACATAAGGAAGTATTTTACAGATAAAACTGATCAGCTGAAACTCACTGTTCTACAGTGGAAAAGTTCAGGGTTATAACAAATTATTTCCAGTCTCAGAGCTAGTTCCTGTTTTTACATTTCTCAGTTGGAACACAGTTTTGGTCTAATAATTACCGATTCTTTTATGGATACATAGTGTCACCTGAGTACATGGATACAGTTGAATAAATGCTGTCAAGAAATGGACAGAAATTACCCTCAGTCAGATGAAGATTGACACAGTCCCATTCCAAACCCTTACAAGCATTTGCTATCAGGCAAACTCAAAGCTTTAGTAACTTCTAGACTAAAAGAGATCTCAATAACACTTGCCTGAATAGTGAAATGTTTTCTGAACTTATCTATTTTTCCAGTGCTGAGGAAGAGTGAGAGAAAAATCTGTCATAAACATCAAGAAAGAGAAAAAAATTGGAGCTAACACAGTCTAACACATTAACAAATTACACATTGGGAAAATAAAAGCCTTGGGTTCCTCCTAGAGTTCCTGCTAACATTTGTACAGTACAGAGTCTTCACAAAGCTTTTGAAGTGTTGGTCTCACTAAACTGACTCTGCTTGTGTAAGTGTCAGTGGCAATTTTATAGTGAATCCTGAAGAACTACACACTTACTTTTGAAACTATGATATCATGGTAGATATTTACATTTTAGAAAATCAGGGGAAAAAAAATGCATCACCACTATGAAGAAGTTCTTGATTTCATGAAATGCATATGAATATATGT
This sequence comes from Certhia americana, assembly GCA_018697195.1. Classification (NCBI taxonomy): domain Eukaryota; kingdom Metazoa; phylum Chordata; class Aves; order Passeriformes; family Certhiidae; genus Certhia; species Certhia americana. The sequence continues at coordinate 105,749,193 of CM031857.1, forward strand.
GTATTCAGAAATTTCAGCTAAAGCTATGCAAGATCATGGCAATGTGAAAGTGGGGAAACTGTGAAATTAGAGTTATTAATAATGAATATGCCTGTCCCATTTGAAAATATTTGAAAAAAAATCTAATTCAAAACTACAACATGGGGACCACTTTGTCCAGCGCACACTTCTGGGTATTTGAATGAATAAAAACAAATTGAAATGCCTTCATTAAAGAGAAAAGGGGAAAAAAAAGAAGAAAAAATATCACCCATGCATATATTATTTGCAGAGGCAAACTCTGTTTTCTGTGTCTCAGGTCTTGACTCTAAGGTTCTGCAAACATGAAGAAGAAAATAAGAAAAATAAAGATGAGCTTAGATGGAGATGCTTAGATTATATCAGTTATTGTTTCTTTCCTAGCACTAGTAGTATTTTCAGTTCTGCCATTCTGTCTTAAGGAAGTAATTAAGAGAAAAAAAAATTTAAAAATTAAAACTTAATTATTTGTGATGGACTTCAACAGACAAGCCTTTTTAAAGTGTTTACAAGACAAAGGCTATATGATAGAAATAAATACAAAGCCTTTATAGTGAAAGGGATATATGAAATAACAGGTGTCATTACAAATATTCATGTTTCATAAAACAAAATAAGTGAAGAGACATAAAGCAAAAATTTGATACCATGTGAAGAGTTTCTTTCTGGAGGAAAATGCAAACATTGGGATCCAAGGCATGCAAGAAACTTTTATCTGTATGTGGATAATAATAACATCCATACTGTGTCAGTCAGGGAAAAGGATCAAGCATTAAACTTCCATCCCTGATGTCTTAAACTAAAGAGGAAAATAATCCATAGTAATTTCTATTGCTAAGGGAAAATATATCCATGTGGATCCCAGAACAGAAAATAGTTGAGGTTTTGCACTGACAAATACTCCTCATGAGAGGAAGGTCTATAGGTTCAGCTGACTGGTGTTGAGGACACCCATCAGGGGAGCACAAAGCAGGGAGAATCCCAGCTGCTTTTTTCTGAAGTATAGGAAAATCCTTGAGAATGGAAATTTTTTTACTGTCATTTTTCTTGCTTACTTGTTCTGAACTTAGGCCTGACCAGATTGCAGGACATGCCCAGGTGCAGAGTGTTCATGGTGAGATTCAGAGAGGACTCATCATCAGGGCCATGACTGCCAGTAAGTACCAACTGCTTTACTTCATTAGGCAAGAGTAAAGAAAGCAGAGCATTCTGCCATTTAGAGCCCTCAAAAACATTATTATTGACCACACTGAAGCATATATGAGCAATCTTTAAAGGAAGAGTTCAGATTTCCCACTATGAGTAAAGCACCTGCTCTAATGCTTTTGGAGGAATTAATGAAACCTCTAAATCTCAGAGCAGTTTCCTGATAGACTTAATGAATAGCTGTCAGCACAGCTGGCACTAATTGGCATGCTTCTGGGCACCCTGAAGGAGAAGGAGCCAAGTGGATAATAATCTCATACTTCTTTGATTTATAAATGTTCAGAGTCAGACTGACACTTCATTTCTGGTATAGTACATTGATATTTGCATTTTTGTTTGTGTCCTGATCCTTGTTCTGTGCACATGCAGAGATGGTAATGTCTTCAAAATGTCAGTTTTGTGTTTTTCCGTAAAGTCCTGTGGAAGAGTTTTAACAAAAATGATTGTGTGGGTAGGAAGGAAAAGGAAAAAGCTTCAAGTTGTAAAAGGAAAAAATATCTAACTTGCGTGAGATGCTTACAATCTCAATTTCATCAATCATCTAGCTATTGTGATAATTTAAGTAAATCTAGACATCATTGATTCTGTCCAGACTAACTCTCATGAAGTCCCTGGCTTTCAAAGCTTTGCCACAGTCAGAAGTTTCTAGGGAATGATTGAGATTTAAGGTCAGGTTGCATGCTTGATATGCTATACCTGTATCAAAGAGAAAAAAGGATCTTTGCACAGGAGTTATCAGGGGCCAGTGAAAGAGCTTTAAATGGATTTGAAGGGTAAAAGGGACAAAACCAAACTCACTCAAGATAAGCCTGGGGACACCACATCAATATTTGAGGGATGGTTGCTGGTGAGGTCCTTTGGTCTGCTGTCTCAGTGAGGCTGCACATCTGCAAAACAGTAAAGACACAAGGGTTATTGACTTGTTAGGAATTTTGGAAGTGCCTGAGGAAGATCACACAGGAATTAGGGCAGTTAGGCATTCAAAATGGTGTTAAGATCAACAGCCCAGCTGAAATCCCCCTACACTAATGCACATGGGAAATTATTGTGCAACTGGAAAATGATCATATAGTTGTCATCACAAGATGTGGTGGGATGACTCACACAACTGCTACAGACCTCTCACCCAAGAGAAAAAGGAAGATGAAATATTCTGTTACCGGCTGTGAGAAGTCTCATAATCAGTAGTCCTTGTTCTCGTGGAGGACTTCAGCTTACCAGATGTCTGCTGGAAATAAAATTCAGCAGAGAGGAAATAGTGTAGAAGTTTCCTGGAGTGTGTGAGATAACTTCCTGATACAGCTGGTGAGGGACCCAGCTAAGGAAGGTGCTCTGCTGGACTTGCTGATTGTGATAAGAGAGGGATAGGTGGGTGACATGATGTTTGACAGCCATCCTGTGATCAGAAATTCTCAATTCTTGGAGAAATAAGGATGGGCAGCACAACCACCACCTTAGACTTCTGTAGGACAGAGTTTGGCCTGTTTTGGAGACTGTTTGAGAGCCTTCCAAAGGACAGTCTTTTAGACTCCTTTGGCTTCAGAGGATACTGAGGGAGCTGGAAGAGCTCACTGAGCCACTTTATGTCATTTACCAGCAGTCATGTATAACCAGAAAGATTCCAGTTCATCTGAGCTCAGCAAATGTGATGCAAATCTACAAGAAGGTCTGGAAGGAGGATGCCTGTCAGTCTGACCTCTGTGCCAGGGAAGGACATGGAAAAGATCATCCTGAGTACCACCATGGGAAGGACAATCTGAGGATCAGGCCAAGCCAGTACGGGTTTATGGAGTGCAGATCCCACTTGACCAGCCTGATCTCCTTCTGTGACAAGGTTGCCTGTTCAGTGGAGGAGGGAAAGGCCATGGAAGTTGTCTACCCAAACTTTAGTAAAGCCTTTGACACTATTTCCCACAGCATTCTCCTGGAGGAAACTGGCTGTTGGATTGGATGGGTGCTCTGTATCCTGGGTAAAAACTGGCTGTGTGGCCAGGCCCAGAGAGGGGTGGGGAATGGAGTTGTATCCAGCCAGTCACCACTGGTGTTCCCCAGGGCTCAGTAGTGGTCTCAGTCCTATTTCATATCTTTACTGATAATCTGGAAGAGGGGAGCAAAAGTACCCTGAGAATCTTTGCAGCTGACCCCAAGGTGATTTGGAGTGTTGATCTGCTGGAGGGTAGAAAGCTCCAAAGAGGGATCTGAACATGCTGTGTGGATGTTCCAAAGCCAACTGTATGAGGTTCAAGGCAGCAAAGTGCCAGGTCGTGCCCTTGGATTATAAACAGCCCCAGGCAACACTGCAGGCTTGGGGAAGAGTGGCTGGAAATGTGCCTGGAGGAAAAGGACCTGGGGGTGCTGGTCAGCAGCAGCTGAAGATGAGCCAGGTGTGCCCAGGGGGCCAGGAAGGCCAATGGCACCTGGCCTGGATCAGCAAGAGTGTGGCAGCAGGACCAGGGCAGGGATTGTCCCTCTGTGCTTGGCTACACCTCAAATCCTGTGTCCAGTTTTGGGTACCTCACTCCAAGAAAGGCATTGAGGGGCTGGAGAAAGTGCAGGAAAGGGCAGCAGGGCTGGGGAAGGGTCTGGAGTCTAACAAGGAGAAGCTGAGTGAGCTGGGAGTGTTTAGCCTGAAGAAAGGGACACTCAGTGGGGAGCACATTGCTCTCTCCAGCTGCCTAAAGGAGGTTGAGATGAGGTGGGGATCAATCTCCTCTTCCAGGTGACAGGTAGCAAGAGCAGAGGAAATGGCCTCAAGCTGCACCAGGGGAGGCTTCAATTGAGAATGTCAGGAAAATTTTCTTCAGGGAAAGGGTTGTATGGCATTGGAACAGACTGCCCAGGGAACTAGTTGAATAACCGTCTCTGGAGGTATTTAAAAGACATGTAGTTGTGGCACTTGGGAATATGTTTTATGGTAGACTTAGCAGTTCTAGGGTTGCTTTCAATGATCTTAGAGTTATTTTCCAATCTAAGTTATTCTGTGATTTTATGAGAGGCTGTTTAGATTTTCCCAAAATATCTCATTTGTGCATATACCTTTTGAAGCACCATTCTTGCCTGAGAGTGGTAGCCATGGTTAGAAGACATCAGCTGAAGATAAGACATCATTCTCAGTAGCTTTTTCACTTTGCTTACATTAAAATGTTAATGCTTTTGTTCTTATATTTAACAGAAATTGACCCAAATGCTTATTTAGATCTTCTCTGTTCACAGAAGCTACAGTGAAGGTTGCCATATCCTCAGACAGGTTCTCTCAGAAAGCTGAGTATCAGTTGCCATGTAGCAGAAAGTGACTAATTTTTAAAATCTATTCAGCACTTCATTTTCACTTCTGGATTTTGGCTGAAGTCCAGAATTAGAGAAAAAATTTGGTAGTAGTATTGTTAACAGCAGCTTCTTCTATATAGAGATGTGTGTTTTCTCTTGATTGTCTAATTTTTAGGACCAATAATAATCTTTAAAAACATTCAAAATTGCAAAGAAATCAAACTTTGCTACAGGAATGTAATACCTTAAAAATGGGAATTTGAAGTGTAGGGCTAATATACTAATATAATTGAATCAAAAGAAAAGGAAATGCAATTATCTTCTTGGAACAAGAGCTTTTTAATTATAATGGTGGTTGCATTAATCAGATCTCATATTTATAGCTGTAATAAAATGCCTTATGGAGCTTTCTCAGCCTACAGAAAATGTACAGAAAAGAAGAGTGATGAAACCAAACATTAAAAGAATACAATTATCTTGAAATTTGGATGAATTAGAAAGAATTGATAGAGTCATGTTCAGGGGGATGATTTTTTTTAATTCCTTGAAGTTAGGCAATGAAAAGAGAAAAAAAATGTGTATTTTAAAGCAACGTGAAAATCATAGGGTGTCCTTAGGCTTCTAAAAAGAATTGATCAGTCATATGCAGTGCTTTTGATCTACCAAGGCATCCTATAAATTGCACCTTACCAGTGGCATGCCAAAGGAGACATCAGCTACCTGCAACTGGAAATTCTGTCCAGCTACTAGGTGCAGTAACACTTTAAGGCTGTCTGGATAACGAGAGTGAAAGCCACTGAGTTTTGTTCCCTTGTGGATGCAAAAATGATTATATTCCAGGCATGGCTCTCCATTTATGGCCACAGAGTCACTGGCTGTGTGTGAATCCCTTGGATGCTGCCTCTTCAGTGCAATTCTCAGAGGATGGGCACTGCTGCCCTTCTCCTCCTCAGCAGCTGGGCAGCACAGCCTGCTCCTGGTACCCTCAGCTCAGCCCACACCTCTCCCACCTGCAGGATGAAATACACTCTTCTTCAAACACTTCAGGGCATTTAAGTTGGTGAAGTTCAGGCAAGTTCTGCAGCCTAATTTTCACTGGGTCTTGTTTCATTTTCGCTCCTGCATAATGCATGAAATGGCATATAAGAAAGCAAGATATAATGAAAGCAGCAGCTATAAATAAACATGAAAACTTACTCACATGTTTTCTTAGAGGAAATCAGATAATGGAATCAGACTCTCTTACGGAAGATGGATTCTTGTCTTTTCAAGCAGTAGTCTTATGAATATTTTCATGACAATACTTTGAATGTTTCAATACCTACAGCTAAGATGTTTGGAGCACTGAAGAGATATTCTTCAGCCCAGAGATATTTTCAGAAGAAATCTGACACCCTTAATGCTACCTCTAACTGCAGCATTACCTGCTGAAAGACAAAGGAAGAGCTTAAAGATTCCAATTCACTTTCATTTTCAATTCTATTTAATTCTGTTCCACTGGATTAAGTTCTATCATTTCATAAGACCATTTCTTGCTTTCTGCTTAAGCAAAGCAATGAACTCAAATGTGCTTTTAATCATAATGAACACTGAATTAGGTTAGGTTCCCTATTCAATTTTTGCATACTGGCAACAGATAATTATATCTCACTTTAAAATGTTTCTGAAAATGTTCTTGACTGATCCACTAAATTTAATACATATAGATAACAAAAAAAAACAAAAAAAAAAAAAAAAAAAGAAAAAAAGAAGTTCCATGGTTTTAGAGAAGTTTGGTCTGACAATGTTTACTTGATTACAGCAGCTAAAATTCTAAGTAAAATTCTAAGATGCTTGGAGATGCTTGGGCTTATTTTAGTTAAGCAGATACTGTGCTATGGTGAATAATGGTTCATTAAAGAGAGCCTCCTAGGAGAGAAGTTGTCTAAAGCATAATGATTCAGATTAGCTTTTCAAAGGAATTTGGAATAGTCAGAGTCATCTTTGATCTTGTTTAGTACACCAAAATGAGGATTCTGTATATCAATTCTGTGAGCTAAATCCATGGTAAAGGAAATTGAATAAAATGGATTATTTCCTGTGTGAGGTCATTTGATAGACTTAGCTCTAAATGCTCTCTCTCTGGAATTGCATGAAAGCTGGAGAACACACAAGCAGGAAGATGTGAATAAGGCTGCCTGGCTAAATCCATCAGCAGCTGACAGACTCTGAAACAAAGATGAGTGGATTTTTCAAAGTAGAATAATCAGGCAAGTAAGGAAGTTGCTAATATTTTTAAAAGGGTGCATTTTGATCCAGCTTCAGTTAAAAAACAAATACAGCACCCATGCTAACCCAACCCCTTGCAGTGCTCTCCTCAGGTGGTTGGACACCAAAGGAAGGGATCTGTGTTTCTACCAGGCCTTTCTTATGTTGTCAAAACCCAGATAAATCAGAAGTTTTTGACCAGTTAGGGATACAGATACATGATCTCAGATTGCTCTTCTCTTCAATCTCATTGTTTTCTTTCTCAGGTCACAATCTCACCCACACTGGAAGCATTTTTACATTTTTTTAATAGGACATATCTTTCTTCTCCCAAATAGTTTTGTACTTATATTTAATTTGTCTTATTTCTTTGGCAAAATCACAGAATTATTTTTCATTCTTTCATTATGCCTCAAATTTTTCATTTAATCATAAAATCTGGTGATTGGACATTCATTATATCTGATGATTGAACATTTCTAAAAATTTGAAAATTAGCTGGGGATTTGCCATGCTGCAGCATTGTTTTAAAAGTCCATGCACATAAATTCTCTAACATGCACTAACTCCTTGTAGAAATATTCTTTAAACAATATATCTGCTTAATAATATTTAGTCTGATTATGCTATATTGAAAATGTTAGTACATTCAAGAATAAAAGATAGATCTTAAACTTTATACCATCATTATGATATCTTGAAATCCTGGATACATAAATTCAGATTCAAAATATTTGACAACCTACAAAAGGGCAATATAATTTTGGAAATTTTTGAAAAGTTAAAAGAGGCCTTTAATAAGATAATGTAAACAACTTTCATGGAAAACTAAGGCTATTTTTTTCTTTAAAAACAAAACAATTTTGGGTAAATATACAACCATCTCTAGCAATAAAAAATAGGGTGTTTTTTATAGTTTTTATTCAAAATTTAATATAACTTTCTCACAAACAAAAGTCATATATATCAAACCACCACAGAGTGTTTCCTGACCCGCATAACAGCCTGTATCTTGTGCCTTTCTTTAGATTCCACAGTTTTCTTTAGATTACCATAGTTCTGTGTTTATTCACCATATCATCAACTTTACAGATTTGTTTGCTAGTTATTTCAAGAGACCTCCACATTTTCATTCCAATATCCTTTTCCACATCACCATGGGAACCATTGTCTTTTTTTTTTATCCTTCAAGAATATTATGTTTTAGAAAAGCTCTCATCCTTGTAATGAAAATTTGCAGGTGAGAACAGCTTCATTCTGTATTCTTAACTTACAGACAGTTTTGCTACTTACAGTGATTTATCATCTCTGTCGGTTCTGTCTCCACTGTAGCCAAGGTACCATTGCACCTCCTGGAAATGCAATCACAGTGTCCAGTTGAATACTCATTGCAGTTTTAGCACTGGACAAGGGCAACTCTGCAGTAGCAGCAAGGGACTCTGCAGCTGTTATAAAAGCTGCTCCATAAGTCTTGGCTGCTTCCAAACGTGCAAATTTAAAGCTACTTTGGGTATGCCTATGTAATCTGCAGCTAATACAGGTTCTCCACTGCAGATGTTATTTTGGGAACCATTTCTGTATTTTTCTCATTTAGTAGTTTGCATTGATAAATACTAGGGAGGCCAAGGGAAAAAATCTAGGAGGAGAATTGGAGTACTAAAAGAACTCATTACAGAATTAACATTAAAAAGAAAAGAAACAGTGGAAGAGAGACGAATATAATTTTCAAGGCTTAAAAGAAATTTTTAATTGCCCTGAAGGATAAATAGAAAAAAGACAAAATGTATTCCCAGAACAAATTGTTCTGTGCTGGGTTTCCCTCTCCTTCACATACTCTAGTTTTAGGACCTTGGGGGCAGTGTCTCAGAGGCCATCACAGTAAGGAAACTGCAGTAGATTTGGGAAAGATAGCTTAATATTTACTTCCTTTAGGGTCACCTAGATTTTCACATCCATGAACTACAACTGTCAAATGACATGGTGTTATAATCTCATGGTGAAGTAGATGTTAATTTCTCATGGATTTGTTAAATGTTTGGGTGTTTAGCCACAATTTTTCTGGTGTGAGAGAAGGGGATGAAGAAAGAAGGTAGCTGTTTCCTAATCAGCTCAATTTGTCACCCAGGTTTCGGGTGACACTCAGCTTCCTTCTGAACCCAGCAAGGAAAATAGCTCCCATTTCTGTGCCTGGAAAGAAGGCAATGATGGGTTTGGTTCTAAATCTAAGGTGGCTGAAACATTGCTCATGACACCTCTTTTCTGTGTGCAAGCATGCAGTGAAATACAACTTGGCTTCTAACTGGACCCCCCAAGCACTATCATAATGCAAATATCAACAGTTTACCATATGGCAGTAAGGTACAGCCTGCCCATAGCAGTAATCATATTTCCCATTCCTTTCCTAAAAATCTCCTGTAAAAGCCTTTCAGTCATGAGTATCTGTGGACATAAGCCTCAGACAGTATGAGAACTGTGCTTTATCTCCATTCTTTAGTGTCCATGCTGTTTTCATCCCCTTCCCATTCATCAGGCACACAGACCTAGGTCTGTAACCTTAAAAACAGAGAACACTTATCTTTAGGTGGGATATTTTTCAACTTTTTTTGGTTTTCTTTTCTTTTCTTTTCTTTTAAAAAATTAAATAGGGTGCATTAATGCCTATGTCAAAATAAAATCCTCAAACTCCATGTCATGTGCCAGAGTCCTTGTCTTTCCTGCAGAAGGCAAAGTATTTCTTTAAGTAAGCAATCTAGTCAGCTTGTGATTTACTGGCATAACTGAAAGTTACTTTTATCTACTAATTCCCTCTTTGTTTCCTGGACCTTGTACATTCAGAGAGTTTGAATCTGTGATTCATCAGATTTTCAAAAACTTCTGGAAAAGTACATTATAAAAAGCTAGTAAAAAACATAAGTAGTCACAATATGAAAGATAAAGTGCTGTTGGGAACGAAGAAAAGCTAAAGACAGAAAACTAAGTAAGAAAAAGGAAAAGCTTACCCTTCAACAAGGTGAAGGGGTGATGGTGGGGTGTGATCACAGACTTGTAGCACTATTTTGGTTGTCCAAAAAGAAATATATTGTTACATAAGTTGTGACTGTCCCATGAAAAGTAATAAAAATCATTTTAGAAGTAAAAAAAGTTGCAAAGAGATTAATTAACATGATTAACATTGTTTGTGTGTAAATGTCCTGAAGAAAATAAAAACTTATGTAGCTGGTAAATAAAGCAAATAATTTAAAAACTCTTGTCTATTGTCACACAAAGTGTCAGATTCTAAACTGATGAAAGAAAATGTTTATTTCAGACAATTTTCAGCTAATCTGTAAAATTCATGTGGTGATTCAAACTAAGAAGTGTAGACTTCAGTAGAATAAGAACTGTTTATAGTTTTGCCATCAATGATCACTTTGCTGAAAAGCAACACATCAAACATATTAAAAATTTTACTATTTGTAGTGATTTTCCCTTTAAGTAGAAAGATTTTGTGTGTTTTCTAAAAGAAATCAAGCAAACTAAAAATAATGCTTCCACACTGTTTAATTCTAACTTATCCAACTCATTATTATCTGATCTTTATTTTCTTATTTTTCTATTTCCACATTAATTTATTTCATTTATTGTCCTTTCATTTCAAAAGTTGAAGAATTGAAAGAAGTGGCATACAAAGATTTATGATAGAGAAAATGTAGACATTTTTGGCTAAGTGTTTTGTTCCAAAATGTATCACCACACAAGCTTCATAGGATCATAAAATCATAAAATATGCCAAGTTGGAAGGGACCCCATCAGGATCATCAGGTCCAGTTCCTGGTGCTGCAAAGGACAAGCCCAGAATCACCTCATGTGCTTGAGAGTCCCAAATGTTTTTTTAAGAGCTTTTGATCTTTATTTTGAAAAGTATTACTAGAAAATATTTAATACACTTTCAGTTATTCAGGAGAATATCAAAGTTAAATGATCCCATTACGTGAGGATGCAAGCCATATCCTTACAGCAGAATTTATATGATAATTCTTTATATTACCAAAAAAAAATTTAAAAAAAAAAAAATGTGAGTGGGTCACATGGTTTTTCAAGCTTTGAACAGAGCAGTTGTGCCAGTTCATCAGGAAGCAGACACACACGACACACACTCACTGCAAGGTTTGGAGGTGCTTACAGAGCTGTATCTTTTTGTTCCCTCTCCAGGGGACTGTCACACACTGCACAGTGACTGTCTGTGTCTAGTGCTTGACATTACCCCTCCCATCCCTCCTGTCCCTCCACTCCATTTTGTTCCATTGGGAACCACTGGGATTTTGGGACCAAGTCTGAAAATGCAGTCTAATATCCTTCATGACTGAAAGTCTTCAAAGGCATAACAGAATATCTGAAGTTATGGCACTGACCAGACTAAAACAGATATATCTGCAGCCTCTCAGGATCAGAGAGAGCAGCACACACATCCTGTATTCACCAGACTATATCTGTGTGTCTCTGTGTATGTTCTTATAGAACACCCAAAAAAACCTGTCCACAACCTCATGTGCAGCACCTGTGCCTGCATCACATGCAGGCCAACAGGTACAGAGGGGGCTCCCCAGATGGTGACACTGTCACAGAATGTGCAAGGGATTTGGGGAGGAGGGCAGGATGGGGCGTGAGGGCAGATCTGGCACTGTTCTGGTATGACCCAGCTCAGGCCATTCAGGGGGCAGCTGGTGGGGAACAGATGCTGGTCTGGAGTGCTTTAGAGAGGAGTCAGGATTAAGGGCTTTTGAGGCAGCAACAGGAGAGTGGCTGGAGGTAGGAACAGAGTTGAAGTGGAGCAAGAATTCAATGGGAAGAGGAAGACAAAAGTTTGATATACATATAAGAGCGTACACATATATAAAAATACAAAATAAAAATAAATCCATGTACACAAATGCATCCATAAAGAAGTGGGAAGGTGATGCTGGGGTACGTTTTGAGCCTTCTGTTTGAACTCCTGAGAAATGGAGCACCCACACAATGGCACAGGATCCTGACAGGAAGAAAATGCCTTTCCTTCATCCCATTTCCATGCCACACTGCTGTACAGGAGAGTCATCATTAAAGAATTTCCAGCCCCAAAGGCATGTCAGGGACTGATCTTTTTTTCCAGATTTGTTACAAGAAGTAGAGAGGCAAACATTTCTCCTGTGCCCTCTGAACATATTTTAGGAGCTTGAAAATGCCACATATTCTGTTGATCAAGGTGCCAGGGGAATTCCAGACACTGAGACCCATTTGAGGTTCATTTTATTGGAGATGGGGGAAGGTAAGAAGAGACAAAAGGCCAAACTTGTATAAGAGGCAGAACTGTAGACTGTGATTCTTTGACTTCAGTGATTCTACAGAGACCTTTTTCTATACCAAAAATAAAGACAAGTGTAAGTTGTTAAAAGAGAGTGATAAATTCTGTTTTCCAATTTCTTGAGTTTTACAGTTCCCTATAATAATTTGCATGATGTTTGGAATACATTTCATCTTCAAAATGTTGAATTAATTCTTATTATATTTCTCTAGGAACATTTTCTTGTCATTCCTTCATCTTCAAGAAAGCTTTCCATTTCTCTGCTTTTCATTAAGAGTCTTATCCTGAATTCATAGAAATTAAGAGATATGATATGTCAACACAGGTATAAATTATTAAAATATTAAAACTTTAATACAATCTTCAGAATGACTAAAAATTATGGCATAAAAATCTTCCTTTAGATTTCAGTAGTTGCTAAATGTAACAAATGTACATTCTTCAAATCAAAGATAAAATCTGACATTCTTTTTTCTTTTCTTCATGACATCCATCACAATGATGCCTCTCATCCAATTGAAAACATTCATTTCTTACATTGAATTGTCATCCATAGACCAAACAAATTAAACAGTACTAAAGGAATCTATTATAAAATTTTCCTACACTATATTTTTTTTTAATTTTATTTTTGTTCTAAATCCATCATGTGATCTTCAGAAAGTTTTTGATGGTATCTCTCATCAGAGTTCTTAAAGACTTTTCAGTTTACCAGCCTATTCCTGTCCCATGCAGTCTTGTTCCCTATCCTACAACCTTTGCCAGTATTTTGTAAATAACAGCTGGCATGGGAAAAGCCCTGGGGATTCCACAAATCCTCCTGGGAGTAAAGGCCTTCACACTTAATGAGGTTGTTTGTAAAATTTACTGAATCTTCAGGACAGGAGGATTTCTTTTGGATTTATCATTTAAATTCCTGTGCCACCAAAAAATATTTGCTTGCACATACCAGGGTCTTATATTTGCAGATTCTATTAACAAATCTGGCAGCTTTATGGAGCATGAATTGAACTGCAGTCTCTTTCATGAAACAAGACACAAATCACACCTCAGATCAAGTAGCATAATTTTCATAAATATTTCATCCACAAGCACAACTGAAAGGATAAAAAGAAGTTTTTATTTCATAATATATGGTGATGCACATATACACAGTTGTCATTTATTCCAGTTAAAGTTACCCTTTGGCAAGTAAAAGTCAGGAAAATCACAAACATTACCAAAGAACTTTCCCAGACCAAGACATTTAACTTCTTAGATTCAATTTTAAAAACTGATTTTCTGCACAGTAGAAATGCTTTCCCTCTGTAAAGTCTCTTTTCACAGTTATGGGAGGTGTCATTTGAACAGGAATTACTGTTCCCTGCAGAAGATCCTGTTGACTGACATCCTCTCCCTCATTCCATCTTGTAAATGTTTAGAAACCCCATCTCTGTAAGGTTTTTCTCCCTTCTATAACATTATTTAAATGAACTCTGACATTTCCAAGTACAAATCAATGGGAGACTTAGCTGCATTATGGAAGAGAAGGTGGAACAAAATGCCCATTTAATATGCTAAGTGCAGTAAGATGTTCTCAAACTGGCAAATTTACCTCTTTTCCTTGTTCCACTTTATCAGTTTATGCCTCTGTTCATATTATTTATGGTTAAAGGGTCTCACTGGTCATAAAGTTGGTTTATACTTTTACCCCCACAACTGATAGGGAGGATGTGAGGATACATGAGGATGCACACATGTGAATGTGTGAGCAATATATATGTATGTACATATAAGAGTATATATAGCTGTGTGTAAATTTATGTATATTTTATATGTATATATACTTATACATATATTTAAATATTTTATATAAATATTACATATAAATGTATTTACATATATATATATATATATATATATATATATATATATATATATATATATATTTGATATATTTGCAGTAATCAGGATTGTGACAATTTAGTACTTTTGCATACCAACAAAGATGACACTGGAAATTCCCTGCAGGGGCAGTCTTTTTGGAACTCAAGCAGAGACAGTAATTGGTGTAAGAGGAGGAGCATAACCATGAGATAAAAATCCCTGTCCCAGTGAGCTCAGCTTCTTCACCCCACCACAGCACCATTTTGACACAACTGTGGCATGCTACTCCCAAAGCTAATTTCCTTTTGGAGCACATATGGTGCAAAGGACTCTGCGCCAATGATGGCAGTATATTCAGGATTTTGTCTGAGGCAGCCCCACAGCCCTGTGTGTTTCCTTTACCATCCTAGGGCTTTTTGTGTCATTCAGATGCCAAATTCAGTCCAGAGTGAAAGCAATCGGAGGAAAGGAGAGGAGACAAAGAGACAGATCATTTGTCTTCAGGTTTATTTGCAATAATTGGCTAGAGAGAGAGAAAGAAGGCAGTGAGAAGGCTGTTCTATCCACTTTTTCCTCCCAGCAGGGAGGAACAATGTTTGGAATGAGAAATCTTTTCTGATGCAGAGCAAAGGCACATCTCCATGAATTCAAACAAGCTTTTAAATTGATTATGTGCTGAGAGTAACAAATTATGTTACAAAGAGAGAAAAAGCAATGTTTATTTCAATGTCCAAAGTAATTTATATCTCCTCAAACACTTTGAGGAGTATCTGATGCTGTCAGAAGTATTTTTCAGTACGATTTGTCTTGAACTGAACCTTTCTGTGATTTCAGGCAGCACTTTTAACAGAGCACATGCTGCACACATCTTCATGGTATGCCCAGGTCTTTCTTAATCACTTAATAAAGTAGAGTAATTTGTAATTGCTTTGTGAAGATAAAAACAACTACACCTGAGCAAAAAGGTACTGAACACAATTATAATTGTTATTACCAGCCTTCATTTGTCACTGATTACATCTGTGTTCTCAGAATCAGAGTGTTTCCAGATAGACTTCCTTGGGGACAGTGCATCAAGTCCAATGATCTTGCCACCCTTCTTCCCTGCTCCTGCAATGGTTTCTATGGGTTTGGCTGAGGGGGAGCAGATGTCCTGTTTACCAACCCTTTCTTCCAGAAAACTTAGAAATACTGGGTTGAAGTGTGTCATAGGGAGGAAGAGAATGAACTTGCCACTGTGACCATCTGATAATACCAGCAATGCAGAGCAGGGACTGATGAGAGGACTGATGGATTCTTCATCTTCAATTGATCTCACAAAATATGTGCATTACTCTGGGACAACGTATAAATGTTATCAGCACTTAGGAGAAAAAGCCAATGGGAGGTGAAAGGCTCTCATAGTTGCACTTTCATAGCACTGAGGTTACCTGTTGTCATGAGTTGCAGTGCAAAAATGTAACCAAAACTGTATATTCTATCACCATCTGATGAAACTGGGGTGTGTGTGGGGTGGTGGTGTAATTGTCTGTCAATGGCCAACTGTCAATAAACCTGCTGGGGCAGTTTTCTTATCTCTTCACAACCCAGCCTCCCTCCAGGGACAGATCTTTTGCTAATGGGCCATTGAGTCTCACTGAGAATTCCATCATCCCACTGGGAAATGCTCCAGACAGGGGGAGGAGACAAGCATTCCTACCTGGATAAAAATCTGGGACCTGGAACACCAAGGCAGCCTTTTCCACTGGATTCTCAGAGACAGACCAGGCCCATCTATCACCACTGGACCTTCAGTGAAAGAACTCCACTCTTTCTACAGGAGCATCACTTCAACAGAGCCACATCTGCCACTGGGACTGCAGCCACCATGGAATGGGACTGCCACCAACACCCTGACCCACAGGGTGTCAGGCTGTATCCTGACTCTGTCAGTGGGTTTGTTTGTTTATTTGTTTGTCTTACTGCATGTGTCTTTGTTTTATTGTTTATTTTAGTTCCCCTAATAAAGAACTGTTATTCTTATTCCCATCTCTTTGCCTTAGAGCCCCTTAATTTCAAAGTTATAATAATTTGGAGGGAGTGGGTTTAAATTCTCCATTCCAAGAGAGGTTCCTACCTTCCTGTATGCTGAGAGAAATGCTTTCCAATCCCTGGATGAAAACTGCTATGGACAGACAAAAGACGTGTAGGAAAGTAAATAGGGATATGCTTACCGGGACATGTTGAAACTGAAAAAAAATAAAACTGTCTTCTTGGATGTAGAACTGAGATAGACTATCAAGCTGGAGTGGCAAAAACGGGGAACTGACAACACGGCTGCAGCAGAAACAGGGCTGAGTGACTGGGAGGCAGGACAAGCTGTAATGTCAGATTTTGGGTTACTGACTTCTTTGAAACATAACTACACATCTGGGACAAAATTTGTTGAGGAGAGGTAAAATCTCAGTCACAAATCTATTTTAACACTGCTTTGCTCTTTGTACTGTTACCTAAAAACCATATCTGCTTTTCATTTGCACCTACAGCTATTAATAACTTGTTTTTTAGTGAAAGCAAAGTCTTTCATTACAACCCCTGTGCTCTGCAAGGAGCTGCACTTACAGACACAACCAAATCCCACTGCATGTACCAGCTCTGCCTTGGTGGTCAGCAGGACTTCTCCTGAAATAACCACTTGAAATAAATTATTATTCAGTGTATGTAAGACTTGGATGAACCAGCTCATCAAAGGCACTGTCAGTGTTCTTGTTTGAGGTATTTACCATGGCCATTTTTCAGATATTGCCAGCAGGGCTAAATGGATAGGATTGCTGATCTGTGGCACTTAGGGCTTTCAGCAATGGCAGTTGCATTGAAAAGGACTCTGCTAAGATGCAGCTCATTATATCACCTTTGTGGCTCTCCTGCTTTGGCAGCAAATAGTTGAGATTCTTCAGTCTTTATTTGCTGTTTGTTTGGGGTGTTTTTTTCAAGAAAAATCACTAGTGAAATCTGAAATCAGGAAAGAATAATGAAAAAAACATTGTAACAATTACTACAAATTGTTTAATTTTGTAATGTGTGACTACCCTTGTCTTTAGCGATTTTGTAGTTGCTCTAAAATTTGATATTTTATTTAATATTTTATATTTGATAGTCAGAGAATCTTTTTCTTTGTTCTTGATTACCATAGAACATATTATTAGAAAGAACATATTTTCATATTTTCATATCTTCCAAAATTAACCTGTTTGGTGTCTTAAGTAAATACCATGTGATGGTAGGAAATGTCCTGTTTGTCTTAGTTTTGAACTGTAATTGCACAAATTTAATTATTAGGATAGCAATTAATACTAATGATCTTGGTAACAATCTCCTAATATGATTGCCCCCTAAGTTCCAACTATATAGCAATTAAAAAATATTGTATGAATCTTTAAACAAAAAATACTGATATGTCAAAAACAATCTAGCTGGTTTCAAAATATTAGAAAATATTTCTAATTTGGTTTTGATCTCCTGGAATTTCCCTCCACTCAACCACCCCCCCCAGCAGAAGCTTCCACAGCAGTCAGTAACTTTGTGATAAGAGAGGAAACCTACAGTTTGATATTCTAAATTAATTCTGTCATTCAAATCAGGGTCTTGAATCTTGGTGTCCTCCATCCATGTTTGTTTAATCCAGCTAAATCCAGAAGCAGCCTTTAGTTTCTGAATTTATATGATGAAGTGTCTCATGTCCCCAGTTAGGGGCAAGGCACATAACAGAATCACAGGATAGTTGATGTTGAAAGGAACTTCACGAGGCCATCTGGTCCAACCTCTCTGCTCAGAACCATGTTGTGATGATTTTTGGATGGATTACAAAAGACTTGCATAATTAACATATCATTGATTTCTAGTCCATAAAATAATACACATTTTAAATCCAGTTGTACTTGTCATAGAATCTACTGTGTATTGCAAAAATATGTTTTCAATAATTTTTTTTTTGCATATCTGAGGATCAACCCAAAGTTAAGTGCTATTTAAACTAATTTGTTCTATCAAGGCCAAATTTTCACTTTTAAAACTAAGAAAATAAACAGATTTGGGGCAAAAAAAGAAGTTATGATTGTATAGTGAGTTTACCATTCAAAGCTATAAATATTGGATGCTTATGAGTGAGCAAACATCAAATCAGAGCAGAAGGATTGTGCATCATACTTGGCATCCAGTTTTAGGAATGGCAAAATGAGAATTTTGCATTGGCTCAAGAAAAAATGGAGCTGCAGTGGAGCAAAGGATTGAAGGTGATGGGATCAAATGGGGAATTGTCTTTGTCATTTATGATGTGATCATTGCAAAAATTGCAGATATTCTTAACAAATACAGCCCATGTAGAATATTGTCATATGCAGGCTAGATTCCATTAGGATTGATCAGGATTTAGGATGCTGCGAAGATTGAATTTTATATATATATGTGTGTGTGTGTCTGTCTGTGTGTGTGTCTAGTTTTTGCTTTGTTTTTATTTATTTTAAATGATTTTTCTTTTGTTTGTTTTTTTGAGGTTCTTTTTTGAGGGGTTGAGTTTTTTGTTGGGTTTTTTTTGTTTGTTTTTTTTTTGTTTGTTTGTTTGTTTGTTTGGGGGTTTTTTGTTTGGTTTGAGGTTTTTTGTGTTTGGTTTTTTTTCTCTTTGGTAAATGTATTTTTTAAAATTCAGAGATACAGAAGAGCAAGACTCACCTCTGCAGATGTGCTTGTTTTGTCTGAGGTAGAATTAATTTTTTTCACAGTGACTAATACAGGGCTAGGCTCTGGATTTGTGCTGAACACAGGGTTGATAACACAGAGATATTTTTGCTACTGATGAGCAGGGCTTACACAGAGCCAAGGCCTTTCCTCTTCTTGTGCTGCCACACTGGTGAGGGGCTGGGGGTGCCTGGGAGGCTGGGAGGAGACAGAGCAGGGACAGGTGACCCCAGCTGACCACAGGGATACCCCACACCATGTGACATCATGTTCTGTGTATAAAGTGGGGGGAAGAAGGAGGAAGATGAGGGTGTTTGGGGTGATGGAATTTCTCTTTCTCTTCCCATGTAACCATTATGCATGACGGATCCTGGTTTTCCTGGAGACAGCTGAACATCTGCCTGCCCATGGGAAGCAGTGAATTAATTCTTTTTTTTTCTTTGCTTGAGTGCACAGCTTTTGCTTTTCCAATTAAACTGCCTTTATCTCAACCCATGAGTCTTCCAGCTCTTACCTTTCCAGTTCTCTCACTGAACCTACTGGTGGGGGAGTGGGTGCCAAAAGAAGTGCAGAGCAAAAGATATTGAGCTCTACAAAAAGGGAAAAAGAAGAAGTGAAATATGACATTGAAACAGAAAATGCAAGTGACTAGAGCTGGAAAGTTATTTCAATTGTCATTCCTCCACTGGACCATACCTCTGCAGTTGACCTGGAATGACTGGTAGGAGGGCAGACAATATTCTTCTTTGCTGAAATTGCTGTCATTTAGCACACACAGTCTATACATAGCTGAAATAAAGCTTTTAATTAGACTAGAAAGACCAGCTTGAGGGCAGGCTGTTTCTCTTACTGTTTTAGTTAGAAAAGATGTCAAAAATGCAAGGTGAGAGAGAGCACAGACCTGAAATAGTGACAAAGTGCATTCATTTCTTTTAAAGCTTTGAACTATTCATGGTCTCTGTCCCATTCAATCCACCTGTGGGAAGATTAAGAGAATGTCTTCTGGCCAAAGGTAGCCAAAGGTAAACCTTTGATAGTTAAAGGTGCTGAGTACTTGCCCCTGCTATTCACTTTTTGCTCTGTTTGCCTGGCTTCTTGTAGTAAAGCATCTCAGACTTCTCACAGGAGCAACCCCTTTCTCGGAACCCAGGACATTCCTCTGGCTGTCCTGGATAATCCAAGACCCTGGCAAGGGGCTCAGAGACCTTGGCATGGAGTCAAAAACACCTGTGTCTTTGATTTTAGCCCACAGAAAAAATTACCAACTTTATGTGAGGATTTACAGGCCACAAAAGTTGGAATAGAGTGATAGTTAATTTGTCACAGGGTGTAAAAGTAGAATTTTGGGGTTTTAGAATGGGAGTTCAAGAGGCAAGATGGAGGAACCTGGGTGTATCCTGTCCTCCTTCTTCTTCTTCTTCTTCTTCTCCTCCTCCATCCTCTGCTGTGATGGTGACACTTTCTAATTGGTTTAGAGCAGAGGCAGATGGTCTATCATAGGTGATAGGTATTGGAAAATTATTGTAAATAAAGTACACGTAGTTCTTAGTATAAAAAGTCAACACCACCCTGAAGGCAATGATTGTGCCTCTGCTGAACAGAGCTCTGCAGGTTGGAGAAAGAATGTAATAGATAAGAAAAAATAAACAACCTTGAAAAGGAAAACTAACAAATCTCAACCTCATCTTTGGTCATGGGGTTGGGAGAAAAAGACTTTCTAATATCTTGGGAACCATCAAGATCATCAAAACCCGAGACCCCTTCCCAGCTTATCTGTGGGAGGCTGGAGATCAGCTCCACCTGGGGCAGGAAAGTGAGAACTCTGCAGTTATTCAGCGAGGCTGTAAATGCTCAAGCTTCTTCCGTGTGGAAACTACACCAGGAGCAGCGCTCCAAGTGACTTCACTTTACCCTTGACATATCTTGATATAACAAATATTTGTAGCTAGTATTGGCAGCAACTTCTCCACTTCTTGGTATGTAGGCGCTAGGAAAATGTAAAAGTGCTTCTTTTTTTACATTTTGCAGCTCTTTGCATTTTTTGTGGTGCCCAAAAACATTATCATTCACTATTTGAGAGCATTGTGCTAGACTGGCAAAACCAGGGCTGAAAACAGCACTATGTCTACCACTAAGTTGATGGTGCTTGTAGTATGTAAAGAAAAACTGTTTGTTTCCCTTTCAAATAATCTGGAAGGAACCATTTCATTAGTCCCCCTTCAAATAATAAAGAAAATTATTTATTTTGCATTTGTTTGCTTTTCAGTGAGAAAAAATGACCGGCTTATTAGCTGTTTGTTCATTTACTGTCATAGAGTGTGCATCAATTTTTAGGAAATTAGTCTGTATTTAATCTACAAAAAAAATTTAGTACATGCAAAATGCAAGCAGTTGATTCCATCAAGGTGACAAGGGGTAAATTAACTTTAATCCATTTTTATTCTAGTAATCACAGGGCTACTCAAAAGCCAAATGGCAGTGGTTTCGCTTGAAGAGGTGATCTGTTCTGCACAGCGCTCTATCATTTTAAGCAGAGGAGTGGCATTTTTCTATTGTTCATTAGCATATATATTAGATCCAATCTAGGCACAATTTTTACATTAGCTTGCATTGATTGCAACATGAAAGGGGCTAGTAATGTAATGCTACATCCCAGGCAGTTATACCAGTGCTTCCTGCTGGTACAACTCCCCCACTGTAGCATACAAGCTTTCCCACTGTGATCGACTTGTGTTGCCAAGAGAGGTGAAGATGTGGAGATTCATTTGTAGTCAGGTTTTAGTATATGAACTGGTGAACAAACTACCACAAAGCTAGAGAGTGAATTTACAGAGCCAGGCCATTTGCACAATTGTTCATTGGAAAATGCAAATTCATGTTAAACTGCTCGCCTTTGAGCAAAAACAACCCTTGCTACCTCACATTATATTGTGTGAGTCTGCCCAGGGCAGTTAGTATAGATTAACTGCTTGTCTGTAACTTCACAGAGTGTAGCATGTTTGTCACACACCCATATCTCTGCATTACAATTTCTTATATCGATGTAAATAAATTTAAAATGGAGAAGGAAATAATTACCTAGCTAATATAGGTGGATTTTCCAGTACCTGAATTGCCTCTTATCATATTAAGCCCATATTTTTCATTCATTGTACACTGTAAAAATTATTCATTAATTATTAATAAAATTAGTAATCTAAAGTCTGTCTCAAAATAAAGCATATTTCAGAAACAGGGTTAGTAGACATTCAATTTCCCCATAAAAACAGACAAAGGGAGTTGGCATGCAGACACATATGGGAGAGTCTGCTCTTGCTAATTTTGCTCTTTAAAAAGATGAATGAAGCACATTTATTTGCTGAGGAAGTCAGAACTTCATATTATCAAACTTTCACCGATTTTCCTCATATGACTTATATGAAAGAATTTGTTACCCTACAACAGTCACAACTAGGGAGTAATTAACATATTTTTTCTATTCCTGTGTTGAGCTGGATTGATCTGGGATAATAGATATAATGAGAGCAATCACAGGGCTGTATTTCAGACTTGAGAGGTCTGGTGACAGCAGAAACTGCCAGGATGGCAATGGTGCCATGAGCTGCCACCAAGCCAGGGGATAAACATGGTCTGGACAATTACTCCCCTGGGCACAATGCTGCTCCCAGAGATTTTCTTCAAGGCAGACACCTTCCAGAGCTGCAGGGGTGAGCTCTGGTGTGAGAAAATGTAACTGCACCTTCTCTTTTTGCTGCTCTTTAACTTCCCTGAGGAGCAACAGAGAAAGAATATTTCCTGGAAATCAAGACAATCAATAATTTAAATGCCATGTCTTAAAAAACAGATCATTAACTTAGAATTTGATATACTATAGTAGCACAAAAAAAAAAAAAATCTGTAGAAAATAAACAAATAAACAAACAATCAAAGAAGCAAACAAGAGTTGCTTGTTAAAAATATGGTTTTCCTTCATATTACCCTACTTTCCCTCCTGTCCTTGAGCCAGAGAAGACAGTTTAAAAATGTTTGTTTCAGGTCAGAGTGAGTATCATAACAGAGCATAATAAAATGATACCTACATTTGTGCATATAGACCTAAATCATAATTTTGATTTAAATTGGGTATGATTACATTTTTGTGTCAGATATATCCTCAAATAATTTTCTTTCTACAACTGTATTACTGTATAGGAAAAAAAAACAAACTCCAGTTACAGAGTTTCTAAGGTTTCAGCAGAAAATTGATGCCTTGAATGACCACTTTCAGGCATTTCCATTTTCTGGGGATTTTTTTTTGGCATTATATAAAGTGTGTCTATTTACAGAACAGGGCTTTCCCATTTTTCTCTGAAATAACAGTGAAAAGCTCAGACTTCAACTGGGACTATTGAAAATATTTCAGAACACCTCAGAAGTAAGTTTGAAATATGGATACATGTCTTTTTTTATTCCTGTTCTGTTATGGTGATAATACTTTCCATGAGGAAGATTTTGGTTATTTTTAGAAAGGTGAAAACTACCTCAGTCTTTATTTCTACAAAAAAAAAAAAAAAAAAATTTATATAATACATATTTTTTAGTTCTGACCTAGCAATTTCAAAGCAGTAAGCAGTTCTGGACTGGAGATACCTGCTCTTTGTTTAATTTAATTATGTTAGCCAATTAGACAATCTGAAAGAAAAATGTGGATGTCACCAGTCAGGAAAAAGGGAATGTTAGAAAAAGAAGAGCTGATAAAGTTATCAGCTCCTGAGAGACGAAAAGAGAAATTGGTAATTATTGACTACGGAACACTGAGTTATCTGGAAACAGCTTGAGAAAAACTGCAGTATGCCATAACACTAATATCTCAATTGGCTCAATGGCTTTTCATATCTTTGGAGGTCATTCAACTTTGAAAGGTAAATTCTGTGAATTCCTGTGCTCTTGTGACATCACATGTTCCACGCAAAGTTTTATACAAAGTTCCAGTCAAGGAGGTTAAGTCTGGATGAATTGGTCTTATATCTAGCATCCATTGAAATCAATGAGAATATTCTCAGTCACCAAAACCAGTTATTGATTATTATAATGATATTATTTGTTGCTATTATTGCTGTCACTACTACTGCTATTACTCTTGCTATTCTGTACCTTTTAAACCAACATTTAGAGAAAAAGGGTCTTTCACTTAGATGGAGTCAAGTATTTGGTCTGGAGCCTTCATTAAGGTTCTTGAAACCAGCAAAGGTGCAACAAATGTTCTGTGTGAATTTATTAAACAAAAGATACTTTACAATTATGAATTCAAGCCCATGGTTACAATTGTTCACAAGTGCTCTCATTTTAGCTAAATGACACTCTTTAAAAATTATAAAGGAGAACAATTTGCAAACCTTAAGTAGCTTACCTCCCACAGTATCTCTAAAATGCAGGTAAATTAGCATTCCTTTTTTTTCAAATAACAAACTGAGGCAGAAGTCATTAAAACTTCTGATTTCACAGAGCTGCTGACTGTTTCCACACTTTCTGCTCTAGAGGACTCTTCTCCAGGAAGGATTGCAATATTTCACACTGCTTTCATACCTCTCCAGGAAACTAGAGCCCAAAGCATCAATCACATCAATCACAAAATGTCTTTTCATTACACGAGCTCTAGTTACTCAAACCTAGCACAAATTCCCTCTCATGAATGCATCTTGCATAGAAGCAAACACCCATGTTGAGACATCCCATATAACTGCTCTCCTCTCCTGTCCCAAGACAGCAGTTCATACAGGAATAATGGCAGCTGGAAGCCAGCAAGGAGCACCTGAAACACAGACAAACTGAGTCAGTAAGGAGGCGTGACTGTTAGATTAAAATCTACTGAAAACAGTGAGGGTTATTTTGAAGTGATTGCTTTCAGTACCAGACTAAGCTTCCTCAAGTTCAAGTTTGCGTGGTGTTGTTTTCCTTTCATCAATTTACCCAGCTCCCAGGAAGTCACCCAGATAAAACCAAAACAACTCAAGTTACAGTTTTGTTGGTTACTCAGGGAATAATGCAAAACTCAGGTCAGTAGTGTATCCAAAATATTTTGAAACTGAGGATTTCAAGTTAGTTACCACAACATTAGAAGATACCCTGCAACATGAATCATCCAATACAGACCTCCTTTCCCAGGTTTTGCTGATACTTCAAATATTTCTGGAGGTTAATTTACACATTTTTCACACGAATCCTCTGCTTTTTTCTGTCACCACTGGCAACTGTCTCATCTCATGTAGTCCTCAGTGTCACAAAGTTGGTGGGGTTGTTTTAGCTTCTCCCTTCATTTATTTTCCCCTCAGTATTGTCATTAAATATACTGCTGCTATTTCTATTATATCTGAGAAATCCAGTCATTCCTCTCTGTCCCTACCAGCAGAACATGTGTTCCCACTACATATTGCTTCTTTGCTGCAACAGAAACATTTCACTTAATAGTGCTGTCATTAAACCCAGCTTACATTCATTTCTTTCAGCAAAGGAGCGTGCTCCAAACTCATCTTTTTTTTCTCTGCCGCCTTCTGCAACTCAGGCTCTGCTACCTTCTACACATTTGGCATTTCAGATGATGTCCACTGCTTTTCTCCCCTCCCAAGGGAATGCTGCAGGACTTCTTAAATTTTTGGTGCCATGTTTTTCCCTCATGTGGTTAGTTCCCTATGTCTTCCATTATTTCGGTGGTCTCTCACCCTCTAGGAAAGAAATAAACTAGTTACAAGAGGAAAAAAAGAGGAAACTATGATTATGGAGAGGCAAAGTCAATGGGAAGAGGAAGACAGTTTGATATACATATAAGAGCGTACACATATATAAAAATGCAAAATAAAAATAAATCCATGTACACAAATGCATCCATAAAGAAGTGGGAAGGTGATGCTGGGGTACGTTTTGAGCCTTCTGTTTGAACTCCTGAGAAATGGAGCACCCACACAATGGCACAGGATCCTGACAGGAAGAAAATGCCTTTCCTTCATCCCATTTCCATGCCACACTGCTGTACAGGAGAGTCATCATTAAAGAATTTCCAGCCCCAAAGGCATGTCAGGGACTGATCTTTTTTTCCAGATTTGTTACAAGAAGTAGAGAGGCAAACATTTCTCCTGTGCCCTCTGAGCACATTTTAGGAGCATGAAAATGTCACATATTCTGTTGATCAAGGTGCCAGGGGAATTCCAGACACTGAGACCCATTTGAGGTTCATTTTATTGGGGATAGGGGAAGGTAAGAAGAGACAAAAGGCCAAACTTGTATAAGAGGCAGAACTGTAGACTGTGATTCTTTGACTTCAGTGATTCTACAGAGACCCTTTTCTATACCAAAAATAAAGACAAGTGTAAGTTGTTAAAAGAGAGTGATAAATTCTGTTTTCCAATTTCTTGAGTTTTACAGTTCCCTGTAATAATTTGCACGATGTTTAGAGTACATTTCATCTTCAAAATGTTGAATTAATTCTTATTATATTTCTCTAGGAACATTTTTTTGTCATTCCTTCATCTTCAAGAAAGCTTTCCATTTCTCTGCTTTTCATTAAGATTCTTATCTGATTCCCATCCAAGTAAATGGAAAAATAGTGCTTGTGTTACAAATAAATGAACATGTACTTGGATTTCTCTTTCTCCTCTGGGATATTTTTTACTTAATTCTTTCCTTTTTATTTTGATTTCTTTGTCATATGTGTTCCCTTAGATGATTCTTAACTCCTTTGTTTAGCTTGCGTCAGTACATAATTTATTCTGCTCTCTATACTGTTCATCTCATTCTCCTTTATTTATTTTAGGTATTTTATTAATTCTACTTGTCTGAATATGTCCTATTCTCCTTTTGATCATTCATTTTCCTCTCGCTTTTTATATTTCTTCCACTATAGCAGACATTATGGAATGTTGGTCATGTGGGAAAAGCATGATGTTTTTGAGTTCTTTGGGTCAATAGGTTTGGAAACAAATAGAATATGCAGGAGTATGAATAGATCTGTTATGCCTCCAAACTATTTTTATGAGTCATTTAAAAACTATTTTTTTTGAGAACATGTACCTCTGTGAAACTCAGTTATGCCACAAATGGACAATGAGATAAAATAAAATCTAGCCAGCACCTCTGAGAAAGGTTGGGGAGAAAATCAGCACAGTGCCAGTGTTTTTTAGGAGTAGTGTGTTGTGTGGGCACTGTTCATTTGGATAGTTTGTTTTGTTTTCTATACAATGCCTATTCTTACATTTTAGCTGTGTTGTCATTGCTCTGTGTTAGCAGTGTAAATTAAAACTCAACACTGGATTTCTTACATAACAAAATAAGCTAAAATCACTTGCAGTAATTCCTGAATTAAAAGCCATCACCTTTTGTGCTAATATACACAGTCAAAGGAGTTTTTCCTGTTTTACCTCCCACATTTCGAGGCCATATGCAATCAAAAGCTGATTTTAAACAACTGGAAGTAATGTTCTACTGCTGTACCAAAGGACAGGCTCAAGCCCTTGATATTTCTCTCACATTTTTCATATTGCTGTTCTGAATCTCACAGGTCATTAAATAGGATAACTCTCTGCCATGGTTTCAAAAAACACTAAAAATTCCTTGCATTTCACCAGCTTTAGAGAGAAAGATGACTTTTAGAAGTTGATGCACCAAATTACATTCTTTTCTTTTTTTTTTCTGAATATCTAAAAGCATCTGGGATTTTTGCCTTTTTCTAGAATAGCAGTGGTGCTTCTTTCTCTCTCAGTTGGTTTAGTTTTTGGGTTTTGTGGTTTTTTTGTTGTTTTGGTTTTTTTTAAGGTAAATGAGATTGCCTTAGAGCCTGAGCCAGGTGAGAGGTGAGCAAGGCACCCTTCCACAGGTTCCTTCTACACTGTGAGCATGTTTGACAGAAGGAAGAATAAGCCAAGAATATGGGTAAGATCCACTGAGATATAACAAGCTTCTTCCCAAAAGAAATGTGTAGACAATCTCAAGTTGGCTCTGCACAGGCACCAAATGAAGAGGATGCAAGATTACACCATTCAGACATGCAGGTATGAGGCTGTGCCCCAGTTCATTCAGTGGGGTCTGAAAATTAAGCTGACTCACTGCCCATACTTTGGGCTGCAGCAAATCTAGGTCCTTTCTGTCGGCATTGAACTCTATAAATAAATCTATATGTTCCTCAGATTCTATAGCTGCAGGAATTTTGGAAATTATTTATAATAGTTTATGTAAGAAAGGCTAGTGATTTTGCCTGCATCTGGGAAATTGGAGGGTGATAGGCCTGTCTGGTCATTAAATGTGAAAATAGCAGAAGCTCTCAATCATGACTCAGCATCTCTTAAACATTATGGAAAGCAAAAGCCATGCAAACAAGTAAAGCAAAACAATTTACTGCTTCCCATAGCTGTGCAGGTGTTCAGCCATCCCAGGAGAGCAGGACTCCATCACATGTAATGGTGACTTGGGAAGACAAACTCCATCACATGCTCCCTTTCCTCCTTCTTCTCTCCACTTTATATAATTGTGATGATGTCTCATGGTCTGGAATATCCCTTTGGTCAGTTGGGGTCACCTGTCCTGGCTAACCTGGTTTTTCCTATATTCATAAGAAACTACTTAGCCCACATGTAGCTTACTCTCAAGAAATTGTCCCTCTGCAAGATGAGAGGTATCAGAGGGACAGGGTTAAACATGCTGAAATGTAGGAGATGGCCTTCACAAGTCACTCTGAATTATTAATATTTTCAGCATATATTTATTATTTTTTATGTGCACACCCAAAATAAGGCAAGTTCTCTGTTTCCTTTCAGAACAATGTCAGCTTTGTGATTTAGCTAGTAAAAGGTCTAACAGGAATGGCTGAGCATTGTATCATGCATCTTGAAGTGTTGCGCCAGGGCTGTATTGCCAGGGCAGAATTATAATTTTTCCCTTGCTGTCCCTCACCTTTGACTGAGAGTTTACATCTTCCTCCCTTTAAATAATTTTTACAGTATTACTCATTATTTCAACCACTCTGATTGCTAATGAAGATAGCAGAGAGTACTGTAAAGACCATTTAAGGATCCAAGTCATACCAGCTTCTCTCCAGCACAGCTCTCACCAAGGGGCACAGAGAATGTTGCTATAACACACTTCCACTCCATTAGCACTGAGAGGAGACAAAGTTCAAAGGCAGCTCTTTGTGCTCCTTACACTATTTTGTGAAAGTTTTTGCAAAAGTTCCTCAGCTTATTTGATCTCTAGAGCCTATTTGCCTTTTTGCTCTGTTTTGGCAACTTAAGGGAATATAAAGAAGCTCAATGTGTACATGTACCAAGATATCTAGCAGGTCATTTCTGTGAGAAAAGAGCTGAAAGTAAAATTTACACTGATGGTGAGTTGAAGCCACACCATTTATAGTACCTAAAGTGCTCATCTCATTTCTTTTGCTGCAGCATTGCAGATCAGAGAGGCTGAGGTAGATACCATGTGAAATTAATCTCATTTATCTTTAAATGTCAGGATAATGTTACACTTGATGTCTACATTTTGACATATTGTACTATACCACCTACATTTTTAACATTTCTTTAACCTGGGGTATTAAATTGTTTGGAGGGCTGAAAGTGGATATGGATATGGAAAAAGAAATCTTCTTCAGGTATGCAGACACACACCAAATGATGGAGGCAGTAGTATAATCTTCCCACTCTCTCCTATGAACACCTCCATTATGTCCAGACTTTTTTATTCTGTTTTTTCCTTCTTCCTTCTTTTTCTCTTTTGCTTAGAACAGCACACTAACAGCAGACCTGTACCACGAGCAGCTTCTTCCTTCCCTGATTTCTTTTTTAACACCATTTGATTTGATAATTCCATATTGGGTTCCTTTAGTGCTTTACACTCTTCTATAATGAGCTAATTAAAGATATACGAGATCTCTTTATTGAGGCATATGCAGGCTGTTCTTTTTGCGTTACTTTTTTGTTTCTGCTGTGAGTCAGACCTTTTTTTCCCTCCCACAGTCTCCTCTTACTGGGTGGGAGGTTGTTTTTTTTGAGAAGGAGGTCAGAGAAGGTTATTCAGAAGCTCATTCCCCCACTTGTCTTCTGGCACTGTACTAAAAGGTTCCCCATGTTCCCTGGGATTTTTTTGCCTTGTCAAGTAAAGTACACCAACAGTACTTCATTACTTAGTTCAGCTGCCTTGCTTACCAAAAAAAAAGAAACCCTCAGCTGCTCTACTGAGCATGAGTCTGCTGTATTTGCTTTCTGGAGGAGAAGAAATGTGATTTCAGCCTCCTTTGCCACAATTAACACCAGTACCAGTTATTTGTTCTTTCTGCAAAGATGTATCATGAGTGTTGTAGCTTTCTGCAGGTTTTATCTCCCATTCATATAAAAAATCTCACTGGTCAGCTCTGTAGGTCTGGAGGGGCAAATGCTTGTAGCCAAACTTTTAACTTGAAAGCAGAGGTTTTGAATTTTACTGTGACATGAACTCAGTTCTTCCCTTGTGTTGACTAGCATATTCTCTTAAGGTGAACTGAAAACCTTGTGAATACAGGTTTTTTGAAGCTTCCTGGTGAGATGCAAGGAAAGCTCAGAGCTTTTCTGGGATATGAACAGTATGCTGGTGGGTGTCCTTCTCAAGTTTCAGGCTGAAGGGAAGTTCCAAAATCTGTGAAGTGCAACATTTCAATCCACAGTCAGCTTGAGCCGTGATCTCCATCTGGGCTTTTAATTTTTCTGTGTCTTTTCTGGGTCTGGAGATATTAGAGTAGATCATGCAGCTCAGTTATGCTAGGGTAGTTTGAAAATTATCTTGAACTCTGCCTAAGCAAAAGAAATTGGTCAGTGTGCTCCTGAGATCAATCTGTAAACTGTCAATTCCTGGTGGCACAGTAACTATTATGGTAAGTAGAAGGACAGATAAGCTGACCAGATTACAAAAATGGAGATGCAGTGTCTTCCAGAGATATTTCCTTATGGGACATAAGGACACACACACTGTCACTAAAACAGGACTAGTCAGGAAATTTGTAGCTGTCTATTCCCTTCTTGAACAACTCATTCTGAGAGGAGTAAGGGAAAATTTAGATTTGTCCATTTCCCTTCCCTCCACCTTCACTTAAAGCAAAAGGTCCCCCAATCAAACTTCCAAGTACTTTCTTTGGTCAAAGCCACTTGGCAGAGTTATTTAGAAAAGAAAAGATGTATTTGAACAAATATTCTGGTCATCTCTTTAACTCATGCACCACAAAACCTTGTCTTTAGCATCAACAGGAAGGTATTTTCACCCATGCACTAGTGTGTGGTGAGAAAACTAATCAGCCTATATCTATTCTCTTCCAGTAAAAAAAATAAAACCATTCTCTGTTCTCTACTTTTAGCACTTTATTTGTAACTGGAACTGCCAATGATTGCAACTATCCTAAAAACATCTTCCTTATTCCTGAGGCAGCCATAGAGATGTGTGTTCTGAATCCCCAGTACACTTTATATCTTCCCTGCACACCTGCAGAAGGACCTTTTTGCCCCAGCAGCCTGAGTACTATAATGTCTTTATATATATTGGTAGAAAAGCAAGAATTTTATTATGTACCATATCAACGGTTCTGAGATAAGAGAAGAAATGGGAAAATATGGAAAATAGTAGACCTTTACATCTGTTAATGCTGGTTTCCTAGGCTACCTTAATCCCGTTGTTACATATGGACAGCCAGCATGGTAGCCAGAGGAGAATTGCCTAAAACCAATAATTTCACTGTGGAAAGAAATTTTTGGGTGTTTTCTGTCACAGATCAAAACCAGGGAATTTTTAAACCTCCGTATCAGTAAAACTGCCATTGCAAGGCATTAAATTTATTATCCTACTACAATTTCCATATTTTATTTTCTTATTTTATATTTTATTTCATTTTCTTATATTTCACAAGTCAAAACAATTAAACACAGTACGAGGCAGTATAGGAAACTATGAAAATTTCATAAGCATGTTTGCTACATTTGAGTGGTAAATGAATTCACGAGGACTTATAAAATTGATAAAAGTTTTAAACTAGTGTAACATAATTAAATCTGACATTTTATGCATGAGATTATGCTGAGAGGTAATGTAGTAATTTGTGATCAAGCGACTTGCACATTCCTAGTGTTGATTTTTTATGCTGTTACTTAATTTAATCCCCATTTATTTCCCAGACTGCAACAAAATACAGTACTCTTCTAGTAATGTTTACACACACTGTTATGCCTCTGGCATTACACATTATTATGTCCCTGACATTATGTATAAATCATGTACAGGATTACCTACCTGTTAAAATTTTCCAGAAAAAAAAAAAAAAAAAAAAAAGTGGGGCTGAATTACTAATAAAAATGAGAAACCTTCAATTCTGTTTTGCAGCAACTTCAAGGATGCTGTTGTAGTGCTGTGGCAATTGGGACATGGTACCCATTAGGTTTTCTTTTCCTAGGGTTAATGCATTAAACCAAGCACATGAAAGGATATAAAAGGATGGAACTGCCTATGCCTTCCCTCACCTAGACACAGCTGAGCTAGCCATAAACACAAGAGTATGGGCTGTAAAAATAGGGCACCTTCAGCAACACACACCTTAAGGAAATCCCAAATTGTGGCAATGAGGTTGTTTCTGGTACTTGAGCTAAGCTAATATAAAGCTGATGACACTGAAGCATAGACATGGGGTTTTAGTTCTTGTTGATGTAATCATGTTTTCAGAGCTTCACAGGTGGCTTCTGAATGTTCTTCTGCTATGCTGAAGATTATTTAATGGCCTTTTTTTTCTCTCCTAAAATTGGAATTTTGGGTTGTATACAATATCTAACTCAAAAAATCTTATTCTATTCTCACTTAATTTTTTTTCCTGTTGATATATGAATATCAGCACATATACCTATATAAATGTTGATATATTTAATTGCTGATAAATATTGACATATCTTTGTTTATGTATTCATATATATATATATAATCTTTAAAAGGAATCAGTACATCACATTTTGTTCAGGTCAGATCTTTTAGAGACAATGCATCCTTTCCCTGGCCCTGATCTGTAGAATAGAGTATGGCCAATGTACTTACTGAAATGTTTGCTTCTGACATACAGTGATAACATAGTTGTTCTGAGAAATGGGGACTTACAGGTCTGATCTCAAATACATAAAATAATATAGCTCCAGATAACTACTTCCTTGCTGACTGTAAGAAGTTGTTTCAAGGAGTGATAGCTCTTTAAATTCTGCCCCATCTCTCAAGTTCTCCAGAGAACTAGCTGTTACTCAAAACATCTTATAATATCTCCAGTAAACAAACAAAAAAATAAACTGGGCTTTGCTGACTAGCAAGCTGAGTTACAGAGTATACATGACCAATATGCACACAACCTAAAAGTAATTCTCATTTAATCCCCAGATTTACCTTTCAAAAAGGAGTAAAATAAAGATGATTTTAAATGTTTTCCTGAGGTAAAAGCATTGGATTAACCCATCAACTAGAAACCCTAAGTTTCACCTTAAAGGTCTTTGTGAAACTCAGCTTTTTGCCCTGGAGCTATACAGAAAGACATCAACTTAGATTTATCTTCAAATTAAGTTATGTTAGTATCATTGCATCCCTTGCAGTGGATTTGCATAAATGCAAATCAGGCCCTCTCTATCTTACATGACAGTAAAGAGAGTTTTTCAAGTTCTTTAAGGTATTATCTCTACCCCTTTAATGAGTTAATTCTCCACTCATAACATTTTAGCTATAAGCTGTAGAAATTAAACAAGGTGAAATGTGATAAGTTATCATTTAGAGTCTCATGTTTCATTTTTCCATCTATATTGATAACTCCTGAGAGTCATCTTGAGGATCAGAGAATGTAAGAAAAAGCTCAGGAAAGTTTTACTCTCTCTCACATAAGAACGGCAAAGACAGTTATTTTTTTCAATACTTTTGCTATAAATACCAATTTTTCTCTTCTTGACAAAGACCCATTATCATTCAAAAGCTTTTTGTGAATCTCAACAAAACTACAGAAATTATTTCATTTGCAATGAAAAGTAAGAAACAAGTATATGTCACATCATTTATAGTACTACCAGGGACATTTTGTTCACCTCTACGGCAGCCGAGAAAGTAATTATCAACAGAAGGACTTGACTGCAGCATTCATGAGATGGTGTTGGCACCAAAATCCTTCTAGAGTGGACCTTTCATTTTGCTTTATTTCACCTTTGATAGCAATGTGACGACTGAATCCACTCTTTAGTAAAACCCAATAATGTGATTTCTATAGGCACAAACAAAACTATCCTAGAAAGATTTGAGGTAACTCTGAAGAATTTCATCCTACTTCTTATCTACAAGTTTAGAAACCCTGGCATTTGGAGCTGGCATCCCTCTTTTTCCCAGGAAGTTGGGTTCCTGAGCCTAGGGCTTGCTTCAGCTGCTGCCATGTTCTGGCAGCAAATATCACCTTCTTTCATATTGTGCCCTGAAATGAAAACTCAAAATCTCTTATTCAGTTGCTCTTGCAATCATGTAAGCCATGCTATGTATTTAATAACAAGTGTGTGTATTTAAAATGGATATAACTTACCATTTTTAGGTAAAATTTACACAATCCACTGCTAGAGAAGCTCAAGTTTTCATGTGCTACAGCTGAGTTTAAGGAGAGGATAATCTTATAAGCAATGTTTTCATAATAAGCTGGATAATCAAAATTCATGTGACAGATGATAAAGTAAATCACTTTGGGCTCAAACAAGAATTTATAAGCCATGGAACATACTGCAAAACATGACCAGGTATGTTTTATTATTTTAAATTTTGCCATTTGCTTAAATATCAGTCAGTGATCATTGGCAAAGCAGGAAACAGCATTCATCTGACCAAGTTCAACATTCTGCTCTGAGAACTGAGCTCTCAGCCAGCTTTAATTACACCCTACTTTGGATAAAATCCTGTTACAGGGTATAACAGCAACAATAAAGGTATTTAGGAAAAGACACATAGGAGCAAATTGTTGCAAGGCACATGACTTCTCTAATTCATAGGCATTGTTAGTATGGGCAACATCATTAAATAGCTTATCACAGTCAAAAGCCTTCTCTGAAGGCAGATGGTCTACAATTGCATGATTTTATTTAGGTTTTGATTTACTTACTGATCTGAAAAGACTTTATTTCATTTTACATGAAAATGAAAAAGTCAGTTGCATTTTTGTACAGATATTCAGTTGATATATCAGTACAGATATTCAGATATTCAGTCAGTTATTCTTGTACAGATAATTTCATATGCTTAATTATCTCAGTAGGATATGTTTTGTTAATGCACGTGTTTTGCTTTGAACATATTTTAATTTGCATTTGTGGCAAGACATTTCAGTCTTCCCTCTGCACTATTCCCTGTCCTACCAGGGAATCCTGGCATCACCAGAGTCCTCCTCTCACGTACTCCCCTTTGCCCACGAGCCTCCTCAGTTCAGACCTCTCTTAGTCCTGGCCTGAGCAATACTCCTGCCAGCCCAGGCCCTTGTCACACCCTGTCCCACCTGTCCTGGTCACCATTCCCAACATCTCTGATAGGATGGGACCACTGCAGGAGGTCCCTGTCCCACACCTCTCCCATTCCCTGTTCTACCAATGCTGTATCCTGATAGTGCCTTAGACATGGACATTTTTAACAGTTAAATCAATCCATGGGGAAGTTAGAGGTGTGATGACCATTTGTCAAAAAAGTCTTCAGGCAGCTCCAGCACTCAATGACAATTGACTGACAATGAGCTCATTTGTGTTGAAGACTGGGCTGGGATTTACTCCGTGTTTTTTTCTTTATTGCTAATTTGAACCCATCTACACTGGGAGGTTATTGCTGTGTCAGGATGCAGGTTAACTAAATGACAGCTCCTCTCAAACTCAAGAAATACTAAAGAGTTTAGGCAGGAAGAGGCCAAAGAGACCCTACAGCCTCCCTGTGAAGATGGATCTCATCCTGTCTTTCAGTGACAAGGAATCTGGATGAACACAAAATCTCAGACATCCTGGTCCAACCCCAGAAACAGCACCAGGGCAATGTCTTAGTGAGATACTGATAGTGAGTGTCTGATAGTGCCAAGGAGTGTCCCTCTGGCCAGGAGAATATTGGAGATTTCATCTCAGCTTGGGATGGTGACTTTCAACCCAGAGGAGATGCCCTCATTTTGAGAGTTTACACTTGGTCTTTCTTGTAGAATCATGCACTCTCTGCCTCCACACAGCCACAAGTTCGCTATGTCCTGAAGCAATGCCTAAAGGTGATATCAAGAAATATTGCTTCTAAAATTTTGACAAAGTCATCCCATTTCCAAAGATAATGAAGAGGTGGCATTCCTGGCCTCTACAGGATAATGCTGAAGATAGGAAGTACACCTGCAATTCAAATGTTAGAGGAAAATGGCCAGCTGTCCTGTTTGATGAGATGATCTCTTTTTTTATAGTCAGGTGTCCTGTTGTTTTGATGAGCTTGATACAGGCTGCCATTTGTCTTGCATTGTGGCTTTAAGATAAATATTTTAAATTGTACATTTCATAATGCAGATGTGAGGTGCTCCTGATTACCATGAAGAAGCTTGCTAAGCAGTTTTATTTTAATGTTCGAAAAAATGAGTTGGAAATTATCTTGGCATTGTACCAAAACCTATAGAATTAAAATGCAGGTTGATTGGGTTTTATGTTTGTATTTAAAATGGGAGTGTTGTAATGATGGTTTTGCTTTGTTTCATCTACTCTTTCTTCTGCAGTTCTTTGCAAGTGGTTTTGCAGAAATGTGCCTTATTTGGTCTCTTGGTTGTGTGTTTGTCAGTTTATTATCACTTTTCAGTACAACATAGAAAAACCCTAATGTGATAATTTAATGAAATTTTAATTGCTTAATTTTTGTTTTGATAGCTTCAGACTTAAATAAAATAACAATATTTTTAGGAAGTCACTTGGATATCATGAAACACAAATAAACTCAGCAATCAAAATATAATCAATTTTATTGGAAAAAATGTGTTTGGGGTGAATAGAGTGAGGATTGTTTCCTCTTCTTTCCCTTAAAGAAAAAAAAAAATCAGCAGCTGGTATACCCTGGAGGTTAAGTGAACTTGCTCAGGAAACAAATGGTTCTAGATGGTGCCAAGTGTGGCAGGAGAATAAAATTCTCAGCAAGGAGTAAATCAAGCATGTCTTAAGGTCAAATTCTTCTGGTACAAGGGCAAGTTTGTGTACAGAGTGCCTTTTTACAATCAGCAAGACAGAACTGACATAGAGATAGAATCATGTTTAGGATACTCCTCACTGCTTTTCCAATTGCCTTATCCAATTGCCTTTTCTCTGTTAAGAAAACTCATCATTCCAGTTTAAACATACAAGAAAATATCTTGCTGGAACTTAAAGTAGTTCTCTGTATGGGAAAGATTTGCATGGTCTGATCTCAAAATAATTGTGGTCCTAGCAAAAAACAAAGATTTCCCTGCATCAGAAGGATGATGAAATGCCTTTTCTGTCTAAAACTGAAAGTGCGGATCTAAGCATACTAATTCTGTATGCTATGCAAGAAGTTTGGGGAGATTTGGTATATGAAACTAACTTCTCTCCTAGACATTGCTTCAACTGATGTTTAGCTATTTTTCCATCAGCTATACCTCTGGGAGAGAAGTATTTTTGGTGTTTTTAACTTTTCAGATTTAAACTGAAAAAATGCAGAAGATATGCCACAGAAATCTGGAAGAAAGAAAAAAACCCAAAACTATTTAACATACAATTTTCCTGCCTTTTAAGATGACAATCTCAACACAGTTTTCCATAGGTCAGGAAGAACAAACATAACAGGCATATGTAGAAAACTAAATAAAAGCTTGAAAAGTAGCATCCTGGTATGGATCATTTAGTCAGAACTGCTGGGAGAACTAGGATAACTTCTCTGTTCAGTCCAACATCTTTGGACTTGGATTTTTCAGCTCTGGTCTTTATCAGTATATTGTTGAAGATGTTTCTCCTCCCTGACTAGGGGATGCTATAGGCAGGTTTTCCTGCTGCATGCCCAGCTATGGCATCTGCAGCCTAAATTGCTGTGCATCCAGCAATATTTGAACCAGCAACATGGATTTATGTAGCTTGTCTTACAAAAACTCAGACTCTAAGTCCATAGGTAGTTATAAGATTAACTTTTTTAAGGAAAAAATTACTGTAATAGGTGTGCTGGTTTGCCTGCCCTGCCTGCTACAAGATCATAAATCAGTGTACAGGGTTGTAATTTTGTCATTCACATCCTTTGGGAAATCCAGCTACCAACAATATGCAAAATCTGAGATGATCATCAATGTGTCAACTGGGAGATGATGCAACTAGTTTTGCTGTCAATTGGAAATACCTTCTGACTCAATTGTAACATAGCAATTATATTTCAGTCCATTCCCTGGCATTGCGTCACACTTGTTCCATTTCCAAGACACCCACAGGCAGGGGAATAATCATTTTGAAACTCATCATTTAGAACAAACTGCTAGAGGAGATATCCCTTAGGAACTCAGCACGCAAGCTACTTTCACTGTAGTCACAAACCTGCAGGAGGTCTGCCCTGAAGCACGATTTGAGCAGGGTGCTGGGATTAGATGATCTGCTGAGGTCCCTCCCAGCTTGGATGAACCCTGTGATTTTGTGAGGCATGGACTGGTGTCATGGACACTCAGTCAGGGCTGAGCTGTGCTGCACTGCCCTGGCATCAGTGATCCATGATGGGATACCTGCCACCCACCAGCTGACTCTTCAGTCACCACCATGTTCTGCTCCACTCTCATCTCAGTCTGAGAACTCCTGAGATCCTTGGATATTCATAAATCTATGGGACCAGATGGGATCCATCCCAGGGTGAGGAGGGAGCTGGCAGATGAGCTTGTGAAGCCACTCTCCATCATTTACCAACAGCCCTGGCTCACTGGTGAGGTTCCAGATGACTGGAAGCTGGCCAATGTGGCAGCCATTCACAAAAAGAGTGGGAAGGATGATCCTGGTAATTATAGGGCAGTTAGCCTGATCTCACTACTCTGTAAGGTGATGGAACAGTTTGTACTGAGTGTCACCACACAGCACTTACAGGATGTCCAGGGTATCAGGCCCAGCCAGGGTGGGTTTAGGAGGGGTAGGTCCTTAGGTCTCCCAGGTGACCCACCTGGTGGATGCAGGAAAGATTGTGGATGTTGTGTACCTGGACTTCAGCAAGGCCTTTGACACTGTCTCCCACAGCACACTCCTGGAAAAGCTGTCAGCCCGTGGCTTGGACAGGAGCACTCTGTGCTGGGTTAGGAACTGGCTGCATGGCCAGCCCCAGAGAGTGGTGGTGAGTGGTGCTGCATCCAGCTGGGGGCCAGGCACCAGTGGTGTCCCCCAGGGGTCTGTGCTGGGGCCAGCTCTGTTCAATATTTTTTTGATGACATGGATGAGGGTATTGAGTCTTTCATTAGTAAATTTGCAGGTGACACTAAGCTGGGAGTGTGTTGATCCGTTGGAAGGTAGGAGGGCTCTGCAGAGAGACCTGGAATGGTTGCATGGATGGGCAGAGTCCAATAAGATGAAGTTTAACAAGTCCAAGTGCCAGGTCCTGCATTTTGGCAACAACAACCTCCTGCAATGTTACAGACTGGGGTTGGTGTGGATGGACAGTGCCCAGGCAGAAAGGGACCTGGGGGTGTTGGTGACAGCAGCTGAACATGAGCCAGCAGAGTGCCCTGGTGGCCAAGAAGGCCAATTCCATCCTGGCCTGGATCAGGAATGGTGTGGCCAGCAGGAGCAGGGAGGTCATTCTTCCCCTGGACTGGGCACTGCTGAGGCCACACCTTGAGTGCTGTGTCCAGTTCTGGCCCCTCAGTTTGGGAAGGACATTGAGATGCTGGAGAGCATCCAGAGGAGGCAACGAGGGTGGAGAGGGGCTGGGAACACAAACCCTATGAGGAATGGCTGAGGGAGCTGGGGGTGTTTAGCCTGGAGAAAAGAAGACCCAGAGGTGACCTTATCACTCTCTACAATTCCCTGAAAGGTGGCTGCAGTCAGGTGGGGTTGGTCTCTTTCACCAGGCAGCAACTGGCAGAACGAGAGGACACTCAAGCTGTGCTGAGGGAAATATAGGTTGGGTATTAGGAAAAAGTTTTTGATGGAAAGAATAATAGAGTACTAGAATGTTCTGCCTAGGGAGGTGGTGGAGAACTCTTAAATTTAAATACATCCTTGGATATGTTTAAAAAAAGACTGGATGTTACACTTGGTGCAATGGTCTAGTTGAGGCATTAGGGCATGGGTTGGACTCAATAATCTTGGAGGTCTCTTCCAACCTAGTGATTCTGTGATTCTGTGATTTCTCTTCAAAAAATACTTCTGAGAGCCCACTTACCTTCTGAGGGACTTCACAGATGGCTTAACTTATTTTTGCTTTGACACTAGGACAAAGAAATGTTCCCTGACAAGATCAGTAAATCTGTGGCAGTGGCTGCTGGTATCAAAGCTTGTTCATTCTATTTCATGAATACTTCCTCTTGTGCAGCTCTTGCTGGTTTTCTTGAGCAGGATTAGTCTGCAGGGATGGGAAATACAAACCAGAGGAATTTTTGTTGTGCTCTGTGATTTAGGCCTATTTAATTTTTTCTCACATTTACAAACAAATAGGATAATTTCTTAGGGCTTCATAATTTTTATCCTGCCAGTATCCCACGGTGTGGTGTGCAGGGCACACAGAGGTCTGAGCTGGTGCTCTGGGTTGCTGCCATCAGCTGCAAGGAAGTGCAACCAAGGTACCTCTGCCCCAAACTCCACAGCTCCCACAATCACTACAAACCAGGTCACCCTACAGCTTGAAAAATATGAGAAATGTTGGTTACCTCTGCAACTCCATTCTAATCTAAATCAATAAAGATGTTGACATAAATTTTCCCTTTCCCAGGAGGAAATTTTGAGTTTTTCAGCAAACCTGCTATGGTTATATTTCATATTTTGAGATGGTTAGAAAATGCTTTTCACATTAACCACAAAATAGAAGGTAATATCTTGGCTTGTGAAATAGGAGAAGAGTTTGATTTTTCTAATTATAAGATTTAAAAAAAAAGGATAAAGAAAAATTTTAGACAACAATGATCAACTTATTGCAAACAAAGCTTGAATTTTCTGCAACATCACTCAAAGAAAAGCAACTCCTCTTCCATGAATGCTTCTGAATTAATTAAAAAAATTACTTCTTAGAAAAAGCTAATGATTTTATGACTTGCATTAGTGAAGTGAACAATACATATAGAAGAAGCTAACCTTTTTTACCAGTTCCCTCATGTTTAAAAAAAAAAAAAATAAAACCCAAACCAAAAAAAAAAAAAAAAAAAAAAAAAAAAAAAAAAAAAAAAAAAAAAAGAAGTACCAAGTGAAGGTTGAAATAAATATGAAGATAATATTGATGCAGATAAAGGATGAATAGATGTATTCAAATATTTGGATACACTGCATTTACCTTGCAAAAACATGAAAGCACAAACTAAATCTTCATTGTCAGGAGTAAGAACTACTGCATAATTAAAAATGTTGCTTTCACCAATGAATTCTTTATGAAGGGATGAAAAGTTCTAGTTTAGCATTGGAATTATTAATATTGTTATCATAAACCAATATTTTTCAATATTTTTCCTACTAAATATTTTATTCTGCTTTTTCAAAATCTTGGATTTTAAGAAGAGATACACTGCTCAAAGGAACCCAAGAACTGAGAAGGCTCGGTCATACAGCTGCAGAATATTTATGTAATTGTAACATTCAGTAAGAAATTCAGTAATGTTACCTAAAGAAATTGTGGAAAAAACTTTCCAAAACATAACACTTGGCCTCATGACTCTTATTGTTTCCAGTAGTTACAGCTTTAGATAGATAGACAGATAGATAGATATAGGTTTTGGTATAGATATAGATATAGGGATAGATTAGATAGATAGATAGATAGATAGATAGATAGATAGATAGATAGATAGA
>CM031857.1:105790827-105886588 GCA_018697195.1 Certhia americana
AGATAGATAGATAGATAGATAGATAGATAGATAGATAGATAGATAGACAGGTGTCTGCTAAGGAAGGCAGGAGCCTCTCTTGGAATGGAGAATTTAAACCCTCTCCCTACGAATTTTTATAACTTTGAGATTACGAGGCTCTCAGGCAAAGATATGGGAATACGAATAACAGTTCTTTATTAGGGGAACTAAAATAAGCAATTAAACAAAGACGCATGCAGTAAGACAAATAAACAAACAAACCCACTGACAGAGTCAGGATACAGCCTGACACCCTGTGGGTCAGGGTGTTGGTGGCAGTCCCATTCCATGTTGGCTGCAGTCCCAGTGGCAGATGTGGCTCTGGTGAAGTGATGCTCCTGTAGAAAGAGTGGAGTTCTTTCACTGAAGGTCCAGTGGTGATAGATGGGCCTGGTCTGTCTCTGAGAATCCAGTGGAAAAGGCTGCCTTGGTGTTCCAGCTCCCAGATTTTTATCCAGGTAGGAATGCTTGTCTCCTCCCCCTGTCTGGAGCATTTCCCAGTGGGATGATGGAATTTTATCAGTGAGATTCAATGGCCCATGAGCAGAAGATCTGTCCCTGGAGGGAGGCTGGGTTGTGGAAGAGATCAGAAAACTGCCCCAGCAGGTTTATTGA
The DNA here is from genome assembly GCA_018697195.1 of Certhia americana. Taxonomy (NCBI): domain Eukaryota; kingdom Metazoa; phylum Chordata; class Aves; order Passeriformes; family Certhiidae; genus Certhia; species Certhia americana. The sequence continues at coordinate 105,791,464 of CM031857.1, forward strand.
CAGTTGGCCATTGACAGACAATTACACCACCCAACACACCCCAGTTTCATCAGATGGTGACAGAATAGACAGTTTTGGTTACATTTTGCACTGCAACCCATGACATATATTAAACCTACATATTCCCTCTACCTCATCAAGTGTGAAGATGTGGAAGGATGAGCATTTAGAAAGTCACAGTATGAGCCAGCTGCAAGCAGTAGTTATGTTCTGCAGAGGACAATGTGATCTAATGCTGAGTATTTAGACTTATTAGACATGTAATTTTTTTGGCTCATAGAGAATTAGGAATAATCACAAGACAAGCACAATTCATTTTTTTCATTGGCATGCTTCCTTGTGTCTTTTTTCTGATCCAAGAACTATTTTCTCTCCAAGATTTTCTGTTTTATTCCTTTTTTCCTCAAAGTGACACAGACCCATATCTTCATCAGCTGTAGCTACGAGAACTCTATTTTTTAGTTATTTTGCTGTATGTGTTTAAATTATTTGTCTCATTAATTTATCTTTTAAAAATGGAAAGTAAAACCTCTATAAAATATCTGCATTTTAAACATACCTGCTGTAACCTAAAGACCATGCTCATAACACAAACACACAGACACATCAACAAGGTACAGCTTTTACTGTATTAACATTGAATTTAACTTTATTAGTGCCAAATAAAACCTTTATTAACAAGTAAAGATCAACAGCCAATCAATGAAAGCCAAGTAGCCATCACTGTAAAATAAAAGTGTAACACCAGAAATTGATGGGAATCTACCAGTTATTTTCAGAGAAAAAATTCTGTGGGAAATAGTTAAGTAATTAGAATCAACTTAGAGAAGAGAAGTGTTTTAGGGTGCAATTTCTTTCCAGACAGGGAATTCGATATTGAGTATTTACTGAACCCCTTACAAACTGAGGAAATGCTGAAACTGAGCTGTGTATTTTGGACCTGGCACTGGGGGGACCTAAAGAGGAGGTGGCTCTTAGGCACTGCTAGAGGCAAGTGCTGCTCAGTTTTCATCTGAAAGAGCTACTGACCATTTCCTGTGGAGAACCCTGTACACAGGGACACCATAACATTTACAGAGCTTCCATGCAAAGTCCATTCATCACAGTATTGATTCCTGCCTATGTCTGAAGTGTACCAGAGCAGAGAGAAACCAGAAATGAGATGCAGCCAGCAGAGAAATCCACATGAACTGCTGCAAGAACTGCTCTGTTTGGGAACTGCAGGGAAGACCCAGAATAATTGTTTTGGCAATGACAGAGGCAGCTCCTTCCTAGATTTTATCTTTCCCAATGTCATTTTTTCCTTTCTCATTTATGACTTCCTGTCTGGGCATGTTGTGCAATCAAGAGCAATCACAGGGCTCCCAGGAAAAATTAAAAACAGAATGAGATGTCACTGCCAGCAGAGCAGTTTGTCAAGCCTGCAGATGGGTTTTGAGGAGCTCTTGGGAAAGATACTCAAGCAGGCAAAGAAGGTTATTAGCTGGATGAACTAAGCAGTAATATCCACTACAAAGTTACATTATTTTGCCATAAATAACCACCAGAATCCATGCCCTCAATGCTTTTCTCTTATTTCTGTGTGGTATTTATGATCTCCAGCCTATGAAGATCATCGTTTCCCCATGAGAAGGAATTCTGAAAGGAAGGGTATGACAAAGCAAATCTATGTGACTGTCCCACAGAGTATTCTTCACCATGAGCAGAGCTTCATGTCTGCCTGTGTCCATTTGGGATTGCTGCCTGCAGTCCATGAGTTTCCTGTCAGGGTGCAGCATGGCCAGGGCAGGTAGCAAAGGGTCCCATGGGACAGACTGGGGCATGGACCTTCGCTGGCACCCTTGCCCATCTGTGAGGAACAGAGCTGAGCCAGGGGTGGTGATGAGGCACACCAAGAACCTCCCAAAAATCAGTGCATACAAGAGTTCAACCCAGGATTTCTCAAAACCACTTTGGGAGTCAACACAAACACCATATGCTGTCCAGAGAGTGAAAGGGAGAAGGCTCTCAGACTAAATTGTACACTGCAGCAGCTGAGCCAAGTGAGCCCCAGCAGAGCAGGACTGCCCAAAATCACTGCTGGGTGCTGGGAGCAGAGGTATCTGACGCAGCTTGTACAGGGTGATTTATAAATGGAAGAGAGGAAGCCTGTGACAAAGAGCCTGTTGCAAAGGGAGATGCTGCTGTCAGTATTATGGTAGAGGAGTGATTCACCTGGCAGTCTTTCAGATATACTGCTGCTACTTTCATCTCTGGAGAAAGTTTTCTGTATTTCCTATTAGAATGGAGAGCTTATGAATAGAAATGTGTTGTCTGTTGCTGTGTAAGGCACACAGTAAATATTGTGAATTCAGAAACATCCTGTAGAAGGACAAGCAAGTGTTACCGTCCTATTTATATTTTTAATAAGTATCTCAGCTATTTAAACCCACCTCATATTGTTGTCTATTATATCTCACAGCAGGCTCCTGGTAACTTGTTGGGAAAAAAAAAAAAAAAAAAAGTGAGTTTGCTGAAGTCATCCACAATATCTAGAGGAGCAGTGATGCCATGGCCCAGTGAGCTGTATATCCACTATGTGTGGAAGGTAGAGGACTATAGCTGACTGGACTTTCTCAAAACAAGGATCAGAGACTTCACCCAGACCACACACACCACTAGCACATCACTTCACAATACTTCACAATACAAGAAAGTTCAATAATGCCACTGGCCAAGTCATGTCTCTGCCTAAATTATTGAATGGATGCAGAAGTTACAGCCACTGAATTAAGGGCAGAGATTTAATTTTGGCACAAAATAGGCTCATTAAGTATATTTCACCCATGTTGCTAACATTGTTAATCTTTTTTAAAATGCTGTGAAATGTGAAGGCACACATAAAAAAATTCTGCTGAAAACACATCCATTAACATAGACCACAATAACATCTCTAAAGCTTCTGCATCACTTCAGCAGTACTGTTTATCACATGTATATGCTAGGCAATTTATTTTTCAACCATAGATAGTTTAGGAATAATTAAAGAGGAGTTATCTTTATAAGGTGACAATCCAGTTGTAGATCCCAAGTGCAGCATCCACAAGGACATGGCTTGATTTCTATCAATATCATATTAGATAACTGTGAAATGGCATTAATTTCATCTTTCCTTGCTTCTCCCATTGTGCATGGTACTTCCTCGTTCTGAGTTCAGGTGCAGAGCTGAGAAACTCAAAAAATACCCAAGGGTCAAGGAATACTGTGTCAGTTTGAGAACAGAAGGAGTGATATTGTAAATGTTTAATGTTTTCTAAATTGTCAATATTGAACAATAAAAAGTGGAATAAAAGAACCGATTACATTTTGGCAGAATAGCAATAAATTTAAAGATGAAGAAAACTTAGGAAATGTTTTGATGATCTGAACACAGGTGGTGACCAGAATGAGATGTGTCAAAGAAAAACTGTGAATAAAGCCATCCTGCCAGTCTTTGTACAGAAGGACTGGGAATACTCAGTTTCTTTTTCCATTGCTGTAAAGTAGTACATTTGATAGGCTAGATTAAGTAAGAGCAACCCAAGAGTCGTAATTAGCATCTGTTGATGGTGCTCCCTGGAGACAGTAGCCATTTAAGAGTTTAACCAAGGAGTAGAGGCTTGTAAGGTGCTTCAGAATACCTGCTGGAAACAAGAGAAATACTGCATCAGCAACCCCTTGTGATTGCCTGATTTTCATTGTTCTGCTTCCCACGTGTCCAGCTGATGTTCCTAGGGTGTTTTCCTATCCAGACCTGAGCCTTTCAAGCAGACAAGCATGCTACATAATAATGGGGATCTCAGGATTTTCTGGATCACAGAACTTTCCAGCAAGATGGTTTCAGAAAAAAAAATACCATTTTATTAATCCCATTTACATTTATTACTGCCATTTAATAATGGGAGTATTTATGATGCTAAATGTTGCAGATATTAATAACCTTTAGAATGAAAACACAGATTTGAGACAGCTATTCCAAGGCAACTGCAGAAAATTTACATGCTTGACTGCTGTACTCAGCTTTACCCCTGTAGGTTGCAAAACCTGCCACCTTAAAACACAGAAGATACCGCTGTTAGGAGAGTGGAATGCTTTGTTACTCTTAGAAATGAAGTCATCAATTCTTTAGTTGAAATTAAAATAAAGGGATGATTTAGAAAATTCCCTCCAGAGTGAGTACTGTGTGTCATAAGATAGAGCAACCCACATTGTTCAGAGCCAAAGGCAGAAGATGAGAAGCTCACCAGCTTCAGGAGACAAGAAGAGAGGCCATGAACTGATCATGCAACAATTCAGTAATCAGCCAAGACAACCCAACAAGGTGACTACAGACACCTTGAGTTTCAATACCATCAGTGCAGATTCTGAAAACTCAGAGGCAGACTCACAGATGTACTAACCCTGCATAACACCCCTGTGTCTGAAAATCTCACATTGTCACTTCACTATCTTTATGTTGTATTTGTGTTATTTATGTTATTTTTATTTGCACAGCTTTACTCATTGATTTTCTTTGGTACTGAAATTGCTGTAGCTTTCCATCTGATTTTCTCTTTGCTGTCTACAGTGGGGTTTTGCTTTAGAAAATAATGCATCTGTTGCCCCAGTAAAAGTTACATAATTCTCCATTTACCCATACAGTTTTGCTCACTCTTTTATGTTTTCCTGCTCATCAGTATGCATACCATCTGTGCCTCTACTACAATGTTCTGACATGGCCTCCAGACTTAATGGTTTTAAAGTTTTATTGCTTTGCCCTTCAGTCTCATGTGGATAATTTTGCTCAGTGTTTTAAAAATCTGCCCTTGCTCTTAGCATGTCACCCACTGAGAAACTCAGCCCCATCACCCCTACATGGTATCAAACCTCATTGTGTGGTATGGCTGGCAATCAGTGGAAATACTGTAATAACAAGAACTAAACATAGCAATTATATTCTAGAGGACACAAATTTATTAATTACAGAAGAAAAGGATAGCATGCAAAGAACACAGGGGAAGAACTATTACCAATGAGTATAAATGAAGAAATGCTTTTAAAATAAACTTGGTCACTTTTTTTTTTTATGCAATGATTGAGAGATCTCAGACAGCACCTACAGCTTATGTACGTAATGCCAGCTGGAAATACATTGTCACATTTGTGCAAAATCCCCTCAGTTTCTAAAAATGTGCATTGTGAATCCTGCAAATCGACCCACAAATTTAAATTCTGCCCAGTTCATCTAGGGAGATTTTGGACACTCGGAACTTGGGCAGGCAGTTTTCATGGAACACTTGGACTCAGAAGGGCTGGGCAATATTATTTCATCAGACCCAGGAATATTTTATAACAAAGCTGGTCACTTTCAGGCTGCAAGAGGAATAAAGGTTTTCTGATTAAGGCACTGAACAGCAGGATGAAAGTGTAAATCCCAGCTCTGCCAGAGGTCGCATGTATATCCCTGGGCAAGTCACATCACCTTTCTGCAGTTTGTGTCTGCAGCTACAAAAAGTGAATCATTATTTTTTCATCCTCAAGTGTTTCTGAGAATGAGAGCTCCTTTGGAGTTGGACTTTTTCCAACAGTATATTTGTAAGGACCTAACACAAGAGCATTTTATCTAACTGAGACTTCCAGATGTTCTGTGGAATAGGCCATTAAGGCTTCTATTTAATGCATAGTATGAAAAAGAAAAACTGCAAATGATCTTTAAATTTTTCTTTTGTAATGTAAGCTAGGAATAACGTACACTGGTATATTTGGATTTATATATGTTGTTATAAAGTCCCAAATGAGAGAACAATCATGACTTAATCATTCTGAAAGATTTTACTATCTAATTCTGATTTTGTTTATTGGTGTTTTTAAGTTTGTGGAACATGAAAAAGAAAACAAGAGATGCTTCATTTTGAAACTGATGAACACATTAACATTTATTATGGAAATATCAGCAAACTTTGCAAGAATACAGACTGCTTCTTTTGTACCCTATCAGTATTCTTGAGGGAGAGCACAGTGGAGGACTTCCCTGCAAAGTTATTCTCAATGACAACTGAGTTACTTTGCAATGCTTTAATTCATATTAAATATAGTTATATATTATTATCTTCTACAAAATCCTCTTCATTTTTTTCATTTAAACAGCTAAACCCTTTTCATGTTAAAAAAAAAGATAATTTTTTAAAATTATCCCATTTTCATCCAATTCCATCTGTTCAATTTTCATTATCACAGTTCCAGTGTATTTCTTTTCTATCAGATATAATGAAAACCTAAATAGAAGCAGTTGTTATTTGTAAGTAAAGCATTTGCCAACACAAGGCCTTCAGCAAAGATTATTTTAAATTCAGATTTAGTTACTTATCAGAACTCCAGCAGTTGACAACAAGGTAAAAAATAAATATATGCATAAAAATTTGGAAGAAACCAATTCCAGTGTAGCTTTACAGCACTGAAAAGACTGCACAATCCTAAATTTTCAAATATCTAAATTAAATTGAGGTTGTATTTCCCAACAGGGTGAATGTTGGAAAAATTGTGACATAAGCAACAGTAAAGTAATTTTAAAACCATTAGTAATTACAACAGTTTGGAACATTCTAATGTTTGGAATACACATGGGCCAATGCCCAGAAATGAAACAATGAAATACTGTTAAAAATGTATCCAGATCACAATGACAGAAGAAAATAACAGTAGAAACTAAAGAAGTTTTAGAACATTATTGAGCAAAACCTCTTTCTCTTCTTTTTCTTAATCCAGAAATTACTGTCTGTTCTCTCATGTAAAATTATTTACCTAAATTATGAATCTAGCAGAAACTTTATAAAAATTTCCTCATTTAATGAGTTTGTAAAGCAGTTTTCCAAATTAGTTATTTTTAACTTATAATAGGGGAGAATAGGGGACGCCAAGTGTTTTCATCATTTATTGGTGAAACACACAATGTGTTCTGTTCCTTCCCAGTATGGATTTTTCCTTCAAGCTCTTCCATGAGGTTTGCCACTTTAAACTTACATATAGAGGCACATATAGAGATTTTTATTCAAAAGAGTGTAATGATATATTGATTTTGTTCTAGCCATACCTCCCATTTCAGCAGCCCCATTGAAACTTAAGTCTTCATTAAAATTTCACTTTTGCTGTTTGCTGAATTGGAATTCTTATCTTCATGAACTTTTTTCTTTCAAACTAATTGAGAATGCTCACTCTGACTGCCAGTAAAATGGCATGCTCTTAGGGCGTTTTGGGGACCTAAATATCTGAGACAATCAGATGGTTTTCCAATGGGTGTGATGAAAAACATTATTTTGTTAATAGTGTTTGTGCAAGCAAGCGCCAACCTGATGACTATAGATAGAATTATCTGTTCTTGAAAGTAAATCTGGATCTGGTCAGGTGAGAAACACATCAGCTATTGAATAACATATACTGAATAACAACCTCTATAGCTCAGCCCTACATACGAGCAGCTCTCCCCAGCTCCTAAATAACAACAATCCATTTGCTGAGCTCTGCCTGAATTATAATTGCTTTCAAATGGACAATAATATTTGTTGATTTTTCATTTCTCTCAACTGTGTTTTCCAAAATGACTGCAAGCTGCCAGCATGTACTCTGACATTGAATTAAATGAAATATTCACCCTGCATTTTCAAGGACCTGAATCTTGGAAAATATCAGTCTGGTCTCCCACCCATGTGCTCTCATCCCCTTTCCCTCATCCACACAGCATATGCTTCAGGTCAGGCTGGCTCCAGTGAGAAGCCAGACAGGAATGTATCTCTGGAATGAATGTCTTCATCAGCAGCAGAATGGTCAGTACATCACAATGCCATGCACAGCAGACACAAATACTATAATCTAGATTTCAGTGAAGAATTCACACACTGTCACAAACAAGAAAAAAAGAAAAAGATGGGCCTTTCTAAGGGTTGGGCAGTGTAACCAAAGGACTACTAAATGATCCTGAGATTAAAGTCACAATTCATTCCCTAATGAGGATATACAAATTCTTTGAGCTGTGGGACTGACCAGACAATTGCACCTTTTTGTATGGTGCCTGTTTAAGTGATGTTGTTCATTGTTGTTGTTGTTTTATAACTCTGGTGAAAGATAGACAATGTGGAAGTCTCCATGATCATTGGTTCTCAAAAATAATATTAAAAAACCCAAAACCAGACAACCAAACAAAAAAACACCTCAAAAGTGAAAGTACTTAAACGTGTAAGAAGGCAAAGCTTTCTATGGACACAAAATTTATTTTTATGAAAATGCAAATTCATAAAGCTTAGCCAGACTTCAGCATGTCTTGCTGGTTTTGTTTCTTTAAAATATAAAACTCAGTCTTCCTTCTGATCACAGACATGTGATGAAGCCTCCTGAAGCCTGTCACTAGAATCCAGAGTTTTGGGGGTAAAGCTGTGATTCATCCTTCTCTACCATCCTTGTTCTTAGAATACAAAGCAATCCCTGAAGGCTCTTTTACAAACTTGGCTGCAAAGCCCATGTGCTTTGCACTGGTACAGTGACACTTCTGGACTCCCCCGGGTGACAGGTCAGATCTCCTGCTCTGGCTGGGCTCTGTGGCACTCCAACACCAGCATACTCTAAGTATACCATGGTTCCCCTCTGGAAGTACAAACCAAGATTACAAATAGAAGAGATGTACACTCACCTGTCTTTCTTATGCTCCAGAGACATAATTATTAGCTATAACCATCAGTTTGTCCAAATGTCCTTTTATGTTTATGTTACATTTTGGTGAAGGGCATGTCCTGATGTTGGTGTCCAACAGTAACCAGGCTTCTAATTAGTACAGCTTTCCTCCTCATCTTCCCAAGTTCTTGCGGATTATAGGAAACTGCTCAGGAAGCATAGAAAATATCCTCTGGTCTTCAGATCAGTTTTGCTGTGGGCCCTGTAAATGCTTATGGTCAGGCACCTTGCTGGTTCTTGGTGTGGTTCTAAAACACAACTACCAGTTTTGAAATATATTGCAGCTTTCTGAAAATGCCTGGCCAAGGACAAAATAAGTTCATACAAAATCAGATTATCAAAGCTTTACTTTCATATAGCATTTATTTTTCAATAAAAACCTCTCTGACATGTTACCTTTTTCTCAGATTGAAGCACCTTGAAAGGTACTTTCAACATAAATGAGAGCTGCTTCCACACTGCCAGAGGTGCAGTCATCTCTACTGGCATCAACTGGCTTTTGTTACCAATGAATCTGCTCTCTTCCCCTTGAATGTCATCTGCAGCCTTCTTAGTACAGAAATTTCTTTTCTTTCCAAGACTATTTGTGTAACTCAGAATAATTATAAATCCAGCAGTATTCATGAGATGAAATTAGTTTTTGAATGATTCTGCCAGGACACCAAACAATTTTTTTTCTGAAATTATATATTTACTTTTAAGAAGTTTGATTGTTCAGACTACTTATTAGACTCATTAACATAACTTAATTATGCTGATGCAGAACACCGTGTTTCAGTACTTGTAAAAGTGACTAATTAGATATATAATACCTTGATAAACCTTTGAAACACTCTTAAAATGGCTATAAAAAAATGAGGTGCCATGTTCATTTTCCCTCTATTTCACAAGATGTGTATGGTGGGCTTCCTGACTAAATAAATCCCAGGATTAAATTAGAGAAAAAGGTAAAAAATAATAGTTTAGCAAACATAATCTAAAAAGTTACAGGAAAGGAGTGCAACCTGTACAGCTACAAGAAAAATGGCAAAGAGCAGAATGATAAATGTGTCCAACTACTTCAGGAGGAGTAACATAAAGTATGGGGAGAAAGTATTTCAAGTTATAAGAGCAATATAATAAGAAGCAGTGGCTGAAACCTGAAGAAAGAAAATTAGTTTAGGTTATTCACAAGGAATAAAAATAAAGACAATTAGACAATGGAAAGTTCTACCAAGAGGGGTAATTGGGGGACTACCACTAGGAATACTCCAGAATAGACTAGAAAAAACATGCAGAAATTTTATACTGAGAGTAAATCCTGTCCTGGTGCAGAGTGACGGTAACCTTTCCTAAGCTATTATCTAACTGATTGTCATTAAAAAAAAAAAAAAAAAAGCTGAGGTACAGATGAAGGCATTTTAGTTGAGCTCTGATTTAGCAAGTTTCAGAAAGGGATTTCCCAAGCTGAATTTGAATTCCTCCCAGAGAGCCTGAAGAGGGAAATGAAGACTGAAAAAGCTAAGCATGGATACCTGACAGAGGATGTCAGACAGAAATGAGAAGAAACAAAATTCAAAAGAAGCAGATATATCTTCCACAGCCATATGCTGCAGTCGCAGTGACTGCCTCGCCCCTCCTGCTGACACAACCTCGCGCACCAACGCCCGTTCGGATCCTCGGGAGCACACACGGACACACGAGTGTGTGCCCCAGTGCACAGGCCTCCAGAACTGCAGCCCAACAGCCTCACAACTGCAGCACAGCCCTCAGCAACACTTCCAAATGTGCATTAATTACTGGATGTGTATTTAGCTAAGGCAAGCTGTAATTCCATTTAAATTCTATTTTTTTAGCCAAAATCGCCCTGGCACTAAGCAGAGGGTATCAAGTGCTTTCCTCGGGTGTGGAGTATACAGTAGCTCTATTATCAGCCCGTGATAATTCATGAGCAGTTTTACTCCTCATCTTAATCTCTGATCTAATTTGGGATCTAATTTTCTTCCATCCTTATTCCATCTCCCCCTACGTTATACTCCAAATAATATACGCTCTCAGAATACCAGAATAGAAATAGAAGTCTATAAATCTTTCAGAACCATTTATAGAGCTGCTCTGCACTGTGGCATGCATTCAGCTGACAGCTGCTGCATGCCTTTGTGTTCTCATTCATTAGACATTGCTGTCTGGATTACATTGGTAAAGTGGAACTCTTTATATCCTAATTATCCTTCTGCTCTTTCACTTGCTTCTCAAGGTAGATGCTTTGTAGGTGTATTAGGAAGAATGTCTGAAGTATTGCTTTAGTTAACCGGTAAAACATCAAATGTTCTCCAAACCTTCTCACAATTAAAATATCTGAGCAGTAGGTTGAGGGGGGCCAGTTTGTTTAGGGAAGGAATTAATAATAGACATTCAGAGGCACAATTAAAGTGAAATAATGGCTTTCCTTTGACCTCATTATCTAACAAATTTCAGGTATTTTCTATAAAAGAAAAAAAAAAAAGGAGCAAGGTCAACTGGGCAGCATAAAAAGGCTATGGTCCTAAGCTCAGAGAGAAAATAGCTTTGTTAGTTTAACAATGCTGATCTGTCAGGTGTGCCACAAGTTTCAGAAAAATTGATGGAAATGGACGTAGCTTTGAGAAGACCACCTCCATACAAACTTAAGTGCTTTGGCTTTATTTAAATACCAAGGACATTACTATGTCATATCTGGTAGTAAATGAGAGTTTTAATTCATCCAAAGAAAGGATCAGAGATGTGTTGGATAGGAATAGCTGATGCACTGCATTTTTTATATCTCCAATTTACTAATTAAAAATCCTCCTTGGACAAGATGACAGTTAATGATATTAAAATAATACAGAATTTCTCAAATGATGGTTTATTAAAACATCCACATGTAATGTAATTTGATTTTTATAGTTTCAGGTCTACTCAGGATCTTATTAAAAATATATGCTGTGTTTATTAATAAATAGCACAATAATTATATTTTTAGCCTTAAAGAGTTGTGAATTCTGCAGCAAAGTGCAAGAGCTGATTTTCTTTACTGCAGGCTAATGGCACCATTTCCTGCTCTGCATATCTTCAGGGCCTGCTGGCCTTGAGACTATGACTATGGCCTCATGACTATGTCCCAGGGGATGATAAAACAAAGATGACACAGGGTGTAAAACTCTGGCAGCGGGCTCTCAAATGACAGAATGACAGTGATATACTCCCTCAGAACACTGATCAAAGATTAAAGCTGATGCTTGTTACAGTTTTTAAGTAAAAATGCTGCCTGACCCTCTTCTCTCAAAGTCTGCCTTTTTCCTCATTATGGCTTCATTTAAGTACTTGGATTAGCTTGTATTCTCACAAAAAAAATTGGTTTCTAAGATGTAGCAGGGAAGGATGAGGCTGAGCTGTACTTTGTAAGTCAGCCATTCCCAGGAAATGAGTTTAACTGTTGAAATTTGTGTGTGCTATATATACATTTATGTTCATGCTTCCCTGGACCATCTTTTTATAGGAGGAGGTGCTGGAGTACTAAGGGTGGCCACCTCTTTGTCACAGTCCAAATCTAAGCTAAATGCTCTTTTCTCTCACCTGTCACAAGTGGTACCATTTCCCCATCTTTAAATGCTTACAGATTAGGATGTCTCTCCATTACATAGGCTAGAAGGCAGAGGCCAGTAGCAATAAAAACCAAGACTCATATTAGGTACGGTGGGAAAGCAATGCAGATCACACCAGATCAAGACCCTTCATACTCACAATTGTGATTTAACAGAGAATTGGCCGAAAGGAGATGAGACTCATACATTGGGTGGAAAAGGCTTTAGTCATGCATGTGGTTAACTGCTAAGTGACAGAGTAGAGAAGGCATTCACCACCACAGCAAACAGCTGAGTCTGTACCAGCCCTCTATGGGTATCTTTAGAGGCCTTTTTCAGCCACTGAAACAGCAGGGTTCAAAAGGGGTTGTGCAGACCAGGGAATGACCAATGTCAGGCCAATGTGGCATGTGCATGACTAATCACGTGATGATAGTTGGTCTGAATGCTCAGCAAATTTTTCTGTAAAAATTTGTATTAATGTATTAAGAAATACATTACCAGTACAAAAAAGGTTATGTGTTTCTTTTTTTACTGTAGAAACGGAGACTATATTATTAAAAACTAAGGCACCAATCCCTCTCTCTTTTACCAGAATACTGAATCCACCAGCCACAACAGAAATGGCTTCGCTTAAGACCCGTGGTTTCTGCAGTGAAAATAAGCCATCTTCAGAATTTTAATTCATTAGTTGTAGATTATTTTAGTGTTCACCCTCATGCAATTGCCAAGCCCTCTGGCCAAAAGCACCGAGACACCAAAGGTCACTTGGGCCAATGATTACTTTTGTCAGCAGGGTAGTTTCTTCTGCTTGGTTAATTAATCATGCTCTGCATATTTCTCAGCCTCAGCCTGTTTCAGGGAAGCAGTATGTGTCATTATTGGTACTAGGTTTATTAAAGGCACAGCAAAGAAACTAATTTGCAGATAATACAAAATTACAACTACAAAGGATAATAACACAATATTGGGCATTGTAAAATTGACTGAATGGATGATGAAAATATTTTGCTTTACTTGCAACTCAGATATTACCTAGTGGGGCATACAGAAGGATAGGTAAATAAATCTGGAAGTCAGATAGTTTAAATCCTCCAGCCTTGTCAGATTGTAATTTGATTTACAATAATTTTGCAAAATTGTCCTCTTACTATGGTGTACAGCTGACTTTCATACCATAACTTAAGATAGGAAAGAAAGATATTTTGAGACATGAAAGATTAAAAATACTGAGCTATTGAGGACTACAGGCACAATTATGAAAGTTATGACAGTCTTTTTTATTTGAACATATTCTTGTGAGAAAATATACATTTTGAGGCAGATTTTATGTAGCATACTTCAAAATTTGCAGTTACAGTTACAAGTTGTCTATTGTTTATTTCACATTAGGAGTCAGTCTAAGCTTAGCGTAGCATTTCTCTACTCCAAAGAATGCAAAAACTGTGGAGAATAAAACCAAACAAATAAACACAAATAAATACAGAAAGCAACTCATGTTAAAAGATTACAAGTTAGATCTACAAATTGCAAAAGGAGATAAAGGAATGGGGTACCTAACATCTACCTGTGGATAGTAAGCTCAGTTTTCAATTACTTGTTTTTCCTTCTTTTAACGATGGAGGTCTTTTTTTTGGAATTCTGACATAAGCTGTATGTAGAATAATGCTTGCATTTGGGCAAAGATTAGAAAGATTAAAGGATGTCCTTAAGTTTATACTTGGGGGAAGTCTAAAAGCTTAATTTCCTATTTTCCTTTCTAGTTTTTTACCTACAAAGCTATGTTCTTCTTTCCATACAACAGCACCAGTTAATTTAGAGTTGTGCTTAGAAATGCATCTTTCAAAACCAAAGAAAATATTAAAAGATGTGTAGGTAAAATTAATCAATATATGAAAATTTACTTAATAGACATAGGGGAGGTGAAAACTTCTTCTGTTAAAATTGCTCAGTGTTTCCTATAAGGAGGCAATTTTCAGGTGCTTATAAGGAGGCAATTTTCAGGTGCTTTCAGTATTTTTTATGAATTTGATCTATTCCACCTAAGGCAAACACATTATTTAGCAAATGTTAAAAAAAAATGCAGCTATTTTATTTGAAATGCTGTGGCTGTGCTGTGGTTTCATACTTGACAATATAAGGAGTGGTCTTCTCATGAAAATACTCTGACATCCAGACTAAAATCAGCTTTTGAAAATAAGAACTACTTAGGTTGTTCAGCTGGAAATAACTTCTTCCCCTCTCAACCCATATAGTTGAGAAGACAGTGAGTGCACAATCTCTGCAGGAAGAGAAGTAGCTTGCAACAAAGGGCTATGAGGATTTGGAACATCTTTCCTGAGGGGACTGTTCCCAGGGATGCTGGAGGTAACGCGGATAATGAAATTGAATGTGGAAAGTTTATCCTCTTGTCTCTCTCTCAATCTTTGTGAGAATGATTTCAAAACCTGCACTTTCTTGCCCTAGAAACATTCTCTTTCCTGATGAGTACTGTGGCAAAGTCAAATGCAGAATGGCTTTGTGCCTGAAGGAGGGAGAAGTCCAACGCAGGACCCAGGAAGGATTCTGTGTGATGCGAGACTCTGAGGAGCCCTGCTTGGAGAAGGAGGCTGAGGCATTTCAGGAGACAGGACTGGGGGAGGGAAATTTTGAAGGCAGGGGAGAGGTGATGATACCAGAGAGAAACAAGCAGAAGACATACCCAGCAGAACATATGCCCAGAGCTTGGAACAGAAAACATGACTCCAGTTTTAGGTTTCTCTGCTATCAGCTGATAACTGTGAAACTCTCTGTAGAGCATCTTGCCCCTAGCTGAGTGTTGTTCTGCCGAGGAGGGGATAACTATTCCATCCAAAATTCTGTCAGCTCAGAGGGCTTAGGTCTCTGTCACAGAGGCACAGACAGCAGTAGCTTGATAATTGTTTTTATGTTTTCCTTCTTTCAATAAATTGACAATTTCAACTCAAGAAGGTTAAAAATGCAGAAGATCATTGTTAATGATTGGGTGAGAATTAGGTATCATTTTTGATTTGTTTTTTCTACTGCTAGTTGTGGATGTCACAGATATGGTTATCTTTATTTACATGTTGCACACGAGTTTACATTTAATTTTTTTTCCAAAGGAACGCAACTGTACTAACATCAAGAGATAACTCTTTACCTGAATCAACTATTTTATAGACATGTTTATGTATTTATTTATGTGTGTTTTGTGTGCATTTTTACATATTTATATATTATATATTTATATTTTCTGTTTAACAGTGGCCTTGTGTCTTTTTTTACTGTGCATTATTAATTCCCTGCTATGAAAATAAACTATTATTAAATTCCTCACAGGGTTTACTATAGATATCTCCCTTAATGCATCTCAGTGCTTGACAGTTATTTTGGTCACATCATCACAGTGGTGGCTGAAATGAGAAGGAACCAAATCCCATTCCACAGAGAGCTCTGAAATGATTTATGCAAAAAACTGCCAATAATTTGCATTATGTCTTTGACTTTGACTTGAACGTTTTGATAATCTATTTCAATATAGTGTGTAATGCATTCACAGCAGTTGCAAAGATATATATCCATAGACAAGCTGAATTGGTCGTTTGCTTCTGCAAAGCAACACAGCCAAGATGGTTCTACTTTGCCACAAGGACAGAAGAAACCAGAGGCAGAGGCAAAACTGTGGGCGAGGCATCAAAGGAGAGCTGAGAGAAAAACATTTTCCTTCCTAAAAGTGGATTCTGGACAACCAGGTTTGCTGCTCTTGCTGCAACCAGAGGCAGGGCAAGAGATACAGAAATAACTGATACTTCTAAGAGGAGTTTTACTTCTTCACAGCCACATTTTACTGCCCTACATCCACAAAGTTTCTCACAGTCACAGCAAAAGCCATCTTGTCTTTGCAGGACCTTGACCCCAGCAGGGCAGTCAGTAGGGCACAGACACTTTGCAGTTTTCCTTTTCCCCACTTTTACTCTGCTGATGTGCTCCACTGACTTTTTTCCACATGCTTGAACCCAACCCTAGATACATCACTTACCAAACAATGTTCTGTGTACCTCACAGTTTGTCAAGTCCTCTGACAACTTTCTTTTGCTCAGTATTAAAACCTATTCATTTTAAAAGGGAATTAGCACATACCTTTGTAGTGAGTCAACAATTCAAGCTTTTCCCTTGTAATATTAGCTCATACAACAGGTGTTTCAAATACCTCAGTCCAATTGTTTCATTTAAAAGATAACAGTAATTGTCAATCATCTTTCATTAGCTGAAGTGCTTACTTTTAAGCCCTGATAAATATTTTCCTTCTCTTTCTTGCTTAAAAAGCTCAGTTTGGAACATTATATAAATTGCTTTGTTGTTCTTCTGTTTTTAAATAATCCAGTTAAAAGCCTTTTTGCCCAGAGAAAAATGCTGTTCAAACCCACAGGGGTGGCTATAAAGAAAAAGCTGTCAGAGGTACAAAGAAAACTGTTCATCTACCTTATATAAAGACATGAAATGGAAAAGTCAAGAGAGAGTAGTAAGGAAAGGTCAAGAAAACTTCAGAAGAGTCAGATTAGAATGAGCCAGAGGGAAACGAGGTGGGGTGGGTGAGACTAGGACAGCTTTTCAAAGGAGAATGCATGGAGACTGTCTTCATATGTCTAACAGACATGTTTTTATTCAGATAAGTATCTCTTCCTTATGTGTATAGGCAACTGGCTTTTTCCAAGAATGCCTCAAACACAGGATATTAATTCTTTTTTCTCTTCTCAAAGTAACACGTTTGGAACAGTGAATTCTGTAGAAACAATAGAACAAAGAATCCTCATCTAAAACTCATTTTAGCATATTTGAGTTTAAATCAGCAAGACTCACAGTTGGGGTAGATAGCAAAATAACACTTCTATCATTCTGGTGAATTTACAGAGATAATTCAAATAGGAGCATTAAAGAAAGTGGTGAGCTTGTTTGTTCATACAGAGGGGAAACGGCAACCATCATTAAGCAAACACAAAGAAAAAAGGGAATCAAGCAGTGAGCAGAAAAAGCATAGCAGGAGTGTGAGGAGAAAAGGCAAAGGATGGAATTATTAAGCAGCTCCTCAGAAATATGTTAGATTCAATCTGCTTGTGCTTTATTCTGTTCATTGACTTCAGTGATAGTTGTATCTAGCTAAGCTTTGGGGAAATTAACCATTAGAGTTTCTGTCTTTAACAGGAAACATGCCTCCCAGTTAGCTAACAGTTTAAAATTTACTGGACTTGAAAAAATGTGACAAGTCAAGAATTTGGGTGTCCTTTCTTCTGTGTACTTGAAGGAGCAGAAACAACAATGGATTTGTGTCGCAATACGACAGGAAATGAACCACACACAGAGACACCTTTCCTCGAGCAAGGGCAGAAGAAAAGAGGAAGTTTATTATAAAATTCCAATTTATATAGGTTACAAAGATTGTCCCTTGATTGGTTTAACAGGTGGCTTCCTCTGAGATCACACTGGTCAATCCAAAGGTCCATCAATTCTCACTTCCTTTAGAAGAGAATGTAAACAATTGTTGTTTACAGAGATGTGTGTGGGAACTGACTCCAGGAATTCAAAAACATCAGAAGGCTAGAAAGCAAACATTCAAAAGCTGAGGAGATAGATTTGCCCAGACATGGCAAACTCCTTGTGATATGCACCAAGGAAAAGTGGCTAAAAACTTCATACTTAGTGTTGGCATGTAGGGAGCAAAAAGAGATCATCTTTCCAGTTATTTCCTCCCTATCAAACTGGTTGCCTGTCACTGCCTTGTTAGGAGCCCTTAAATGCTACTATTCATGTTAACCCCTTGAGATCTGCTGTGGTGTAAAACTCCCTTGCTGGAATCCTGTCCCATCCATGTTCACCCAGGGCAGGCTTTGCAGCTCAGTCTGTGCTGTGTTAGGAGCTCTACCTGCAGCAGCAAGCTTCAGCCCTATTTTTTAAGCTTTACTCAAAACAGATACCTGCAGAGCCTTCTGTAGATTTGGGTGTGTGCCTAGCACAAATTGAACACTGCAAGATTTTTACAGCCAGTCTCTAAAGAGTTCTGCTAAGCATGTAAGAACATGGTTTTCGAAAGGCTTTATAGGCTGGTCAAATCAGTGTAAACAATCAAGCAGAAGCAATGACCACCTTCATGGACTCAAGATTAGTCCCCTGTGAAAACTGAAATCCACTGCCTAAATAAACAAGGACAACAGCGCTCTTCAAAGAAACTGGAGATGCTGTAACTTAGGCAGACCATTTATTTTTCTAACTTTAGTCAGGAAAACACTGTGAAATGTTAACTGCAAGCATTACTGCTCTCTCTGCAGATAGATTAAAGGAGAGCATGCAGTCACCAAATTACTACAGCATGCTGCTTCCCTTGCCACAGTCTGGTGTTAAATTCTACCCAGCATTGTTTACTGAGGTGCCACACTGCAGAGAACAGAGGAAAACTCTTCCTTGTCCAATTTACTTGCTAGCTTTGTATTTTCAGTGAAAGCCTGATCAAACATAAGCTACTGCCTGAAGTAGGACACATTTGTTTATTTTCTTTGTATATTTGTATGTGTTTGTGTGTGTGTGTTTAAATGTATTCCTTTAATCAATTCATCTGTTCACTTATCAATTGACAGATATTGTAGTTTTTCTTAAAGAAACATCCAGGTTTTCATGCTACTGCAAGCTCTGTAAGTTTTTTAATGTTTAGGGTTTTTTTCTAGAAACAAAGGAATTCCATACTAAATTGGACAGAAAGCAAAGTCTTTAGTCCACTGAGCCAAGAAGAGCAATTTTATTTAACTGTATGAGCAGTCTGGTGCAAAAGGTAAGTGAAACATGGCCCATCCCAATCTTTAAAGGTTTAACAGGATTTTCATTGTTAATATTGCACTGAAGAAGAGCTCATTTTTCTGTTTGTGGCTCAAGATGCACAAAGTAAACATGTCCCTAGGAGAAAAAAATAATATCTTTAGTACAAACTCTGAGTCACGGCTCACTTGAGAGGAGAACCAGTGAGGGAGCAGTGCCATCTGCAGGCTATAGCCCTGTATCTCTCAACAGGGCTGGTTATCATGGTCCTCTCTTTCAAGCACTGACGTGAATGAGTAAAGCAGAGTGTCTCAATAATCTGCCATATGTATTTGACTACCTGTTGGGAATGCACAGAATAAATTTTTTTCTCTATTATTTCCTCTGCTTATGATCTCTTTCTAGCATGCCCAAAAATCTGGCAGCTTTTCTGAGGAAGGGAGAGTGCTTTATTTTGGAATTGAAGTCTGCAGGGCTGCAATGTGCTCTGAGAGCAAGAGATTTCAATGTTGAAAGGAAAATACTTCTTTCTGTAATTCAAATCTATACAAAAAAAAATTTCAGGGTTGAGGAGACTTCAGATGAGCAATATGTATCCATGATGTCTTACCAGAAGATTAAATGTCCCTGGTAGGTACCAAAGCAATTACTATGAAGAATATTACATAAACAAAAAGCACACTGAGTTTTTGAATTTACTGCGCGATATTACCATGGAGCCAGGATTTATATGTGTTCAGAAAGGAGTTAGACCCCTGCACAGATGGGAATGGCTGGTTCTTATATGCTAGGAAAAGGAGTAGTCCTGGGGCCATCTTTTCAAGGAAGCTTCTAAATATCTGAGCTCTTTTGAGTGAGTTCCTGTTTCTTGTATTTGTTTTCTGTACAGCTGTATTTGCTACCAATAGGGAGAAGATAACCAAGTACAGTGGAATTTCACCTCTCTCAGTGCATCCATTCAGTTCTATTTATAGAAATACCTGAGTGTGGTTGCAGGAGCTAATTCTAATACAACACAAAAATCTCAAATACAAAGGAATTAAAAAAAAAGGCTAATAAAGGTCTCAATCATAATTAATGTTATGCAACATAATGGACTATATACATGGAACTTTCTTCACAGTAAAATATCAGAAAAAAACATGTTCTTTTGCTAGATTGTTTCTAAAAACAAACAGCCCAAAAATCAAGCTGGGAGAGAAGTTTGTTGCAACAGAAGATATGAGAGAATGAGTAAATGAACCTTGTCACTCTGAACTTATATTACATAATGATAAAAGGAATTGATAAAATGATTGCATAAATAGGCCTATTGTCCCTTTTGGGGAGAACCCAAATAAGCATTTTCCTACATTTGCCCCAACTCGTGAGGAGTCTGTAATCAGCAGAAATGTAGACTCATAAAAAGTTGTTGGCTAAGAAATATATGTTTTATTTCATTTCATTTTATGCCTAAATGCAAACTTTCATTGTTACTCATGAAATGGATCACTAAAAATAATCTTAAAAGTGACTTTCTATTTTTTCTTTTATTAAGATCAGAATTTTTCCCAATTATGAGCAGACACAGGTGTGCTGCCCATCGCCAGTGTTCTGCACGTTGTTTTGCTTCTTACTATCACATTTTCCTTTGGCCTTTGGAATGGCAGAAATCCTGAAGTGGTTAGCAAATATCAGACAAGCTGCATGATGTTCACATGGTATCAGTTTGAAGCTATTCTTTTTTCTGCCATCAAAGGAGTTAGAGACCTAATACCCTCCATTTAAATTGTGTTCATTTAAAGGCTATCGCATTCCCTCTGGAGTTCTCATATGACTTCCCATCTTCTCAGATATAATCAGAGGAGACTTGCAATGTTAATCTCAGTTCTCTAATCAAAAGAATGCAAATTTTACTGCCCTATCTCAGTTTGACATCAATAGGACTACTGATTACTACTAAAGGACAAGGGTTATGATAAGCTTTCTCTTCCAGGAAATATTTTATGGCTTTATGCTGTTGGTAAGATGCCACCCTATTTCCCTTCTTCATCAGCATCATCACTGATAATCATAGAATAGAATTATAGAATCATTTTGACTTGAAAAGGTATTTAAGTCCATCAAGTCTAACCATTATCCCAGCATTGCCAAGTCCATCAATAAAAGAGGTCCGCAAGTCACATCCACAGATCTCTTGAATATCTCCTGCAATGGTGATTCAATCACTTCCCTGGGCAGCCTGTTCCAGCATTGGACAACACTTTCCCTGAAGAAAATTTTCCTAATATCTAAAATAAATCTTGCTTGGTATAACTCGAGGCCATTTTCTCTGCTCCTTTCAATTCTACTTCGAAGAGATGACTGAATGCATCCCAACACTGCTAAGTCTACTATAAAACATGTTCCCAAGTGCCACAACTACATGTCTTTTAAATACCTCCAGAGATGGTTGCTCAACTAGTTCCCTGGGCAGTCTGTTCCAATGCCATAGAACCCTTTCCCTGAAGAAAATTTTCCTGACATTCTCAATTTAAGCCTCCCCTGGTACAGCTTGAGGCCATTTCCTCTGTTCTTGCTACCTGTCACCTGGAAGAGGAGATTGATCCCCACCTCATCTCAACCTCCTTTAGGCAGCTGGAGAGAGAGCAATGTGCTCCCCACTGAGTGTCCCTTTCTTCAGGCTAAACACTCCCAGCTCACTCAGCTTCTCCTCATTAGACTCCAGACCCTTCCCCAGCCCTGCTGCCCTTTCCTGCACTTTCTCCAGCCCCTCAATGCCTTTCTTGGAGTGAGGTACCCAAAACTGGACACAGGATTTGTGGCCAAGCACAGGGGGACAATCCCTGCTCTGGTCCTGCTGCCACACTCTTGCTGATCCAGGCCAGGTGCAATTGGCCTTCCTGGCCCCCTGGGCACACCTGGCTCATCTTCAGCTGCTGCTGACCAGCACCCCCAGGTCCTTTTCCTCCAGGCACATTTTCAGCCACTCTTCCCCAAGCCTGCAGTGTTGCCTGGGGATGTGACCCAGAATGTAGCACTTGGTCTTGTTAGTCCTCATGCAATTGGCTTTGGAACATCAACCCGGTCTGTCCAGATGCCTCTTCAGGTCCTTCAGCAGATCAACACTCCTGCACAATATGTCATTTTCTGCAAACAGTGCAGCTGTCCAAGCCATGTGCAGACAGTTTCTCCAGGAGAATCCTGTGGGAAATTATATTAAAGGCTTGACTGAAGTCGAGGTAGACAATGGTCTCAGCCTCTTTCTCATCCACTAAGTGGGTCACCTTGTCACCTTGTCATAGAAGCAGGTCAGGTTTGTTGAGCAGAACCTGCCATTCTTAAACCCATGCTGGCTGGGCCTGATCCCCTGGTTGGCCCATATGATGGCACTCAGGATGATCTGTTCCATGTCCTCCCCCAGCACTGAGATCAGGCTGACAGGCCTGTAGTTCCCTGAATCCTCCTTACAATCCTTGCTGCAGAGAGACATTGGGTCCCTTCCAGTCAACTGGGATCTCCCTAGTTAGCCAGGACTGCTGGTAAATCATTCAAAGTGTCTTGGTGAGCACTTCCACCAGGTCCCTCAGTATCCTTGGGTGGATCACATCTGGCCTCATAGATTTCTGTGTCTCTAAGGGGTGTAGCAGACCACTAAACATTTACCCTTGGATTACAGGGGCTTCATTCTGCTCCCCTTCCCTCTCTTCCAGTTCAGGGAGCTCAGCACACAGAGAACAACTGGTCTTGCTATTACAGACCGAGGCAAACAAGGCATGAAGCACCTCAGCCTTTCCTTCAGCCTTTGTCACTGTGTTCCCCCCCTCCATGTATCCAATAAAAGATGGGGACTCTCCTTAGCCCTCCTTTGGTTTCTAATGTAATAATAGAACAGATTTTATTGCCTTTTACAGCAGCAGCCAGACAATTTCTGGTCAAGGTTAGGCTTTTCTCATTTTCTCCCTGCATAACCTCAAAATATCCTTGTAGTCCTTTTGCATAGCCTGCTCCTTCTTCAAAAAGTCATAAACTCTCATTCTAGCCCGAGTTTCAGCCAAATATCTCTGTTTAGCCAGGACAATTTTGTTCCCCTGTTCATGTTTGACTCAACATTATCATTAGATCACACAGTAGGGGTGCAGAAAGACCATTTTATAGCAAAGACTATATATGCTCTTTTCCCTAACTGTTTTATCCCTGCTAGGGATTTAGAACAAACTGAAATTTAATGCAGGGTATGTTTTCTATTGTGAACTACATATATCTGCTCTGGAAGTGGTAATCAATAAAAATGATGTGCCACATAGCTTGATGCATATGGACTTGTTAATCTTTTGATGCATGTTTCTGGTTGCTTAAAAAGTAATTCTGCTTTTTCTGCCTATATGCTGCTTAGGACCATTTCTGCATTTCCTGCTGCTGTTTTTACTACTGTTCACATATTCCCTGAATGCTATGAATGGGAACATAGCAACCATTTTGGAAGGGATTGCCAACTGAAAACAGCTAAAACATGTAGATATGCAAGAGATTCAACTACTCAGAAATCAGACTGGGGGCAGAAATAAATGAATAGTATTCCTATTGCATTTGACTTATGTAAAGCTCAGTGCTTTATTTTGGCCCTTTCTGGACCATAATATCACTTGCACCACTATAAGTACCCAATATTATGCAAAGGTAAATCTCTAATACTAGAGCTGACAGTAAATAAGTCTAGTGTAAGCTCAACTTTTCATTGACAAATTGCAGACGTATTTCGATGTAGTGCAGGAATAAAAATCTGACATATAAACTGGAGCTTTAAATGCATCTTCCATTATCTTCAAGCTGATAAATATGCAACCAATTTCAGATATGATAAAACCTGCCCTGTGGAAGAGGTTTTTTACTTATCTAGTCATCTCATCCATACTGGGACACACTGACTCTTAGCCAAAGTGTTCTTTGGATACACACAATCCACAGGCTCAAGTTTTAAAGTAAGGTTAATAGAAGTGAAGTGCCCTACCACTTAGTCCACTTCAAAATATTCTTGTATTGAAAAGTCTGATTTCAGAACAGTGGATGAGGGAACAACGGAGCAATGGAGCTGGACAAAACGTAGTCTTTTTTTCCTTTTTATTTTTGGCTTAAACCAGAACAAAAAGCAAAACCTATTTCAAAGTTCTGAGAGGTGTGTACTGGAACTGACGCTCAATCAGTTGCAGTAACAGCTGAACTCAAACTGGCCTAGGGCAGATATATTTGTTATGTGGGACCCAGAGGTCAGATGCTGAAGAACAAGAATATGGTCCCAATATGAGTTTATAATCTGAGTGATGTTCTGGTGATTTTGCTCTGGTCCTCCTCATCTGTCTATTATCTTTCCTTTGGCCCACTTTTCTATCAATTAAATGTAATATCCTTTTGGTTTATGCAAAATTTTCACATGTGAACTACATAATAAATATTTTAAAATAGTAGAAAATTTAAGAATTTACTTTCCTCCTGCTGCACTTTCCAGAGAGGCTAACAGCAGCCAAAATTACCCAACCCATAAGATTTTATTTTATACTCTCTATCAAACTACAGATAACATTATGGAATCTGACTCAGAAAACAAGAAAGTCTAGAAGTTGATTCTGCCCCTTTTGAGCCTTTGCAGCACAAGGTGTCATTCAGGGAAGCTTGGATTGCAAGAAAACCAAACGTATGGAAGCAGCCTACAGTCAGCTGAAAAAGCCCTGCAGACTTCCCTTGAACCTCCCTGGGAAGGAGTGGAAAAGTGGGGGAAGAGTGAGAAGAATCACACCGAGTGTTCCAGGACAATTTAAGCTGGTTTGAGGCCTGATTTCTATCCTGAAATACTTGCTTCATGCTGTAATTTAGCCAGATACTTTGTCAGAACAAGAAGCAGAACCTGAAATCCAAAACTTTTATGTAATCTTTTATGTTGGCACGTCCAATATTGCATTCTCACAATAAAACATTTAGCAAAATGCAATTTTACATTGTCGAAAAGCTTTATTTTTAGTCATTCTGTCACTTCTCTTAATATGAGACTTGTTTACCAGCATCATTCCTCCTGAACTGCCTCTGTAGGGATATAATGTATTCTGATTGCATAGTGCCTATTCATCTATAATGCTGTTGAGTCAGTTGCAGACATATTTGAACATTTGATAGTTTAACCTTGAAATAAATGGTAGAAGGATATCTTTTCACCACACCCAAATATGTTCCTGCCTAATCATCATTTTTTTTCTACTTCCATTCCCCTGTCATTATTACAATTCCATTTTTAAAGCAGAAAATCATCTTCTTTAAAATATTTTCCATGATCCATATATAAATGACCCCACCATCATGCCTAATATGCATATAACTTAATAACTCATTTTGTGGGAGTGTTAGCAGGGTTTCTGAGCATGAGTGTGTATGCATGTTCTTTCTGAAATTTTATCTCAAAGTTAAGCTGAAAATCTGTGCTTTGATTCCAGCCAGGAATGCAGCTGCCTATTTCCTAAGGGAAATAGGGAGCCTAACAGCTGTCCCTGCTGGAGCAAAAGCAAAACAGATATTTGGCTACAACAGCATCAGGATTTTGCCCTCCTTATGCTGGAGATTTAGAAGTTATGAAGGACTGAGCAAACATCATTTCACAGGCACACTGCACGCTGGGTTACACCAGTCTGTTACTCATCAGTAATTATCTACACCTGCCAGGAACTAGGTGCCATCTTTAAGAACGACATCCAGTATGAACTACTAGGAGCTACAACTAGCAATAAACATTTTTAAAAGCATTCAGGAACACATAATAATTATCCTTAACATCCCTTCTTCTCACATGATTGCAGTGGTACCTCAGGTAACACTAACACTACGCTGTACTGACAGAACTCAGGAAAGAAGGCTCTTCAAAAAAGTGCTTTTTAGGGGCCACCTGACCAATGGGCAATTATTCCCTGGCACGTGCCTGTGTAACCCTTGAAAGCTGAAATATGTAGGGATTAAAGGATGCAGCTTCATAAAGCCATTGTGGCTGGAAGCTGGGCCACTCTGAATCAGAAAGTGTGAACCCTTGTCAGCCATGGAGAAGTTTGAAATGCCCTAAGGAGATGTGCATAAGAAAATGACTGTACATAAAATTTAGAAAGGCACAGGGGCAGCAAGGCAGCATTTCTCCTTATTATAACATACCCTTATTGTTACATGTCTTTATTGTTAATTTATGTAATCCCACACAGAAATATTTTCTGGACTTAGCTTAGTAGGCTACAATTTATAACTTTTCCAATCTACAATAAACATACATTGCTGATAACTTTCTGGGAGTTTTTTTTTGCTTTTTTCTTTTGCAATTTACTGTACAAAAAGAGTTACCAAGGAATCTGAAAGAAGCCTGCATATCAGGTCAACTGGCAAACAGAAGTCTTGTTATGATAATCATATATACATGCAGACTGTTTACATTTTTCTCTGGAAGATTAGGTATTTGGCAGTAATTCAGTGAAGTGTAGTGGACTCATAAAACTGAAAAGTTAGAGGGTCTATGGCTGCTAAAAATGGAACTCATTAAATTTACGTAATAGTGGTAATAAAAGTTTTTATGCATTACAGTCCATAAAAATAATGCATTCATAGTTAACCAATAGTGAAATATTCAGGAAAAAAAGACTTCAATCAAATTATAAAAGAAAGGTTAATTTTCATTTTAATTCCATTGTTACCAGAAAATAATTAAGGTTGTTCTGACAAGATTGGTTTAATTTACATTTCTTGTTTACCATAATATTTTTTCAAATGTGCTCCAAAATTTTTGGCCTTAGTGTTGATCTCCAGGATCATGACTAAAATTGATTAAATTAGGCTTTTAAGTCACTTAATTATAGTAAATTTTATATATATATGGGGTTTATCTATAAAAAATTAATTAGAATGGAATAAATTATTTTGCAAAGGGACATAATCATGTCAAATGTTTCAATTTCTCAAACTTAGATTGGCTCTGCCCCAGTATCATCTCTTTTATTAGTGTTCCCTGCAGGTGTCACTGAATGTTTCAGTATAGCTTTTTATTCTGACACTGATTTTCCCCACAGTGCTTTTCTCATTGGTGTCTGGTAAATGCAGCAGCCAACAAAGTGATTGCCTTGTAGGTTGGGTTGATTGCTTTCCTTCTAAAAGATAAAGTGTTTTTAGGTTTCTGATGGTTTCTGACATCTCACACTGTTCTGAAATGATGGCTTACTGAGTTCTCAAAATTTTCCAGCTATGTGTAAATTCTGTTTGTTTGGGTTTTTTTAAATAAAAATTTTAGCCTTAAAAAGTAGATATGGAATAGCACTATCTCAGAGGAAGGAGAGTTTACTAGTATAAGCAGGATGGCTTTGAGGTAAAGTAATAAAATTATGCAGTATCCTAAATAATTTATAAGGAAGAAAATAATATAAGACAATAAAATAACTCGCTATAATTTGCAATTACTCTTCCTTAGAAAGTCTATAAAAGATTATGAGAATAATTAATCAAATGGAAAAAAAAAACCCTGAGTATTTAGGAAGCTAATACAAAGCAAAAATTGTCCTGCCTACTTTACAAAATAGGTCAAAGCATAAAATCTGGACAGTTGCCTGTGAGGAGTCAAGTATTTTAATGATGCTTGACAAACAATAGCACCTGAATACTATTGTATTTAATAAAAAATCATTCTTAAGATTGGGAAGACAAAGAATTGTTTATTATCCTTCTGACCATACAGAATTCCTATTTACTGCTGCAGTCAGCCATCTAAAAGCATCAAGGAAGAAGAACAGGAGATCATATGAGATGATGGGTAAACAATTTTTTAAAAAATACCATATACTATTTCTGGTTTTGTTCCCACGTATTTGTGAAATTCTCATTAGCATATGCTAATGAGCATTTCTTGTCAGTCCTCAGTAAAATTCATGGTTTATGATCCATTTGTTTGTTTACCTCAAAATTGCTCTTACAGGGCCTGCAAATACAGTCAAGAGTTGATACTGCAAATCTTCCTGCTTCTTGCTCCCTGTTCCAATATTTTAGCTTGGTTCTAGTGGCTCTTTCACCTGTTCAGTTTTAAAAGCACTGCCCAGGGTACAAAACCCACTTTTAACCAGTTTCATATTTCACATCTGCCAGAGAAAACTGTTCAATTGTGCTTCCCAAAAGCAGTGATCCATTCTCTCCTCTGTCACCTTCTTAATGTATTTTTATTTTCTTTATTACAAGTGAAGCAAGGATCGCTGTACTTTCTCAGCAGGCTACAGACAGTTTACAAGAAAATTAGTGTTTTAAAGGTGGTGTATTATTGTCTGAAAACTGGCAAGAGGGCAAGACAGTGGAAGTTAGATCTGAGACATGAGAGCACAATATATCGTATGCAGAGAGGCTTTGATATCAGTAATAAATGGAGGCTCAACAAGAATCCTCAGATGAATCCTCAGACAATTCAGGCAGAGATTTCAAAGGCATCCCTCCACCTGTTCTTCTAACCCTTGAACACAAGCTAAAGCTTGTGTTTCTCAGCAACTCGTCTGCACTCAGGTGCCATTTGACAGATCCTTACCAGAATTATGTAGCAAAATTGTGTTGTAAGGCCACATTATTCTACCCTTCAGATAAATTTAAATGGCAAATACGTGTGTACAGTCAGCTCATTTCTACATTTTTGAGGGACCCAGCTGGCTGTGTAAGGGAGCTCCTTTATTCAGAGCAAGACATGAATCAAAACTTCAGATGCAGGTGTACAAAGTGCATGGCTTCAGGTTCCCAAAGCAGGAGGTACGTTCAGTCCTAGTTTTTCTTAGAGGATTTAGTGACATCATCTTGAATCCCTGTTACACAGAGGTAAAACATATGTGATGCTCCGATAGGAAAACAAAGCCAAATCTACTCTGCCACTAAAACAGAGCTCTCAGACCTTAAGGAGAGTGAGAGGACCAGACCTGGCATATCCTCAGCAATTAAAAGAGGTACAGGGGATGTGCTGCAGCTCTGCTCCTGTGAGGGGCCAGACCTCCTCATCATAGTGCAGCAGCACATGATCTGGGCTGCAAAGGTTAAAATAAGAAGCTCAGCTAATTTCATTATTCCTGAAACTTACTATTTATACATTGTATAAATGTATATTTATAGAAACGTAATACCATTCAAATTAAATCCAGAATAAAAATTTAC
Source organism: Certhia americana (assembly GCA_018697195.1). Classification (NCBI taxonomy): domain Eukaryota; kingdom Metazoa; phylum Chordata; class Aves; order Passeriformes; family Certhiidae; genus Certhia; species Certhia americana. The sequence continues at coordinate 105,820,737 of CM031857.1, forward strand.
TGCAAGAGCATCACATTAATGTAAATCTATGTAAAAGTATAACTTTATATAAATTCAATATAATTATATTTACATAAATGCATTGAATACTAGCATTTTTTAAAATAAAATATAACTATTCAAATATATATATTAAATGTACCTATACAAATATATATATATGCTTATCTTGAAAGTACTGAAATTTCAGAACTTTTTTTCCTACATAATTTAAAAACAATACTCCATAAGACACTCATTTAATGAACTGTATTTGAAGTATTTATCTGTATTAGAAGTAGGCATGACAGAATGTCGTTGTTTGACACAGAACTATTTCATGTCAGGTTTGTGAGGATATGGAATTAAAAATAAAATATTCCTAATTTAGGTATGCAGTTTGATTTGCTATGTCATTCAAGTCTTTTGTGCTTACCATTGGCATTAATTAATATTATTTGAGTAAAAAGAAATATTTCAAGATTATTTTGTTCACAACAGAAAATTTAGACACTATTTCTTTGCAATTTAAACATAAAATTTTATTTCAAAATTGGTAATTGCTATATTTAAAAACAAATATGATTTTTAACAAAAGAATGGCTCTTTGGTTTGCTTTTTTTTCTGAAAGACTACACAGCCTGTGTCCTAATATTTCAAGTGGAAGGGAAATGCAGACTTCTTTGAAATTTAGTGTTCCACTGAAGTACAGGAAACAGCAGTCACAAAATTCTGCCTGGAAAAAAATTAAATTCCCTTGTGACAAATTGCACTGCTTGAGGAGAAGCCCTGTATTGGTTCAAAACCTGACAGAAAAATACCACAAATTTCTTCCAAAGAGAGTGATTGTATTTAACAAGTTTCCCTTCGCATCTTTTGTATTTCTGATGGCAGCTGCATCTTTTTTCACTTTCTGGAATATGCCCAATATTATAGAAGTATATGCAATACAGGGAACTGCTGGCTTTACGCATAACTATCAAAACAAAACAGTTTTCAAGAAGCTTTTCATTTGTTTTATTTTACTTCTCCTAGGATATTTAACATCAATGTGTCACAGAAAAGTCACTTTCCATTTATCTGGGAGCCTGTGTGACCTTCAGTGGACTTCCTAGGGAGGGAAGTGACCTGTGACTGTGACCTGGCCACTCTGGCCAACATAGGGTGACCTGTAGGTGACCATTAATCAGGTCCACATCTGCACCTGCCCTGTAAACCCCAGAACTGGTGGTGTTCAACTACAGAAACCTGCATTCTCTTCCCTCCCCTCCCCAAATTATCTCAGATTTCTGGATTACATACCTTATTTATGTATTTTCTGTAGCTAATAGTCTTCTCTTCTAATTTCTTATGGAAATCATGCAAATGTAGATGTCATCTCATTATGTAGACATTGTAACTGTGTTTCCCTGTGGACATGTAAGTCTTTAGGTTGGAACCATCAGCTTCCATCCATCATGCTAAGCAGATAACAAATCATACCCCTAATAAAGGAGAAAATTCACAAGTGCTTTGGCCCAGCCTGAGCACCAAGCCAGATGGACCAAAAAGTGATGAGGATTATCAAAGATATCAACTACAAGGAGTGTTCTGTGCACACACTCTGAGATAGGCAATAGGAGAAGAGAGGGACAGTAGTAGATTAACCCTGGCTGGATTTCAGTCACCCGCCAAAGCCTCTCAATCACTCCCTTCTGCAGCTGGACAAGAGAGACAAAATATAAAGGGTTCATAGGTTGAGATAAGGACCAGGAGAAATCACTCATCAAATGCCATCACAGGTAAAACCAGGCCAGAATTAGAGATATTAACTGAATTTGTTACTAACAAAATCAGAGCAAGATAATGAGAAGTAAAATAAGACCTTAAAAACACCTTCCCCCCACCCCTCCCTTCTTCCCAGCACTAACTGATCCCCCAGCAGTGCAAGGAGACAGGGAATGGGGGTTAGGGTCAGTTCATCACAGGTTGTTCCTACAACTGCTCAAGGAGACTATTCCTTTCTCTGCTCAGCCTGGGGTCCTTTCCACAGGAGACCATTCTCCATGAACTTCTCCAATGTGAGTCCATCTCACAGGCAGTAGTTCTCCACTGTCTGCTGCAATGGGGGTCACTCTTCCATGGGGTCAGTTCTCCAAGGACAGGTTGCTCCTGTGTGGGTTCCCCACATGGTTACAAACCCTGCTAGGAAACCTTCCAGGAGCCTGTTCCAGCACGGAACTCCAATGAGTTCACAACCTTCCCTACTCCAGCCTGGGATTTCTCCACGGCTGCAGGTGGATCTCTGCATCCCCCTGCCCTCCATGGGCTGCAGGGGCACAGCTGCCTCACCATGGGCTGCACCTGGGGCTGCAGAGGAATTTCAGTTCTAGTGCCTGGAGCACCTTCTGCCCCTCCTTCTGCACTGATCTTGGTGTCTCCACAGTTTTCCTCTCACACGTTCTCATTTTTTTCTTATCTGGCTGTAATTATATCTGCAAAATAACTTTTTTTTTCTTTTTCTTAAATATGTTATCACAGAGGTGTTCCTACCATTCCTGATGCCTTGGCCAGCTGCAGGTCCATCTTGGAGCTGGCTGGCATTGATGCTGCTGGACATGGAGGAAGCTTCCAGCAGCTTATCACAGAAGGCACCCCTGTAGCCCCCCCATTACCAAATCTGGCCATGCATACACAATACAGGGGCAAAGGCTGCCTTTCCTTTCTCATGAAACGAGCATGCCAAATTTCAAAGGAGCTTTAATTTTCCTTTTTCTTGGTATAGCCTCAAAATCAGAGCCAAGAGGGAAATAGTCTCTGTGACCGATGAGCACACAACATGTTGGCTTTTCCAAAACAGATTTAGTAAAGCATTTATCTAACCAACTAACAGCAGGTTTGGTTCTGTTTGGTTTTCCCCACCAGTATCAGGAGAGAATCCAGGCTCCAGAACTGCAGCAAAACCTTCTTGTGGCAGAAGGCAGGACACAGCAGGGTCAAAGATCAAGCCTACATAGGAGCAGAGCAACACAGGTGTGTACTGAAGACCTATTATTCACACTATAGGGCCTAAAAGGTATTTTACTTTGAAATAGCTCTTGCCTAGTCCTGTGAACTGCATGCCCACAAGCAGCTGAGCTCACCCCCAGCTTGGTTTCATCTGTAGGGAATCCACTTCCTGCTCATGGTTTAGTGCTGATTGGACAATTTTGTAATATTGACACCTGATTAAAGTAATGAAAAGGGTGGATATGCCTCTAGTGAATACACATTTTGAGGTGAGATTCCAGAAATAGCTCTTCTGGTTTCCCGTGGGGTGAGTTGAGAACCTTGGCCCAGCCGTTTCCCATGGCTGGGCTGGGTCATGGTTCCCCTGCCCTCCCCTGGCACCCCTGGCAGGCAAAGGGGAAGGAGAGACAGTGATGGGTAGGGAGGAAGGCTCACTCCAGTCCTGGCTGCTGAGATTTGCTAATCCAGGATGGCCCCACAGAGCAAACCAGGGGCTGAGCCAGGCCCAGCGTCTGCTGGGCAGGGAAAGGGAGGTTATAAGCCCTGGAGTGAGACATCTGGAGCCTGACGGGCTGGAAAAAGATCCTAACCTCCTTCTCTCAGCACAGCTGGAATTGAAGGCAGCAGACAGGCTTTGAGATCCTGGCCCAGCTCCAGTACAGCTACAATACATCACGTGACTGCTTTGTCCCAGCTGCAACCTGTGTTAACTTTTTTCCCAACCAGATGAAACTTTAAAAGCATGAATCTTAGCCAAAGAAAGAAAGAGGAGACCAGACAAAATGCAAAAAGACACAGCATGAGACTTAATGTCAGAGAAAGTGAGAAGAGAATCCTAAATGGAAAGGAAGATTGAAGGAGTGGCCTGGTTAGGTTGGACTTCTCTTGTGAGGCAGCAGAGAATGGACTAAACACCCTGTAACCTATGGAGTGTGTTTTAGGGGGATGAAAGGTTCAAGTCCTAGCTGTGAATTAAGGTATTTGTGATTTACTGGAGAAACTGAACAGAGGAAGACTGAGAAAGTGAGAGATGATGCCCTGCCCATTGAGAGATCACCTCTGTTCCTTGAGATGAAGAGAACTTTTGTTTTATACTAGAAGAGGCATCCTTAAACTATACCCTAACAAACTGATATGGCCCATGAGCAGCTGTGGCAGGCTGTTCCATGGGAGGGACTTCACAAATGGCAACATTTCTTGTCTCGGGTGGGCCAATTGTGGAGTGTGAAAGCAAGAGAACTGGTATCTTGTGGAAAATCTCTATGGTATTCAAGAGAGACTCCTTTCTCCTTGATGAATTGAAAAATGATTATTTTAAGGGTGATAACTGACTGAGAATCCCAAGTTTTGTCTTTTTATATTGGAGTAAGAAAGTGAATAGTTGGTGGGGGAGGAGAAGTGGTTTGACGGTTTTATTCTGATTCTTGTGGGTTGTTTTTTTTCCTTTTAGTGTTAGTTTAAAAATTTTCATTCCTTTTAAGTCTCCTTTGCTCTTGAATGGGAAATTTCAAATTGGCAAACCAAAACTGAAACATAAAATTGGTCTTTTCGCCTGGTTTCAAACCGAAACCAGGACACAAATTGGTGCCTTGTCTAGGAAACGAACAAAACTCATGACAAGGACCTTTCCAGTGTGTGAGCTAAGGCATGGTAAATGGGTATGACTAGAAAATCCTCTTTCAAAGGAAAGCTCCCAATCCAAGTGATGCTGCTAAGGATGGCTGCTCTTATGCTGTGTGAAGGCACAGGACCACACAGATATAGCCTTTTTTTGAAAACAGAACTGCACATCCAGTACCATATTGAGAGAAATAAGAGATTTTTAAGTGTAAAGCAAAATTACTTGTTTCTTGAAATATCACTTCAAAAACTGCAAATATTTTTTTTTTTTAACTAGTCTGAGGATGGATAGGGGATGGACTTTGCTTGGGTAGGTTATATATATATATATATATATATATGTGAATTCCACATAACTAATTTAATTCTCCTTCAGGCCTAAAAAACACAGGAGATCTGAGTGAAATAGCTTTGCCTATGTGTTCCCTAACTCAAGTCAATTCAGTTGGTTCCAATTTTATCACTGTCACGCATTTTTAAAAAATAATATTCAGGACAAAACCTAAAAAGGAAGTCCTGCCTTTTTTCCATTTTTTGATTTTTAAATTAAAAAAAAACTTTGAAGAAAAGAAAACAATATATCTACATAACCACAAAATTTACAACACGGCAGTCATTGTCTTCTTCTATTTAATTTTGAAGGAAATTAATTTTTACACAAGTTACAATGCTGAAGGGAAAAGAAGATGAGCTTGTACGAACTTTTATTTTTGTTGTGAATTAATATACCTTAAACATCAGTAAGCATTCTAATGAAATAGCAGCTGAAGCAGTAGTGCATAAAGTTAATATGCATCAAATGACAAACAGGAGATGATCTGTTGATAGTTTGATCCATAAAGTTTTATACATAATTCAAATTTTGTTTAGCAATTCATATATCTCAGTCATGGCCCCTTTTTATTGCCAAGTCACATATTGTATTTGTTCAAGTATTAATATCATTTTTTTTCATGGCAAAGTTTGAACAATTCAGATGCCAAGTATCTGCCCATGAGTGCTTTAGAAATGGGAGGCAGGGGTGGAGGTAAATAAATATAGCAAAAGATGTTACCGAATACAAAGACAGCAACAGAGCAACTGGTCACTTTTTTTTTTTTTTTTTTTTTTTTTTTTTTTTTTTCCAACATAGCATCAGCATAACTTCAGCTCCTGGAGAGAGGCTTGTACTAAACTGAGAAAACTGAGAAGTATTTCAGTTTTCAACTTGATTACTTGAACATTACTGAGACATAAATGCCTGCAATTTAAGCTGTGAATAACGAGACCACTGCCTGTAGAAAAAGACTTGGAAAGGGTTGAGATATAGAACAACTGTATGTGGTATAGAAAGAATTTATATAAGTAATTGAAAGCAGTCTGACATATTCTGCGGACATATTTACATTTGATATCCAGATAGGGGCAAATTCTTTTTCTTAAAGTGAAAAATCTTGAGCTTTAGTCTTTTCAGCCTAAGATTCATAACGTGGGCACAAAGTGACTCTGGTCTTTGAGTCTTCAAGAACAGTCAGCAGCAAAAATGGCACAGCAGTGTAACAGTGACAGACATCACAGAATGATGTGTTCTCATTATATATCTGGGAACATTGGTGGATTCATAAACAAGGGGGGTGAAAGTAGAAAAGAAGAGGCATACATCAGATTATTACACAATCATACAGTTCTCCACTAGCTGGTGTAAAAAGTGCACTGAAGTTAGATATATATAGAATTTAGATTGCACTAACAACTTTTTTTTTTATTTTTAGAAATCAACTGAGCGCTAAAATAGAAAAGAGTACAACCAGATGGACTTCGAAGAGTCAGTATAAAAGTGGTTATTATTGTTTGTGTTAATGTGCCATGGGAAACCTTATCACCATCAATTTTAAACTAAACAATTTCTCTTACTCTGTGACTTTGAGAAGTCTCTTCCAAGTTCAGAATGCCTGGGAGAGGCAAAATTAAAGTAATTTATTGGCTAACTGAAAAGTTATTAACCAGGAGAGACTCTACAATGGAAAATACTTTCTAATTGTGTCCAAAGGTTTCACTTGCCATTAGTGAAAGAAAAGTCCAATGGTAAAGCTGTATAGAATATGAAAATTCTGTTCCACAGAGAATTTCAAATTTTTCTTTGTTTTGATTGTAAATCAAACACAGATTTTTTTTGATTTTTTTTTTTAACACAATCTGAGGAGGAACTCAGTTAGGGGAGGAGGGGAAGAATGCTGTCTGTCAACTAAACTTACATCTTGCTATACTGTTGCTCATCAAAGCCAAATGTAAAATTTAAAAAAGAGACAAGCAATTTGAAAAAAAATGCATCTCATTTCAGTGCCTTTAAGAAGGACATTTGACTACAAAGGAAGAATAGGTTTCCTTTCAAATAAAATTGCTATCAAATACACACAATTGCTGAAGCTTTAATATTGATAGAATCACACATTCTCAGAGGATTTAGTTCTTCTGACTGAGAAGCTGCATCTAAAGAAAGGTAGCCACTAGGACCCACATATTGGGAAAAAACACAAAAACCTCAGTTGAGCCACATGCCTGTGTTGCCTATAGAAATAGAAGACTTCATGCAGCTGGATTGCTAAATGGGCCCTGTGGAGACATTGGACTGTGTAGCCCTGAAAAATACAGTTGACTTATGTCAGTTTTTTTTAGTATATTATCCCTCACTAGAAGCAGGGTATGATTTACATAGTGGTATAAGTTAGGAGCCAAAAAAAAAAAAAATTATTAAGCTTATTTGGAATTCTTTTTGGATACTTTTAGTTACTTGGAATGTAATCCTAATTATGATGCATTTGCAGGGAGGCTCAATGATGATTTTTAAGTACTCATGATTTCTTTCACCCCTTAGTGTCTATTTCAGCATTGCAAACTTGCATTTAGCCTCCTTAGTCATTCAGATTCTCCCCTACCGACAAGAAGAGAATGATTTAATATTGTGAGGATAAGAGTGGAGATCCCAGAGCGTTATATATTTTTTTTCCTTTGATTACGTGCTCTCATTTTCTTGCAATTTTATCCCTTTGTCCTCTTCTATTTGATTTTCTTGCTGAGCATCCATTGTAATAAAGTGCCATGTTCAATGAAGTTGCAGTGAGCAATTTAAATAATAGCAGGTGTAGATGTGTAGGAATTTTGATTGTAATGCACTGCTGTGAAGAACTCATGCATTTATAGTGCAGTATATTTCTGAAACCATTATGGCAATAAGCCAATCAACTCGAATGTGCCAGGGGCAGTGCTGCAAATGTATAGAGTTGATGGAATTCATTTCAGTCACTTATTCTTGAGGTAGGATTAGAGGAAATTTTGATCAGTTCATGCATCTCCAATTTGGCCTGCAGCTTTGAGCTCTGGCTAAAGCAGAGCTCTCAAGCTGAGTGCAGATGGGGCTGGATAGTATCTGGGTGAGAAGCTTTCAAAAAAATCAAAATGCTTCAGTGTGTAGGTGTTGGTAACTCACTAGGCAGCATGCTTCCCTGGGCTCTGCTCCTTAAATTCCTGCCTTTCACCATGTTGGAAAATGCCAGCTTGTTAGAGGTATTTCCTTTGAAGATAAGAGTTAACATCAAGTTCCTTATCAGTTGAAAATCCTATTGTATGTTCTCCACTAGCCTTCATATTATGTCTAGCTTCCAGCTCTAGCAATTCCATTACACTCTGTCTGCTTTTTCCCATCTCATTTTTAATAGTAGCAAGGTTAGGACTGCTGTCAATATAAAACTGCTGTGACTACATTTTGCAGAGAATTAGTAGAAGCTATTTGTGTTAGAAGAAAAGGGGAGTTTGTTCTGGGTATTAGTCACAACCTACTGCAATTTCATACATACCTGTGGAGAAAACTTAGGGCAGTTACTTTGATAATATAATCTCTATAATCTCTTCAAGTTATCCCTTATCTTGCAGTTCAAGTCAAGCCTTAGTTTTCAAACTACACCTTCAGTTGTGCTAGAGGAATTTGGTTAAGAACTCAAGCACTGCAGCTTGAAAAGGAATACTTTCAGCATGTTATGCAGATAAACATAACATGACTCACAATTTATGTACTCCATGAAGCACTTGCTCACCCACTGGACACAATGTTGAACTAGAATTTATATGGAATGGTCTGGGGCAAAGTAGAAAAGGCCAAGTTTTTCAGGTGCTTAGCAGCACCTGAAAACACTATTTTTGACCCATTGGTTTTGACACTACTTTGCAGTCTGGGGTAGGTGTCTCTCAGATCCACTTCTAACACATTTGCCACTTAGGAAACTTTGTTCAGTTCTTCAAACACGAAGGAGGTTTTTACTGAGTTCTCTCACACCACAACTGCGCTAGGAAGCTGGGGAGTTTGGTGCTCAGAAGCTCTGCTGAAATTCCACTGGGGACAGAGGTGGGCGAAGTGGCACCATGGCTGTGTGAAATGTCAGTCATGCCATGGGCCACGTTCTGCTCAAGTTGCTTCTCCAGCCTGTAGAAAAATCAGCGGGGTTGCAAGCATGTATAGCAATCAAGAGCCTTCTTAGCCTGAATTTGCTAAGCTACTGACATTGCTTTGTAATTACACAGGGATAGTTGACTTTTTTCTACTTCACATTGTTTACAGGTTAAATGTGTTGCTCAAAGTATAGTGGAGGAACTATAGGCTACGCTGTGAAGTTACATGCAAGAACATTACTTTTATAAAGTGCTTAGGAATCTAAATGCACCCATTGACACACCATCATCACATTTCAGTAACCCGCCCCCAAAACTAACAAATGCAGACAAGATGATAACTGATGTAATTTTTGTGAAAATATCTGTGATCTACCAAAATTTAATCAAGAATGTTACCATCCTGAACTTCTTCAAAGAAATACAAAAAATAACCCCTATTTTCTGTAGTGGTGGAAGTGCATTTTGAAAGATGGGAGATAAAGCAGCCTAACATGCAAATAATATCTGTAGTAGAAAGGCCCTAGCTATCATATATTATTAAAAAACAAGCACATGGGATCTCTCAGAAGGCAGAAGCTTAAGATATCTTTTATTCTCTTACAGCTGAGAGATTTTCTCAGTCTTGATGATTTTTTGCTCCTTGTAGTTACAAGACAAAGAGAACATTTTAGGTTATCTGATAAAATCTCACCTGCACACCCGCAAAAGGACCCAGAGAGACATGGAGCAGAGACACCCCAAATAGCACCCTGGGCAGCCATTCCAAGCCCACCTCTGCAGCCAGAAACCAGAGGAGCACAGAGGAACATCAGGCAGGGGGAAATCCCAATTCAAACTCAGAGGGAAGAGAGTCTGGGCCTTGTCCAGGGCTGCCCCAGCAGAACTTCATTCCCAGCGTTCAGGTGTGAAATCTGTCACCATGAGTCACTGGGGACAACTCTCTGAGTCATCTTTGGACTAAAGATGGCTTCTGTCTAGTGGTGGGACACATGACAGGATGCAGGGGAAGAATGTTTTAGGATTGCACAGGATTTCTGTGTGAACTTAAGGGAGGACTCAAAGATGAGAAGAAGGAAAATATTTGGGGAGTTTGAGGGGGAAGAAGGGAGCAAAAGGGTCCATTAACATGTAAGCAAGGTCTGGTCTGTCCCTATCTTGCAATTGATCACCATAATCTGCCTTTCTACTTATTAAAGTCCACCTCCAAGTGCTTTCCAGCAAAGGACTTTACACCCTCAGTGTGCCCATCTGCCTGCGAATCTGTGGTGCCAGCAGCTGGAGTGGAGCTGCATCCTTGGGAGGATGTGTATGTATATGTGCAGGTGGCCTCACCTGGGGAGACTGAGCAGCCTTGCTGCTGGCTGCATCCACCTCCTGCCTGTGTTCCTGGACTCCCACAGGTGGTCTGCTGACTGCCCAGCCAGACAGGGGAGCAGGACAGGGCTGGTGATGTGCCTGTGCTTTGGGAATGCCCTGGGTCATTGTCTGTCAATGACCTGCTCTGCCAGGCATCTCTATATGTGCCCTGTGCCTGCTGGGAATAATTTTTCAACCTCATTATGAGTTGGATCTGGGCACACAGACTTGCAGCAGCCCTGTCTTCCTCAAGTTGTCAGGTCCAGCATGATACACTTTATCATTATATATTTAGAATTGACAATTCCAAATACCTCCAACAGAATGACGACCAGTTTTAACAAGTCTGAGCAGATCTATTGCTTAGCTTCCTGAACCTAGTTCTTTCCTTTGACAGGACAGATTGATTTCACTTGTCAAAAGAAATGTCTACCCTGAGAATCCACTGGTCACCATAATAGCCATGAGATTCTCACTTGGTGCTGGCAGCCAGTGGGCAGATTCAAAAATCCCTGTTAAACTATTCAAATACATGAATACATCTCAGTATACCCTACCACTTAAGTGTTAGATCATGAAATATCAGACAGCTGAGTTACAAATGGAAGAAGGTTCTTCAAGTTACAAAGTATAATTTTCAAAACTCCACGTCTAAGAAGTGATTTTCTTCTAAATTAATAACTAGGTACATTTATGAGGATTTGCTTAGGTACACAAAATTTATATGAATGCACGTGCCTGTGATAATAGTGGAAAGTGTTCAACAGGAATCAGACTAATATTTGTATGCAAAATATTTTGAGGGAGAAAACTATTAAAACTAAGAAAAAATAATCAATAGATATTTTAAAAGGTCAGATTTTAAGGAAAACTGCAAGGCATCACAGAACAAACTAGATAAAAATACTGACTTTCATGAAGCAACACTGTAAGTTACAGATGATTTATATTCATTCTGCAGTTTACTGAAGAAAAAAGACATAGATGATTAAAACCTTAATTGGCTATTCCAGTCTCGAGAGAGGGAAAAAATAAGTCTGTTATTGAAAAATACATGAGCAAGAAAGAACACTTTTGATAACATCAGCATGGATCCCAATCATTCTTTCACAGGCTTAAGGTGAATATTGATTAGTATAATTTCCTTGCCTTTTGGACTGTGCTTTTTTTCACATTTCTCTAAGGAAGTTTCAAAACAGTCTTCATTTGAGTTTTTTTCCTCTCATTTCTTAGTATGCATATGAACAGCATCTGCTTTTTTCCCCAGCAATAGCAATGATACGTTTCTACTGCCTCAGTTCTAACCAGTTTAATGTGCTGAAAAGCACAGTGTTGCACGATAACAGCAATTCTGCAGAGCAAAATGTTGATGGAAATGGCAGGCTGCTGTTAGAGGCAATGATGGGGTTATGGGAAGCCCAGATTCTCTGTGAAAGGAGTCCATGAGGGTCTCTGGGAAAATATGGAGCAGCAACATCTGTGTTTCACTAAGCTTTCATGAGGGAAAATGTTCTGGATGTATTTTATTACAGGTTTTTGATGAAACTGAGATGGCACCATTGAATGCATCCAAGTTTAGAAATGTTAACATTTCCTCCACCACACTTGGGAGCTGCTTTTGACAGAATATGGCATAGCAGACACAGGGAGACCTGCTGTGTAGCAGATTTTGCCAGGCTCTATAGCAGCTATCATATGCTCCTTTAATCTTTCTGCCTTCTTTTTATTTTATTTCTTTTTTTCTCTTCTGCAGCAAAACTCCTGATGCAGAAAAGCCTGTGTTGTTTGTGAAGTAAAAGGTATTCAGAAATGATAGTGTTTCACTTTTGATATAAAGCATTCTTCTTGTTGCAAACAAGATTAGCTGTTTTCCTTTCATATTCTCTGCATACTAATTCCAGAGGAACTGCTATGTTAAACATGCACTTGGTTCCTTTTCCTTTCTATGTTTAAGACAATTTAAATAAATAAATTAAAATCCACCATAAAGTGAAACCTATTTTTCTCAAGAAAACAAAATGATGGTAATTTTGACAATGTCATATGCTGATGATGCAATGAACTGCATTTCATAGACTCAGGACAATTAGGCACTGAAAACTACCCATCCACCAAGCTCATCCACCCACACTGACAGTTTAAGAACAGTCCCACTAGGGAATTTTTAAGTGTTTTGAACAGTCTAATTTTTAAATTTCACAAGTGTCAAGACCACCTTGAAAAAAGAAAATCCAAGTGATATTTCCAATATAACTGCATATAATCATCAAATACAACCATGAGGTTAGAAAAGTATAAATTCAGAATGTCTAGAACTGAAGCTGGAAAATATATTTTAACTTTGATAATTGACTATCAGAAAGTGCTAGAGTGATATAAAAGAAGTATTTATAAAAATGTCTATAAAGGATTCATTGTACTATTTAAAAATCGATGTCAAAATAGTATAAATGGATCACAGAGGACTACAATTAATAATTTGTATTTTTTCTATTTCAATAGAAAATCTGTGAGTTGCAGTTCAGGAAAGATGTTGACCAAATGGGTGTGTAGAGAAGGTTCTAGGGAACATGGGTGATTGAAAGAATCCTGGCAAGAGGCTTTCCACAAGATGTAAGATTAATAGCCTTCAAATATGCAAAGGTCTTCTGCCATAAAGTTTGTCCACGTGGCTGGTGAATAAGTTAAGAAAAAGGGAGGTTATGCTACAACATAGAAGGGCCAGCTCAGATGCCTGGAAAACTTTAGAATTTAAGGGTAGTGACACAAAAATAGGCTGAGTGGAGGTGTCATAGAGTCCCCAACACTAAAATGTTTAAAGACAAATTAGACAAGCTCTTGACACATATGACATGGTGTGCAATTCATCCTGTCAGGACAGGAGGATAGATTAGATGATCCCATGAAATCCCTGCCAGCTACATGACTATGTAGAACAGAATATACACCCACTGTAATTTATAGCCTGTTTCAGCTTTGCTGCGTCTCTTCATTTTTTTTTTCTTGTCACCTTTACTGTTCTGTAAATAACTGATGGAAAAAACGGATTCTTTGCTGAATTACTTCTATGGTTTGCATTAAGGAAACATTGAGACCATAGCAACTCCACGAATACTGGACTCCTCAGGAGCCAAGCAAAACTAAGTAGTGTCAGTGTCTCCTTCATGCTATGAGTAATTGCTTTACACTTATAAGGGCTCTATGTTTGTGCCACAAACAAGGTAGAAAATACTTTCAAATATTTCTCCCAACATGCAAGATGGTGATAAGGAGGGAAAAACATGGATAACAGAAACACAAATTGCTCAGTACTGAGAAAAGGAGTGGTCTGCAACCTCCCGATGCATCTGGAGTAAGCAGGGCAAGCTGCCGTGTGCATGGTTGTCCAGAACAACTTAACTGGAAGGAACCACAACTTCCTCTCAGCCCACATATCTGATGTACTTCCTATAAGAACCAAAGCACTGGGAGGGAGGGAGGAAAGAAGTGAACTGAGAGAGGAAACTGCAGGCATCACACTGTGGTTTCACCCCAGAGCAGAACTGGGCTGTAGCTTGGTGTGCCTCTGCATACAGGGGGTCACACTTCTAATTGAGCTGGAATCTTAAAGTCAAAGCCCTTTCTAGGTATGATTTCTAGACAGAATTACTAGTTCTAGCTGATGGCCATTAAGTGTCTTAGAGTTCAACTGCACCTACCTTAATTCAGTGTTAACTAGGCAGTGATAATTTGAACACAGCAAATGTCAGTGAAAGTTTTCTTTTCACTACTCAAAATCTCAGAAATTATAGAAAGGACCTGCTGAAAATCAGTTTTAAGGTGGTAACTTCTTGAGTTTTTTATCAGAACCCACTCAAGCATCCTTCTTACGTCCCTTAATTTCTGCACAGATTAGCATGTCTGGAAATCAGCTAGAAATAACTTATAAATTACAGGTCATAAATGCTAACTCAGCCATTTCATCTTGTTTGGGAACAGCTGAAGCTCCCAGATCAGATGAATTCAGATCCCACCCACAACAGGATTTTGTTCTCTTCACCTCATTTGAGAGTCAGTTGATGGAGAAGTAGGATTTCCACCTAATTATTCTAGAATTAGAAATGCAGCACTGCTCCTGAGCTTTCTGAAAGTTCTTCTTAAAGGTCCCCTCCAGCTCTGGTTTTTCAGGACACCAAAGAGTACTTGACAAGAAGTAGTGTAATAAATGGCTGCTTCCTGCTAAGTTGCAGCATTTTGAAGACAGATTCACATCTATTCCTATATCTCCCTGATCTGGTAAAGATAGCATGGGAAAAAGAAAAAAAAAATTAATCCCCATATAATAACAACAATAAAATCCCCTCATTACAGTACTGATTATTTTGGTCATTTGATCAGTCAACCCTATCTGCTCGTTCCAGTTTAAAAGAGTCAAAATAAACTGGATTGCCCCTTTCTTCAAAAAACAGATTCATTTTCTTTAGCTAGTTCTTACTTAGAGATGGCAGATATTAGTTGTGTACTTAAAACTTAGAATTCCAGGTCTGCTCCTAGGGTGAATGTAGTTAAATGTACAAAGGACTTTTTTCTAAATACTTTTTCTCTACTTTTTCTCTACCTTTGGAGGCTTTACAGACATTTTTGTTATTTCTATTAACCCAGCTCCACTAGAAGAAGAGGATATGAATTGTCCTGCTACATTTTGGTGTGTATGTGTGTATGGGTAGGTGCATATGTGAGAAGCTTCATTATGGTCTCATCTGGGAGAAGACTGCTGATGGTTTGCCAGAAGTGAGGGTGACTCCAAAGTCTCACTATACCAAACTGTAGTGAGTGAGAGTTCAGTCTATAATTTGAATCAAGCCTTATTCTGCAAAATACAAATCCACGATGCCAGCCTACTGTAAGGATGCTGGGATCAAAAAGAGCCTGGAGGTTTCTGTGCCTCTCCATCCTCTCCAGACACAGCCCAGATGCTGCAACTAGACTGGATGTTAAATCTTCAGGCAGCTCAGTTTCTGTGAGGTGAAGCTCATCCCATGTGACAAAACAGTGAGTGGTTATATACCATTAAAGAACAGGTTCTTTTTTTCTGAACCTGAAATTAGTGTAATTTCCCTTATATAAAATAAGTAAATAGCATAACTACACACAGAAAAAAAGGATCTGTGTATCATGTATGCTTGCATAACACTTGTGTGGTTATTTGCCTACATCTAGGCATGTTCTGAATATATAAAAGAAGCTGGGCCAATTTCATTACTGACACAAGCAGTGAAATGACTACCTATTCCTATCAACAATGTGATTTATATTGACAATGTGGATGATTTGTGGATTTGCATAGAGTTAATAAGTTATAGCCCTGTGACCTCACAGAGCCTGTAGAACTATGAATATTTTGTTAAATTTCCTCTGACAGTCTCTGTCTCAGCTATTGAATTTTACTCATGTACATTTTAGATTTAAAATACTACACTTCCATAATTTAAAATAAATATTAGGAGTCCTAAGACAATATGTGTGTTCAAATCCCAAACCGCATCTCAAAATTTAAAAATTTTTTATACAATATTCGCTTACACTGTTTGGGATCTTTTTTCAGTGACTTAAAAACTGATAAATTGCAATGCCCAGGTGGTCCACTAGAGGAATAAATTCTGCCTGAAAAGAGACGAAAGTGACTGACTACCACAATTTTAAGCCAGTATATGAGGCCAATTCAAAACAAGAAAATTTGAGTTACAGAATTACACCTTTGGTAGGAAGGAAAGTTACTACTCATTAGGCATTAACAACTCTCACAGTTTACCCACAACAGCAAAGTGTTGCAAAGTTTAAAGCAAACTGTTAGAAAGGTTAGCAAAACAAAGGTCATATATTAAACTTGGAAAAGTAAGATTATAAATAAATGCTATGCTTTTCCTTATCTAAAAGAAGCACTCATACAACTGAAAATGCCACTTGGTTTTTAATTATCCTCTCTCAGATCTCTTCAAAGAAAAGGACATGGCAAGGCTACTCTGCCACATGGTGCTTTGTGATTAGAAGCTGGTGTCTGGACTGCTGGAGTGGCCAGCCTGACCAGGAGCAATGGGAATCTCTGCAGAGGTGGGTGGGAATGGCTCCTTGTACAGCACTGCTTCTGCCTGAGACACTCACTGTGGGGATTGCAGAATTAAATTGCTAGGGAGGCTGCTCTTAGTTAAAATGTCTCTAACACCCTGGAGGGCTGAACAAAAATAGTGCTCCTTAGGAGACTCATGCCTGGAATGACAGGGATAGAAAGCAAACAGAGAAAATGCTAAAATATCCTCAGAAGCCATGTCAGTATCTGATCTGAAAAGCAGTCTTTACCAGTACATTTAGGAACATGAGGAGAAATTCTGTGCTGCATGTGACAGTGCAGAGCTCACAGCACAGGGCAGGGATTCCAGGACAGCCCTGCTTAGCAGCAGGTAGGGCTGGAGGCTTTTACCTCTGCTGAAGTCCCAGGCAGCTGACAAACAGAGCTCTGATACACAAGCTGAGCCTGTGGGAGGGTCTGGATCTGCCCCCCTTTTTCTAGTAAAGCCTACATTACCAAGAAGCATCATTTAATGGCCACTTTCCTTTCCACCCTGCTTCCCTGAATCCTCCAGTGCTTTGTCTTATTCCTGCTGCCCAGGATATCCACAAAGATCACCCCTTGTGTCACAGCAGTGGCCATGGCCATCTGAGGCTATCTGAGCTAGAGTTCACCCATCCTGCATAGGACAGAAAAGGACCTAGCTCAGTACTTCTCCTACGCAGCAGAAAAAAAGTGCTGTAGAGCACCTAGGGCCAAGTATAAAGTAGTTTTATTTAATTCTGTGAGCATCATGCGCTGTTGAATGCTGAGGAGCTCACTCTTCACACCTGCACAGCTGCCATTATGTCACCTTCTGCAGCAGCAGAAGCAGCAGTGGAGAGAGCAGGCCACCTGTCCCAGCAGGTCAGTGAGTGTGCCTGTATCCTCTTCAGTGTCAGTTTCTGGGGTTGTTCTTCCCTGCTCTGCAATTTTTCTGGACTTGGCAGATGAATCTTCCCACAGTGACCTTTTTGCTCAGTCTCTGGCTTGTTTTGTAAGTTACAATCTCTCTCCAACTCCTTCTACTCAGCACATTGTCTCCATGCTAAAATCAGACCTTTCCCCGCTGTATTCCAGATCCACACCCAACTTTTCTCTCACATTCTTGCATAGTTCTCCCAAGTCCTCAGCTTGGTTCCTCCTACAAACCTCTTTTTAATATCTTGCTTTGTCATTCCTCTTCCTCTGGCCTATCAAGAGTCACATTTTTTTTCCCCCCAGTTCTCTGCAAAAACCTTGATAAATCTGCTTTCCCATGCAGATTTCTTACTTATGTTCCCAGGTGCTTCCATTAGAATAGACAACAGCTGAATGACTAACAGTACTGCTGGTCCAAGAGAAATATGATATTGTACAGTTCAAGGTGGATTTGCAGAGCACATTTTTCATGACAATTTCAGAAAACTGAGCAGAATATAGAATTTATTGAGACATCAAACCTATGGATGTAAGCAGGTTCCCCTGAGTCATGAAAACTACAGTATTTAGTGGCACAATATACCCAAGATGTCTCAAGGTGACTGTTCAGCTGAAAATACTGGCCTGTGACCAAGGCTCAGCTATTACAATTAATTGTTAGGAGTACTGCCAACGAGTCTCTTCTACCACTTAGCAGAGAAGTCTGAACACTATTGTATTAATGAATTCTGTGTGGTGATGAAGTTGTTTCAATCTGAGGCTGTTGGAGTTTTTTTAGTTCTTACCCAAGATTCATCATCTGCTACTAACCATTATTTAAATGTTTTACCATCATGCTTTGTGCTTTTGTGGAAGGAGATTTCTTTGTCAGGCATCCTTGAATGCTAACTATTGTGAGCTCATATGCTGCCTACAAAGAGGGAAAATGTACACATATTTTTGTTACAGAGATATCAGGTAAGTTCAAAAGCTATTGTAAACTCACAGAGCATTCACACATGAACAATAAATATTATTCGCATGTAGATGTTTGTTACAGGGATACATGTGTGTATATATAAAAGGATCGATCAACCTAATATAAAACCTAAGCCTGCTCTATTATGGTCTGAACTGACCTGAAGTCTGGGCTGCTAGTAAAGGACATTTTACTTACATATTTTTAGTTCTTTTGAATTTTTGGGAAGTTCCTCATGGTACACAAGTCTAAACAGAGTTATCTGAGCACCAGAACACTGTTCATGTATGGACCAACATTTTTTTTTGGGATGGGGGTTGTGTTTCTTTCTCAGTTATTTTTCTTCAGTGACAGTGTCCAAGTACATGAGGAGATTCTCAGTGCCATGGCAATACAAATCTCAGTGATATTTATGGATGAACTTGTAGACCTAGGAATTTTTGGCTACTTCTCAAACAATTCCTGCTTCCCATCAGTTTTGGGAAGGTACAAGCCAACAAAAGCATCCCCTGCTCCTTACCTTTGTGTAGGAGCTGTGATTATCCTTTGCGCAAGGTGGCAGCAAAAGGAAGCTCTTCAAACTCCTTCCTCTCTCCCCTGCACACCTCCTGTTAAGGAGAGTAACTCCTTCAACTTCGTTAATTGTGTATAAAAAAACACCTGTTGCTATTGGTTAACACACATCTGAACAATATATGAAATTACTGATACCTTTTACTTTGGGAACACTGCTACCCTTCACTCTCCATTTCTTTACCAATATTCCCCTGGGGAAAAGCTAGAAAATTGAATGCAAAGAACAGAAGACCATGAGACAAATCCCCCTTAAATCACTGATTTTCCCTTTCTGATTTTATTTTTAAAACACAGTATTTTTCCAATGAAAGCACAATGACTATGGGAGAAATGTCATAATTAAACATTGAGCTTAACATTTTATTTTAATCTAATTTTATTTAATTTTTTTTTTTCTTGGACTTGATCCTTTCTCCTGAACTGACAAACTGTGATGGATGTACCAGTGGTACACCATGTTTCAGCATAATAATTTTGTTTTTCAATAGGAATAAGTAGTCTGGAGAATCTGACTACTGAAGTCCCAGTTAGCAGTTATTTAGATGAAATAAAAGTGGAATCCACCCTGCTAGTTCTCCTGACCCTAATCAATATTTGTTGTTTGCATATTTTTGGGGGCAGTTTTTATTTGCTTGATGTTTTGGGGAAAAAATTTATTTCATTTTCCTGGAGCCCAAAATGTGTTGAATGGAATGTTTTACTGCAAATATTAGAGTTGATGAAGTTGCTTTAAGGTTCATTAAGCCTCCAAATACTCCTAACACATTGTCTCCATATGGAAGAAAACCTTGGGTAAATATTTAAAAACCTTCATAGATCTGACTCTGTTAAAGTCAATGGAAGTAATAAGAATAGCAGTGACACTGTACTTATTTTGAAAAAGCAGGGATTACTCACCTTGAAAGTACAAATAGTAAATACATTCTTTATTCAGAGGCATGGTAAAAGAATAGCCAGTTGACTTTGGATATGGATATATCTCTTCAACCTTAAATCTTGTTTTGATGACCATAAACTTATGCCAAAACCACTGTGTTTAATAAAAATTACTTTCAGAACTTAAAGAATATTTTATTATGGAATACAAAAATACTATCTATGTAAAAACAATAAGTTAGTTTATTTACAATACTTTACACTATCCTGCTCTGGGGCTTTCTTTGCACTGGACTTCTTTTCATCATTTTATACACCTTCATAATTTTACTTATAATTTTGCACAAAGCATTTCCAAAAGCATGTCATCCATGTTTACTGCTCCAATGATGGGCCTGAAGAATAATTCAGCAACCACATTAGCATTAATAGATCGTAACAAGGAGAGAACAACATTCAGCTTGGCAAATCTGGCTTCATCACCTCTGTGAATGAGTCTGACATGTTCATTTAGAGCTTGTTGTGCTTCCCTCTGCAATCCTTCAATGTACTGTGTACACTGCAGTCCAGGTAGATCTGAAAAGAAAAATAAATTATTTTGTTTACATAATTTTTGTTTATAAAACTACATTATTCTTACAGAACAACTAACAGCTCACAGACTGTAATTATCACTCAAGGAAAGAGGCTAATTAAATTGCTAGAAGACTTCTTGTATGCAAAGCCAACACACCAAATTTTTTTGGTCAAATTCTTATCATATTTGTGTTCTGGATGTTTAATACTATTGTTCACAAACCTGAAACATGATGTTTGTTGAGATTCACTTAAGTGTTAAATAAATTAGTTGATAAAAACTCTGATTGAAGAATGCTCTCTGAAACCCCATTACAGTGGGAAGACGACAAAAATAACTTTTCCGGCTTTTCACTTCTGCAAAAATGCATTTAAGGTTTCTTTTGACAACTGTTTCTACTCCATTTTATAAGTGGCAAGAGATACTAACTCCAACATGCAACAGGAAGTTTCCCAATGATCCACAGTAAGAATACTGACAGATGGGAGGTGCAGAATTAAGGCTGTATGTGATCCCAGGTCATTTTGGATGGAAAAGACCTCCAAGATCAGTGGGTCCAACCATTAACCTAACACTGCCAGGTCCACCACTAAACTATGTTCCTGAGCAACGTATCTACACATTTTTGAACACTTTCAGGGATGTTGATTCAACCACTTCCCTGGACAGCCTGTTCCAATGCTTGGCCACCCTTTCAGAGAATTTTTTCCTACCAGAACAATGCCTCTATCTTTTTGCATTAGACCAGTTTCCAAATTTGACTCATGTAACATAAGCTTCACCTTAACTATTGTAAGTTTTTCTCTCTTGTCTGTGTAGAAAGCAAACCTTCACAAGCAGGATGATAAATGCAAAGTACCACTGTAGGAACCTAATGATCAATAAGTAACAGTTTGGCAGTGGAAATGCCAGCAGAGCCCTGTCCTACTGTCACAGGGTACTGCCATACTTGGGAAGTGCCATATCCAGCCTGCCAGCTAACTTCCAGGTGAGTCACCGACGTGATAATGTCCCTCGCTAGAACTGCATCTATGGAGTCTCCACAAAGAGAGATGGGGAAAAAAAAAAAAAAAAAAAGAAAACATAAATGCCATACCAAAAACCTCCACAGCACTTTGTGGCTGGAAGCCCTGAGCCTTCCCTTGCTCTCCGGGCACGGCACGGGCAGACCCGCCACCCTCGGGCCGTGGAGCAGAGATCCCGCCGCTCCCGCTGAGGGAAACGAGCAAGGGGCTGCTGCTGACTCCCAGCTTTCCCTAACCGACTGCCAGGCGCCTGGAACTCGCTTTGTTCTTGGAAAGCATCTGTGGAAAGCACCAGCCCTCAGGACACCAGACCGAACCACAGGCGGACCCCCGTCCCTGCCTGCGGCCGGGGTCTTGAGGAAAAGGCAGAAGGTGAAACCTTGCTCCGCATCCTCTCCTCCTGCACCTTTTTCACCTTGAGGAAAGCCCCGGGTCTGCCCCGTTTCCTTGGGGATACAGGCGGGCTCTCCCCGCCCTCCTCGCTGCCCCTGTAGCACAAACCCCGCTGCCCCGCCCAGCCACTCACCCGGGTTGAAGAGCACCGTCCCCTTGAGGTAAGCGTACTCTTTGGTGCTGATGTCCAGGCTCCAGCACTTGGCCAGGAAGCCCTTGATGGCCTGGATCTCGCCGGCCGAGGGCAGGTGCGGGCCGTGGTGGGTCCGGCCCGGTGCCGGTGCCGGTGCCCGCGGCGGGGGCTGCTCTCCCTGCTGCCGGGCGGTGAGGATGCGCTGCAGCATGCTGGGCTCCGCGCTCTCCACCGTCTCCAGGTGCACCCGGTCCTGCGCCAGCCCCAGCAGCAGCAGGGGCGCCCAGCAGCTGCGGACCAGCAGCAGCTGCTCCTCCAGCGGCAGCTCCTGGAAGCAGGGCACGTTCTGAACGAAGCGCAGGGTCTTCACCAGCACTGCCGAGGCCGCCTTGCAAGCCACCTGCGGGCTCCGCAGGGCCACACGCCGCCGCGACCCGCACGGGCAGCCCCGGGGCGCCGGCCCGTCCGGCGGCAGCGCCCGCTCCTCGCTGCGGAGGATGCTGTAGAGGATGCTGCTGTGCCGCCGGCCCTCCGCGCAGCAGCGGCAGCAGCGCTCCGCGCACGCCATGGCACCCTCGGCACCGGGCTGAGCAGCCCGGGAGGCTCGGCGGGGCGGACCCTGCCTCCTGGTGCCTCCTGGTGCCTCCTGATGCCACCGCGCACCGCTCGCCCTCTGCCCGGCTCCTTAACTTATTTATAGCCGGCGGGGGCGTGTGCGAGTGTCTGCGGTGTGTGTGAAGCCGCAGGCGCTGTTCCGGCGGTTCAAAGGGGCAGACACTCTTTACTGGCTGAAAAAGAGGCGAGGGGGAGGAGGGGGGCGATGAAAAAAAAGAAAAAAACAAGCCCTCCTCCTCTTCCTCCCTCCCTGAGACAGCGATACCCGGAGGGAGCCGGCGAGCCGGCCGCCTCTGCCCGCGGGTTGCGGAGACATGAGAGGCAAATTGTACCCTCCTCGCCCAGCGTGGGATGCCCCTTCCCGGCAGCTCTTTCCGTGTCCCAGCCCGGCTGATGTTATGCGGGATGCTTCGAACAGGGCAGGGCAGAGGCAGCACCGCTCTCTTGTTTTGCCACCGTAGGGTGAAGCTCCCGCGACCCCCGCGGGACCCCACTGAGAAATGGCAACCGGCCCCGCTGCCTTCAGAAACACCCGAGAGGTCTGGGCAAAGAGAGAGAAAGGAGAAGAAAGGAGCGCTGAATTGGTCAAAATATTTAAATTCCCGACGGAGAGGAAAGAGGTGACACCACTAATGACATCGAGGACTTTTGTGTATGCCTGCCCCAAGGAGTGATGCCTTGTGTTCCAAATGAACTCCTCAGTGCTGCCTTGCGGGAGGGAGAATCGGAAATGTCCCTGCTCAAATGGGTGCTCTGTGAGGGGTGCTAACAAGGCTCTCAGGGTGCCCTGAGGCTGGCGCTGCTGCAGTTCCCTCTGGGATCCACCATGGAACCACTCCCATTAATAATTCCCTTGCTCTACCTTTCAACACATGGCCATCTTTCTGATATCGTGCTGTTCCATCCGTTTTCATTATCCCTTCAGGCTCTGTTTCTCCATGAATCTCTTCTCTTAGATGCTTTTCTGTGACCCATATCCTCCAAGTGGCATACAGACTCCAAAGCAAGGAAGCCCTCCATCCTTCCAGGCCTTGACGTTTATACAGGAGGGACAGGGGAATAGTGATTGTCCAAATGTGAACTCCTGAGTGAAAAATAAGCACCTCCTAAATGAAAGTGGGTGCAGCAGATTGGAGTAAATAAACACTACAAAAATAAAGTTACTTCTGTCTGCTGCATATGGGCTAAAGCAGAAACATTTTCTGGTTCATGTGATCTGAAAGAACCTTGACAGAGAGTTAAAGAAAGTAGCCAGTTGTAAGCAAAATTCTGTACCTTCTCCACTGGTATCTGTTACCAAGAGATGATTACATCACCCTTGGAAAGCTGCATTTTCTTTCTATAAATTCTTTTCGTTTTGTTTTGTTTTTTGTTTTTTAAAGTAAATGCCATTGAGTACTTTGGATTTTGTAGAAACAAAATAATTTTGGGCTGGATCTTGGAAATTTATTTTCCCTGTAAAGTCAGTCCTACCCTATCAGCTTACACAGGCCATATAGTCTTTTCCCTCTAAGGTTTTCTTCACAATTGGACTCAGAGGGGATATTCTTTATAAATGGCTTTTACAAATGGTTTGTGATTTTTGTAGGGCACTTTTCTATGAAGTTGTGTAAAATACTGATGAGGCTACCTGCCTCAAGTAAACCTTGTTTTCCAAATGTAAGCTGCCCAAAATCTAGATTATTGTACTTTTGGTTTTACCTGTGAAATGTGTTTTCTTTTCCACAGACCATGATAAAGCCCTTTATTGGCTTTGTAACAGAAGAGAACTGCTACAGTGAACCAATTAAGTGATGTCTAAAGTTTGCTGACAGGTCAGTGGTTTCACCAAACATCCCTTAAGAAAGAAAAGATGCTAGATTTACAAAACAAATATACTAATACTAAATATTGCCAAATTTTTTATTTGGATAGTATCACCGGTAATGGGAAAATAGTAATTTATTTATCTAGAATATTTCTTTGCCATTCTAGGTTGTTTTCTGTTGTAGTCATCAGGGTTTCCTCAGAATTAGGATTTTAGATTGTTTCTTTCAGCCTTTGTAGTCCTCTTCCTTCTTAGTTTTTTTGGGGAGGGGTTGTTCACTAACTTCAGAGGTAAGTCTTTGCCA
Organism: Certhia americana; assembly: GCA_018697195.1. NCBI lineage: Eukaryota > Metazoa > Chordata > Aves > Passeriformes > Certhiidae > Certhia > Certhia americana. The sequence goes on from CM031857.1 coordinate 105,845,375, forward strand.
GTTTTTAGAAAAAGAGCATCTCTAAACTTTTAGTTGTCTTCAGCAGCACTTCTCCTATGAGGTACAGATTAGTAGTCTGACTGTGGAATGTTTTTTATGAGTTTGTGACTTGGAAAATATCTATGGGAAAGCACAGTACAGCTGAGACTGGAATCATTGCCTTTGCAGCTTTGACCTTGGACTACAACTGTGGGAATGTTCTGCTTATTATGGGAGGATGCTGCTTACACAGGGCTGTAGACAAAGGAAATATTTGTAAATATAACTTTTATACCAAGTCTACACTAGATTTTTTTTCCTAATGTAGTGATATTGGCTGTTTAATTTTTCAAGGTATTTTTCTTTCAAACAGGTCTCAAGTGGAGATGCAATTTTTCTGTTATATAATGACTTTGCTGACTCTTCATTTTCTAAACAAACTTATACAAAAAGCCTTTGTCTTTGATAATTATAACAAAATGTGTACCATACACTGCAACTGAAACTTGGTTTACTATTCAATGCCAGAATCACATTGCTGTAGTTATAAAGTGACTTCCTTCTCTGACAAGTGCATGTAAACACTAGTTTTTTCTCATTCTAATTCTCAGTGTATTCTGATATACATGGAAGTTTATTTTATTCAGGGTAGATCATCTCTTTCCCAGCTAAAACCTCAAGAATATCATATAAATATTTGTTCGTGTAATAAAATATTTTATTATGTTTTTCATGTTAGCAATTTGTACAGTCTTTATTTAAAAATCTGTGTTCAGTCTGTCCATAACATTCAAGCTAAATTAACAACACAGCATTCTATTCACAACCAAAACCAAAATCCTTCACAGAAACCTAACTGTTTGTTGGAAAATGCATGAAAATCCTTTCAGAATGAAGTGGAAGTGCCTGATGCTACATGGGTATTACCAAGCTCCTTGTGGTACAGTCAGGAATAGGTTTACAAGCTTCCAGACAAAGGATTATTTGTTTGTATTGTTTGGGGCTTTTTTTTTTTAATTGTTTTTGGTTTGGGTTGGTTTTGTGTGTGGTTACAGGGATTTTTTAACTCAGACAAAGCCTTGGATATGGAGGTGATACGGTTCAGTCTTGGCAGCCTCGCTCTCTCGTGTTGCTGCTCAGTGTCTCTATCACTCATCTGGTAGCACATTTGGTTCTTGGCCAGAGGGCAAGACTTCAGTTTCAGAACAAGACCAAACAAGCATTTGTTTATATGCCATCAGTGCTTCAGAGCGCCATTAACTTGAGAAAAGACTTTTTTCCAGTGTAGAATTTGATCCTGATGTCCTATAAATACACACTACTCCTTTTAGTATAAAAGTGCTGGAAAAAAAAAATTGATTTTTAGATCAGATGTAAAGCAGACTCAATTTGGTGATTAGCAAAAGAAAAGTTAACTTTTCTCTAAAGAAAAACAAAGTTTAATGTGGACTATTGCTGTAAGGATAGGATAAGCAGTATGACGACAATGACTTTTGTAAAAATAAATGCTTTATTAAAACAAGGTTTTGGAATTAAAGTATATTACTTCTTTTCATTCTTTTCTCATTGTGACTAATCATTCATTAGACTGACCACCATTCACATTTTCCCTATTTTTTTTCAGGGTGTTTCTTGAAATAAGTGGGGATTAAGGGAAAAGTAGTTTGTGCTTTAGCACATACTTTTTTGTCCCTTTCCTGGATGGGCAATGGATTCCTTAGGAGGAGCATACTGACAGCCTGAGGCAAAGATAGTTGAGGTGTACCCAGATGAGAGATGTTGACCAGAATTTCCTGAGCTTTTTCAGTTTCCCTGAGGCTGTGATTTGACAGTGGCTCTGTACCACCAGCTCACCCAACAGTGTGTGCTTGTTCTGGAGCAGGATGAGTATATGGTGACATTGTTATGGAATTAGCCAGGGTATATAAAAAGGAGTTTATCCCAGATTTAGACCTTCCTGCCAGCTACTTGAAAGTAGGTGATGGTTAATGTGGTATAAACTGCAATGGTGCAAAATCACCCTTTTAACATATTTTAAAGAAACCAAAACATGAAAAAGGGAATATGTTGTTGCTGTTGTTGTTGTTGTTGTTAGGTCAGTTCTTTTCAAAATGTGACCATGGCAATTTGGATACAGAAACAGCAATTCTGAATTTCAATTTACCATACATTTCATTGTCATATTTCCACCAGCAGACAGCAAATTTAAGGAGGCCTCACATACCAAGGCCTGGCCTTATTTCCTTGTACCCATATGCTAATTTACCTTAGCTAATGCTAAGCTATTCTGCTAGAGTTAACTAGGTTTTGTGGCAGGCAAAATTAGGGAAAGAAGCGTACTTGTGAGCTTTTTATAGTGAAAGGCACTCAGCTGTTTCTCATTAAAAAAAAAAAAAAAAAAAAATTAATTGATCTTTGGGGTCTGTAAAGAGCTGTGGGACCAAGCAATCCAAAACTGTACACTTACATATGTTATTGGGGTTTCAGTGTTTAGATATAAGTAATAACTTATACTTTGGTCCAAAGTGGGTTCACGGGGCTCCCAAACATCTTCCAGCATGGAATGCTTCAGGATGCAGTCCCGTAATTCCTCCTGAGCCAATCTAGCAGCTCACTGGAACTGTGAGAGGTGACTCCCACAGAAGTGTTGCTGTCACTGCTTCCCTTGCCCCACACATCCAATTCTTTGGTGAACCAAATCTGCTTTCTAACCTGGTAGCATTTTTGTGACAGCCATTACAAGAAAAGTAGAAGAGAAATGAGACACTTTGAAATGTGCTTTCCATGCTTTATTTTGCCCAGTGATACTTCTGAAGTTTCTGCCCCACCTGAGAAGTTGGGACACTAATGCACCTGGTCAGTCAACAATAAACTAACACATCAAGGAAAAAGACATGTAGTTTTCTGCAAATTGAACTGAACTGAATTCAGCTAGGGCTAAAATGGGTGCCAGAGCAGGTGGAAAGGTATGGTCTTACCACCCGTCCAAGAGAATGGGCAAGGAGCAGAAAATACTGCTGCAAACCAGTATTCCACTCAGCCATCAAATGGAACTGCTCCCTCAGGAAGGTAAAGCCCTAAATCTTGGGAACAGAAAATAATTTGTGTTAGGAGAGAGCTTGTAGCAAGCTCTGGTTTTAAATTATTCTTTTAAATATCATGCAAAATTGATTTGTACTCTTGCTAATGGCACTTGAATAAGGGAAATCTGTTGTAAAATATTACTGTAGAAATAGCTTTCAGTTACTTACCTTGAAAAACACGTTGCTGATACAGAATAACAGATAGGTAACAGGCAAAAAGCTCAATTAAGTTAGATACTGTTCAAGGTTGCGGCTTAAAGAATAAAACACATTCTTGCTCTACAGTGGCAGGAGGATACTGTGTATCCATTTCACCTTTTTTCCTTTTTTTTTTTTTTCTAAAGTTTTAAGCTCTGTATGATACTGCAGCTAATTGTCTGAGACTGGTGACTTCACAGATACACTTTCATTTGTGACTAATATCATCGGATATTCTGCTAATAAAAATTTACATTCAAATAGGCCGATAATTTGGCATGTATTTTATCTGAATATCAGTGTGCAGGTTTTTAAAATTCATCTATCTTTCTATAGATTTTGATTCAGGCATATTTCATCCAAGTTAGGTATTTAAAAATGCTGCTCTCTGGTGAATCAATGATATAATTTCTCATTGGATTAAGTTTGTGTTATGGTATTAAAACTATTTCTTTCTTTTTTACCATTCTTCTATGAGTTTAAAGGGTACATATCAAATTTAAAGCTTCACCTATAATCTGTATTGTAAATACTTATGATCTTCAAATAACTTCAGCAATTCCTTGCATTCTTTGCTTCAATCACCATTCACCAGGTTTCTAAATTTTCTATCCATTCTGTAGCTAACAGGGAAATCATTTGGCAATCTGTTCTGCTGGCAGACAAGACTGACTGCATCTTCAGTTTTGTCAAAGTAATTTCTCTTTCAAGAAAGGATTTTTCTAACCTAGCTCCTTTCAACACAAGTGGATTAGGGAGTGACCCAGCAGTTCTGTTGGTACATTCAGTGTACTTGCAGTCAATGATAGCCCAAAGTACAGTGGGAAGTGCTAACATCTTAATCTATCCGAGCTGCAGCCAGACACCATCCTTGGCTGGGCTGCAGCTCAGACTTTGAGGCTGAGGGGGACCATCAACTCCCCTTTCTGGCTTCCTGAGGGCACTGTTAAACACAGAACTGTTGCTGACTGAAGTGCAACTTCTCTCCAGCTCTGTGCCTCAGCAGGACACCATTCATCTCAGTTTGCAAACTCAGTCCAAGACATTAAAGCCCATCAGTCCACTGGTTGTTTATCCAGGTTTTTGCCACTCATATTGTGTAAAATTAGCACTGTGTTACTACTTTCCAGATTCAGTTTATAATTGCTAGGCTCCTGAGACATACTTCCCTATTAATTTAATATCATGGGAATAATCCCTGTCAATACTCACCTCTTGTTTAATGAGTAAAACATATGTTATCTTACAAACAGCTTCCAAGCTAAAACTTTAGAGATCTTTTTTCTATTTAGACTTGTTTCTTAGATATCTTTTGTGTCCGTTGGAATACTTGTCAGCTTTTAAAAGCCTTTGAAGTGTGGACATCAGAACTTTACAGGGGGTTCCACTTGTGCTGTTCTCACCAGTGCCAGGGAGAGAGACACAATAACTTCCCAACTCACATTCATTGCTCCATACTCCTACATTAAAGAATTATTAGTCTTTTGGGGTCATAATTGAATATTGCACTGGGAACTCATGACAGACTGCTCCTCTTCTGTGACATCCTACATAGTTTTCTGATCTTCTTTCAACAAAGCTGTTTATTAGCAGAAGTACGATGTCTTTCTTGTTTCAATTCTGCACTTGGCTGCATTATAATGTGTTCCATGGGAACAGGTCCATCAATCCAAGGGCAGAGCTTTTCTGGCCTTCAATTACTTCTCCTCATCACCATTGATCCTCATCTTCCTCCATGAATGCTTACATATCTCTTGAGGTGGAGATGGAAATATTTTCCTCAGTAAGTGTGTTTTGTTCATTGTAATTTTGTAAATTTCTTTAGTCGCTTTTTGCTTTTGCATAGTACTGATGTTTTAAATGGTATGCCATGTCACTCAGAAAAAATGCCTTACCAGAATTCTAAAGAATGCTGTATCTGAGTAGTTACTTTTGGCTTGCCCAACACAGAGTTGAATATTATAGTGCACTACTATAAAAATTTGCTTAAGCTTCTCATAATTTAAAATTTTCATATAATGTTTTGTGTTAGAAAGATGCACACAGTATTTTATGCTAAAAAAGAAAAAATAAAAAGAAGAGAAAAAAATTTGAGTTCTAATCTTCTGGTTCTTCTTATGTCTAAAGACTTGAGTGGTAAGAGTTGCATTTTTTGTAGGTTCACTTCTTGAAACATTCTGAAACCTCTAAATACTGGGGTAGTAACACTGAAATCAATAGCATAAATATCACTGAAAAACTCAGACAAATCAAGGATCATATGCTATTTTAGTGTTAATTGTTCAATAAGGATGTAAGAAGCAATCAATTTAATAATGTTTAGGTTGTCCTGTCTTGAATATTAATCAAGTAATAATGGAAGTACATTGGATGTTGATAGAGTAGCCATAAGATGTGACATAGAAAATGAGCATGTAGTGGAAAATTTTAGCTTAGAAAACTGAAGAAATTTTGAAGTGATGAGAAATAAAAAAAGGAAAGTGAAAAAGAACTGAAAATACAGAAGGGCCTGCAGGGGATAGGGACCTCTTATGAATAGATAGAATTAAGATAGTTGGTCCCATAAAAATAAGAAATATTGATAAATACATTTTTGCTTTACTCTTGTGCAAATCATACTTCACATAGATCCATCCTTTTAGTGAAATTTCACCAGAATGTGATTATTTTCCCTCTTTCTTTACTTCCTCCATCATATCAAATCATGTCTTTTTAGGTTTTGTCTCTGAAAATTTGGTTCCTTAGAAGCGGTAGATTGTGAATTCCTTCTTTCACACCTTTGTAGTTTATTTTTCTTACTCGTATGCACCATGCAGAGGGGCCACCTCAGAAAATGATACAATTTCATCACTGACACTTCTTTATCTTTCTTACATCCAGGAACATAGTTGAAATCTTCTACTTTTTTCACAGTCAAGTTTTCTCTGTTCACCTGTAACACAGTAAATCACATCATCACCTTGTCCTTTTCATGTCAGATCTGCAATAGCCCTGAGAATTGAACCTCTTGCTGATTGCAGATATTAATGTTTAAAACTTTCACCAGTTACATGAGGGTTGTTTGAGTAAAACCATCATGTTTGTTTTTGATTTGAAATATGACTTTTTACTTTTTATTAACTCTGTTCTATCCTTACAATAAAAGCTTCTACATAAAGCACAGAAAATTTCATCTGATATTTTGTAGCGTCTTTTTATGTCTCCTGAAGCAAAATTATGTGTTTTCCTTTATCAAACTTGGCAAGAGTTAGTGCTTCACATATGCAAATCCCAGAATTTCCCTGGAGACCTTTTTCTCCCATCAACCTCCTTTCCCTCCACCTCCAAAACATTTGTCTGTTCAGGTCTTTTGAAAGTTTCAGCCATGGACAGCCTGAATCTTTGACACTTTCCTGGAGGGCTTACCTTGGAAGCAGGTCAAGCCAAAGTAAAAATATGTAAAGGAGAAAGAGAAAAATTACCTTACTGTAACAGAAAATGGTTGAGTGATTTTTTTTCCAAGATCTTACTTACCAAAGGGTATAAAGAGTCTGAACCAGTAGATATTGAACCCCACCCTGACTCCTGGAATTCTTTTCTGATCACCGGTATTACACCAGTGTTATGGAGGGCCTATGTAAAAATATGGTGCCTTGGATTGTTCAAAGAAAGTCTTCTAAGGTTTTTCTCCATCCCACAAAATTAAACAAGAGTAGTTTTATTAAGTCTAGGAGGATTTGCTATGACACGGAAATGACAGTCACTGTCTGAGTCCTCTAGCTTGTCAGCTGTATCACCTTCATTCTAATGGTTAAACTAAACCTGCAGTGGCTTCACATCTTCATTTTGATTAGTATGCTCTTAATAACTTTCATTTGTTCCCAGTGATAACTACTGATGTTATGAAGCAACAGATAAAGGACATCCCATGTGTTCCCAGCATATGGAGCCTGTGCTGTTCTCTGAGACTACTTTGGGAAGGATGATACACTATTAAAAGAAAATTAACAGTGTTTTCCCAGAACATTTAAAAGCTGAGATGATGCTGCTGAAGCACCATCATTTCATGTCTCTGTTGCTGACACAGCTTGTGTAGAAACAGTTTTAATAAAGTCATTACAGGGTCAATGGAAAATCTCTGTACATATCTGAAGTGTTTTGAGTGATTTATGTAAGTCCATGGATATTCATTATGATGATATTCTTTCATGTTTCCATTGACAGGCAGAGCAATGTCACTGGTAATGTCCAAAATAAATTATATCATCATAAAGCAGGACCTTAAATGCAACAGAATTAAATTTAAGGTAACTGTTAAAGTCTGACAATTAAGGAAAGTTAAAGGACATATTTCAAATAGTAAATTGTCCTGCTCTGGATAAGTGTTGTCATTCAGTAGGCTTTGTGACACAGAAACAGACATATTATCCATGATCCGTGCTAGAAGTGCAAGGAAGGGAAAATAGAGAGGGAGTCTATTCTAAAATCTCTCACCTTGCCTGGTTTATAGGTCCTTTGTATCAATACCCTGTTTTCAATTCCATGTGTCTCTGAGCACTTCAGTTTTCTGTATTAGGTGTTCAGTGTTGTCTGTAACCATCAAAAGATTCTTCAGTGAGGGTTTGTGTGTAAGTGCCCATGATTGTCCAGCAATTGTGCAACTGGGCCCAGTGAAAATAAGGAGTTCTCATGGATTTCCTGATACATTCTGCTTTTATATTGCCATTTATGTTGAATGGTGACAACTAAAGACTGAGATGTGTGCCATTGTGCTTCGGATCTCTGACTAGTAAGAAGAGACTGCCAACAGTTTGGCACAGGGATTATAAAAATTAGCTGCAGAGGATCAAAATCTCAACAACAAACAACAAAGATATGAAATTACTTGCCTGAGATTATTTTAAATCAAAAACAGAATTGTGAAGAAAATCAGCCAGTTTGTTTAGGACAGCAATAAATTTTCCCCTGGGTCCAATGAGGCCAAGGTTCATCCCACATATTATGGATTTCCCAGTTTATCCTCCCTTCCACACCAGGTCTAGCATACACATTAATTTTAGAATACTATAGACCATGTTTAATACAGTTCGTTCATTTTGCTGAAGACACAAAACCAAACTGGAAACTTGGCTCCCTAATCAGCTGAAGCAGAGGTCAGCTGATTTCCTCACCAATGAAGCACTGAGAAATGTGAGCAGAATTCACAAAGGTCTGAATCATGCTGGCTATTAAATGTTCTGGGTCAGAGACCATTTTCAGAGAAATAGTGGAAACTAAGATAAAAGGAAGTAGTCATCATTTCTGGATACTGTACCAACACTGGGAACATTTACCTCTTTATCCATCACTGGTGATGTGCCAGGGCCCTTTCCACACAGTAAATGCACCAGGACAGAATCAATTCTGCAAAATTTCTCATTTCAATTTCATTAATCTTGTTTCCTAATGTGCTGGTTTCATCTAGGTTTTCATTCTCCAAAGCCTGAGTTTTTCTCTGAAAATGTTTTTGTAGGCATTTCAGGGCCCCGAACTTCTGGATCCAGTCATAGCACTGGTAGTTTTCTACAAAATGTGGAAGGTACTGATACAAATCTGTGCCAGATTTCTTGAAAGCATTCAGTGCTCCTGGGGAATGAGGCCTGGGGAGAAGAAAAAAATGCTTAGAGAATCTGGATAGGAGAGCCTGTTCTTTCATAATCATCTAAAGCCATCAGAGTGGTGTTTTAGTTCTTTGTGATAAATGGCAACAAGCAGGAAGAAGATCAAGTAAAAGAGAAGATAATTTTCCTATGTTAAAACCTATCATTATGATGAAATCAAGAATATGATTAATATCCTCAAGGACACTATCTAGAAAAAAAAAAAGCCAGCATTTTGAGACTCCAATTTAACACACACAATTTGCATGCTGTTATCCTAGATTTGACTGCTGAAAAGGAGTGAAAATTTCAGTGTTTTAATCCAGAGATAAGTAGTGGGTTAATGAAAATGGAGAGGCTTTATTTTCCCCATTTAAAGTTGTACCTGCATGAAAGCCTTGCTGTATATCCCATATCTACTCTCTACTATCAGGGCATGTAACTGCTCAGCCCTGTTATTTTGGTCATTGAAACACTACAGCTTAACCGTCCTATGGTGAACTGATGAAAAAAAGTTATAAAAATAATGAATCTTGGAGTTCTGTTTAAAGAAAACATTGCTCTTTGCTTTAGCAGCTTTACAGTTGTTCAGCTGCTTCATTGCAGACCAAAAGCCATGCAGGAAGGAATGGAAACACGATGGGTAGAAACAGGCAGACTAAAATTTGTGCAGTCAAAACATGTCTTAGTTTTCCTCTAGGTAAGGCTGTTTGCTAATATCAAAAGCTTTGTTTGATACTTAATTGTATGCAAGGGTAATGTGGGGTTTTTTTGAAATTAAAAAGTAAATAATAAGTCTGTGGTTTTTTTAGTTCCATTAAATTCACCCTTGAATGAGGGATTTAGACTGAATACTTTTGTTGACTTTTTTCAGTAAAATGGTTCAGTTGTGATCTAATTTAAATAGTTTTATGGTTATATGATCTTATACTCCTAGTCCTTTATTCTGATGTTGAGAATTCAGTGTTTAACTCAGGGAAATGAAGAAAATACAGTTCAAGGAACACACCAGCTTTTCTACTTTTCTTTGCTTGTGTCAAAAGAAAATTAGCTATTTCCATAAACTTATATATCAATAAATTTATAGCAATTTTTATTCCATGGAAGATAATAAATTTGCTTCAGAAATATGTATTCATACATATTACCATAAGGAAGTGCTTTATTAATTCTGAAACAATGCAGCTGCTTCTGAAGAAGACCATGGCTGGATTAATGAAGTGAAAGTTTCAAGATTTGATGACTGCTGAAAAGTTGATTGTTTCCTTAAAACATTCTAATCAATCAGAGAGACCATCATGGAGCAACAGATTCGTTTGATTCACAATAAGATTAACATATTTTAATGTAGCCTTCTCTGCCAGTTTTAGTTTTCATTTAGATCATAAAGGTGTATAACAGGAATAAAATCCATTTTCCAGTATTTTTGAAAATGAACAAGTACAATGCTTGAACCTTATAGCTCAACATTCAATTTACCAGTCTGAGGACAGTCTAAATATTTTTGTTAAAAATTTGAGATGACTTAAGTAAACGCATTGTTTTGAAAACTAACTAGACAAGGAAAAAAAACACAATACAAAAACCAACCAACCAACAAAAATCAAATGTCCAAGAAAATATGTTCTTTTAAGAGATGGGAGAAAGCATCAGGATACCATGAGTGACTGAAAAACAATTCATGACCCATGGTGTGATTCAGATAAATGGTTTATCAGAAAGTGGTTCTAAGAGTTTGTGAACTCCTTGATTTGCCCTCTAGCTCATTTCATTTTGACTCTGAGAGCCATTCATCATCCATCCATCGATCCACCCATCCATACTTTTCCCTCAATAGCTACTATTTCATCTGAGATTAATATATTATATGGTTTTGAGTTAGTTTCTTCTAAATCCTCTAGTTACAGTGGGGTTTTTTATTCTCCTATTCAGATTCTGTACAGTATGAAGAAGTCATAGGTGAGCCAAGTCTTTGCAGTGCTCAGTCAGTAACAAGGGGGAGCAGAAGCTTGACCAGAGTTCACATAAATTGCATTCTACCTTTCCAGGGTTGAGTCACTCCCTAGTTTTCCATTTCACATCCTGTGTTTTGCCATGGTTGTTAACAGCCTCACTTGAAAACCTAAACGTATGGAGAGTTCTCTCAGTTCTTAACTTTAAATTCAGTGCTTCAATTTTTAAAAATCTGGTTATTTACATGAATTCAAAAAATCTGCCCTGAGCATATTATCTGAAATATTTGAATGTTGGAGAATATGCCTTTTTGACTCCTAATTAAATTAAATTAAACCCCTTCCTGTCAGTTCACCTCTTTTTCATAACCTTATAAATTAGTCCTGTAATACCTAAATTCAAGCCAAATTACTCAAATATATTTGGATACTTGGCTTGGTTTATTCCTGCCTTCTAGGCTGCATTTCTGCTGTCAGTCATTTTCAGTGAAATAAAGAAAATCTGTATTATTTGTGTCTTTCTGTCCTAGCTTTATGTAGAAATGGATGGGAATGAAATATAGAGGCTCAGAGCAAAAGGAGCTCTAGCAGAAGAAAGCAGAAGAAGCATTCTGCAATAATTTACATAATCATTGCAATATTGGACCACTCTGTGACAGAATTTGGACCAGAGAACAGCATGTTCTGTATGGAACATAGATAAACTAGAGACCTAATCAATTTTGGTTTCTTTCCCCCTCCCTGTACTTGTGTAACACTAGACTGTGTCCAGCCAGGCCTAACTCAAATTATTTCAAAGCAATTTGTCTTACCACAATATGGAGCAGTTGTTTTTTGGTTGGTTTTTTTACTCCTTAAATAAAATTTCATCTGCAAACAAAAATGCCTAGGCCATTTTTCAGGTAGGAGGCAGTAATATGTTCCTGTCACTGCTGGATAAACAGAAATACAGACTGTATCATGCATCACTGGTGAAGCAGGACTACGGTGTTTGTTTCACCTACTGTCTCAAACACCTCGAGTGTTGTTATGGGGAGAGAGACTGTGAATAACCACATGTTATTTCAGCAAAGCTTCTACTGCCCATTTTCCACTGACTATTTTTCTTTATTTTTATTATTATAAAAATAAAAATACTAAATAACCCTAATAAATAACAAACAGGAGAAGCCTTTCTTCCAGAAAAAGTGTGATGAGGCAGTGCAGATGTGGTTGGACTGTGTCATTTTAAAATAAACAGGAGGCAATTTTTCCTGATGTACAACAGCTGCCCGATATCAGTTCTATTTGTTATCATTGCTATTAGAAGAATGATCTATTAGGACTTCTCTTTCCCCTAGAGAAGCCTAAGTTAAAACTCCAAGGACATTCCCAAATAGACTGTAATAGTTCAGACATTCTTATCAGCAGCACATGATGGAACTGTGCTGGCTTTCTCTTGCTTTTCCTACAAGCCTATGAGACTTTTCTCAAAACACCAGCAAAGGAAGGGCAAATTCTATGCATATAAGTACAAAAACAACACTGCCAACCTGCATGGTGCTAGCATGTAGACAGCTGTAGGTGATTTTGCACCTTTTCTGAGTACCCACACCTATTGTCTGTAAGTCATCTGTTGAAATTCCATTTGTAAAGAATTTGTCCATACCCCAAAGAAAACTGCAGTGGATTCACAGGAGGATGATATGCTTTGTAAAATGCAATGTGCAGCTTGTGGTCTTACTGATGAGGCTAAAACTATTTAGAAAAAATATTCACCATGGCCCTTCACTTACTCACAAATACTATTTCAGGGTAGATCGTTAAAGTCTTAAACATGCCAAATCCTGCTTTGCTCAAACTATGACCTCTTTTGACTTTGGAAAATAATATCTGGTATTTAAAATGTATCTGCTTTATAATGAAATTAAAACCAAATTTATACACCAGATTAGGATCAGAATTTAAGCAACAGAGTAGGCATGTAAACTCTTATTACATGTTAGAGCCACTTCTATTTTTCTGTCCATTGATACTGTATGAACTGTGCATAAAATTACCATTTTTTTCTGATTACTTTGCACATCATCCTTGTTGCCTCATGCCCACTACATGTATTGTTTGTATGACATAGTTCTTTGAGAAAATTTTTCAATTCTGCTTTCTTGAAATTCACCTTTCTCTATGCCCTCCTTTTGAATGGTCATTGGGCAATGGAAGTGCAGTGCTTGAGATCTGCATCACAGAGAACAGATACAGGTAAGGTGAAGGGAAATCTGTTATAGCTCTAAATTACCTCAACAATACAGATTCCAGCACATTATCAATGCTGTTTTCAGACGGCTGTTTATGGCACACAGCTGTCAGTCTGATGGTTTCAAGCACACCACACAGACACACTGCCACATGCACTCACACTGTGTTGTGCTGTGGAGAGAAAAGAGCAAAGGTCCAGGGATTTAAAGTACACAACAGTCTGATACATTTTCCTTAATGAAATGAAATTAAATGATTCAGAGCAGAGGCATTTTGTATTTGATATATGATAGTGACAATTTCTAGTATGTTATAAATTCACATGGTAATTTACAGAATTGCAGAAGCAGGCTGTTGTCCAGAGGAGTTTAGTGCATCTTTTAAAGGTGCCCTGAGCTCCATTAACAAGAATGGAGTTTTGCTTGGATATTGTGCACTTCCTAGGTTCCTGTGACTGTTTTCAGCTACATCACCATAATGTGTAGTGATAGCAGAGACTAGAACTTGGTCTGTAATATTGTTATTTGCCTTTTCCCCCATAACTCAGTAATGAAAAAAGGTATCCTGTATTTGTTTATTTATTGTTAAATTTCCTTGCTTTCCTTGACTTAGGGATTGTTTCAAAATTTATTTTGAGTTTATTTTCCAGAGCTTTAAAGGGGTTAAGGGCAGTGCAAAAATGTAAGCAGGATCCCCTGCTTCTATCTCAGTGTTTGTGCTTTGACTGTCAGGTAAACAAAAATGAAAACAAAAAATGTTTATGACTTGGTACACCTAAGTAAGGGGAAAAAGAAAAGCTTGTTTACTAAGAGTTCCATCTATGACCTTTAAAAACATGATTACATTATTCAGAAAGCAAAGAACAGTGACAAGCCAAGTGTTCTTTTCATTAGAAACACTCTTCTGAAATTATTTCATAATTACAAAATTTCACGAGATACCAAGGACAATAGAAATATAATGTTCCTCAGAGACAAAAAAAAAGGCATTGTTTAACAAAAATGCTGGCAGTGCAATGAAGCAATTCAAGAAACTCACAATAATATGTTAATTTAATTTGCCTCTTGTGCTCTCTTAACAAAACCCTTTATGTATTTCTGTTTACCACCTGTTTCATCCTTCTGCTTACCATTAGATGCTAAATTATTTCTTCTACATGTTAATGGTTCTCTAGCTAATCACTATCCTAAAGCATGGCATAAGAGGTTTTGGCTATTTTTGTTTCTGATGTTTTTTTTCATACAAATTAAATAAAAATTATGTATATAAAAACTGAAAGTGTTGTAACTTTTACCTTTATTTGAAAGGTTTTCATATTTGATTTAATAATATAAATACGGCACTATTAATTAAAAGTTTTAGATCTAACATATTTTACCATGCTGTAAGAAAAAAGGACCCTGTGATATTATGGGCTTTAACAGCAATGGAAGGTGAGACCTTACAGAGCTCATGCTAGAATTGTGAAGAACTGAGAAGAAATTCTATTTCCATATTAGCACTATATTTAAAAATATAGTCTGGAACAAAACAAAATAGGATTATTCTCCTGGTGAATTAAATATTAACTTTGATTAACTTTGTGTTGCTGTACCATTTAATCCTTGATATTGACCCACTTTTCTCATTAATCATTTGAAAAAGTTATTGCATTGAGACTTATGCCCTTGTTTGCAGAAAAAAATGTCATGCTGTTGTAGGCTGTAATTAAAATAAATTGTGTTTACTGTAAGTTTTAGCCTCACTGTGTTAACTCCTTACAAGCTTGCAAGGAGGTTTGCAGGCAGCAGCTTATTTTAAGGTGATAACAAGTCTAAATTAAGGTCGTATTCAATGCAAACATAATGACAGAATTAAATGGAATGCTGGCAGAGCATTGGTGCAGGGCAGTGCAGGTCCCTGCTCATTTCCCAGCTCAGAGAGCAGATACTGTGCCTGACCTTGGATAAAACAGTGTCTCAGACTTCAATTTCCCAACTGTGAAAGGGGACTAAATATCTTCCTGCTGCAGAGGTCTGTGTGGAAAGGGATTTTTATTCAGGACAGAGAAACAGTTACTCAGGGGGGGCTCATATAGACCCACCAGCTGCAATGCAAGGAGCAGGCACAGGGTGTGAGCAGTGTGCCTGGGAAGGAGGAGTTCTACCTGCCAGAACTGGTTGCTCCTGTGCAGCATCTCAGAGCACGGCTGAAATCCAGCTTTTTCATCTTTATGGCCATACTATTCTTTTTACTATTATTTTCTTTTCTTTCTTTTTTGTTTCATAATTTTCAGTTGCATTTGAAAGTACTCTCCCTCATGTTTTCTAAATCTGTAAATTAGGATTAAATGAGACTTACCAATAAACCCCCACACAAGGGAAGAAGGTGCAGAGGAGATGGGCAAGGAAATGTTCCCGTGAAGTTTAGGAAAAATGCAGGGTTTGATTGACCAAAATTGTTCTATAGAAGTCAACTGAGCCCTAAGGAGACGAGAAGGTGGCCTCTGTTTCAGGTAAGCAGCTATCAACAGCTGAGTGGATGAACAGGCATTGTACAAGTTTCTCTCTGAGTTCACTAGAAGAATGGGAATGTCTCCCCGAGTTGGCCAGACCAGGAGAGTACCCAATAAAGAGTACAAAAATTGAAAAACTCACAAAAGAATTTCAAAGATCACAAAAGGTTTGTGGTGGCTTGAACCCATCTGCAATTTCCTGGTGACTGGGGACCCCATTGTCATGGTGGTGAGCATGTTCTAAAGTAATAGGAATATTGATATTGTGATTGAACTCCATATTGCAGTTCCTATACATTCATTTGGCTATATGTAACTGACATTTGTATTGAGCTGTGCAATATATTTTGTATCATTCTGACAAATCAGAAATCCCATATAATAAATAAGTACATTTGAGGTTAATCACTACACCTCCCATGGAATGCCTAAAAGTACCTGATCAGACAGTATTGGACTTTGGTATTATTTCACACCCAGCTTCTGAAATATGTAAAAGAGAGTGGTGGCTAATCAAAGTGACTAAAAATAGGCTTTGAAGCAAGAATTCCTCTACCATTTAATAGATGTTAGTCAACAACTTTGATGTCTGAAAGTATTGGCTTTTTTTTAACATGTGTGTTTTTCCCTTTGTTTTCAGAGTAGTTCCCTAAGCATGCCAGAGATTTGTCAGATGCTATGTCCATCTTCTGGCAGCTCTATTTGGTTTTCCTCATGTTTTGCAAGGACAGCATCTTTTAAAAAAAGATCAGAGATGCTGTTGTTGGCAATAAAATAATTGTGGTGGTGTATAAAATGTAAGGGTTGCAATAATATAGGGCTCTGCTGGTATTACACCATCTTTCCAGGCAAAGACCAATTATAAAAATGTATTTAAACCTAAATAGTGCCACATTGCAGAGATAGATAATATTTGAAAATTTATTTCAGGCTGTGTAACTAGCACCTGGTCACCAAAATTATCCCAAATAGGGATTGTATTTAAAAAGAGCATAGAAAGGCAACTATTTACAGCTTCTTGTGATTACAGTTCATGCATGGACTTCAAAATATAGAAGTATGTCCTTGTAGAGTACAGTCCAAACAGGAACTACAGGGTTTATATTTTGTTCTTGATTAAGAATTCTCAAATAGCATTGAAGAATCATCTCTTACTACTAACACTAATTACATGCTGGTCTGTCAGTATGGGTCAGAAATTACACACAGTAGAAAGAGGGCAGGAGGGAAAGAAGGAAATGAAACTTTTGCAAGATGTTTCCACTTCACTGACATTGGATATGAACAGTCTTTTTTGTCAAATGTTTCAAACTAATATAGCTTGTTTGCAGCTAGGACTTTGTCTGAAAGCTGAAATTCATGAGCTTCATAGTGGGTTTCTAACTGGAACTGTGATTCCAAACTATGCACTAATGGCTACGGAATAATACACATTAATTATGGAAAATTCAGTTACTGATCTTTACAAACTTCTGGCTTTCATTAATCTTTCTTTTTAAACATCACAAGCAAATCTCGGTGGGGTTCATATTTTGGCATAGATACCCATAGAAGACAATATGCCCATATGCTTAAGATAGCCATAAAGATAGCTGACAATGGAGAGCCTCACCAGATCCCTTTCTTCTTTGCATTTCTTAGTATTGTAAATTTTTCTTCCGTCCGTAGGCCAGTTTTCATACACAGTAGTTAGTCAGAAGGTACAACGGGTCACTGTGATATCCATGGTTTGCATTGGCCATGAGCTGTCAGTGAGACATAGGGAGAGGTTGGACTGAAATATTTTAGGTGGTTATGTTAAGAATTTCATTTAATATTGGCATACCATGACTGGATGGAATTTAGGGGTATTTTCCCCTTAGACTGTGTTCTTACAGTGTAAACACTGTTCAGTAGAGTTTCTGGAGGAATCATTGTTCAAAGTCCAAGTCTGTTCTAAGGAAAGACTAAATTAAATTAAATGCTCTCACCAGCTCAGTGCTGTGTGCATTTGGGCTGAGCATTAAACTTAAGCTCACACTGCTTTTAGCTCATAATAGTGATTTCAGATTTTTATATCTGTAGATACCCTTTCATTCTCCTGTACTCCAGAATTTCTGAGGAGTATGACCACTTCTTTCCTCAGACAGTGACATATGGTTTCAGATCTGCACTAATGAAAATGTGTACAAACTGCTGAGGAAAATTATTTTTTATTATTATTTTATACATTTTTAGTTGATTAAATTAGTAAATACCCCCATCTTTGGCAGATTAGGAGTATGTTTTCTAAATATTTTCTTCGATGTGGTTAATTTAATTTGTTCCATTTCAAAGTAATTACAATTATAAATTAGGAATAAGAAATTTTAATTTCTTTCAGGGTTTTATAATGCAAATTCTTATACATAAAAAGAACTTGGCATTATTGGGGCTAAATGGAGTTGTAGAATTTTTTTGCTTTAACCGTGAAATTGTATGCAGACAAAAAACAAATTCTGGGAAGGCACAGGTCTTGAAATTACACAGGCAATTTCCTAGCATTCAATATTTTTTTTCTTCTGGGGTTAGTCTATTTTTACTATGTTTTCTTCACAGAGATACTATAAGAGCATGCCTGACCAACCTTAAGTTGGCTGCAGATGAGTGAAAACTCCAAGTTAATTGCTTCTTTCTGTCAAGGTCAGGAAAATCTTAATTTGGATCCACTGAGGGAGAAAGTTTTTCAACCAGCAAGTTCAACCTATTAGAGTGTCCTCAGCTTTATATGACTGAGAGCTTTCAACAGCACACAAGGGCAAGCTGACCTCATCTTTCTTGTGAAAACTTATTGCCAATTTATACTTTTTATCATTTGAGAGGTGCATGTGCACTGCTGCCTTGTGAATCTGATTTTGTCTTTTTCCAAAGCCTGTGTTTTGAATGCCTTTCCTCCTTCAGCACAGGCTGTCATGGGTGTGCTGATCTCAGCCTGTTTCTGCACGTAAGAAAGGTGCAGCAGCAAACACATGTGTAAGGTTTTAATGAGGTTTTGAAAGTTTGAGATATGAATTGTCTTTTACATGTTTAAACCACAATACTGTGTAATTTTTATATTCTAAATTTTTGCTTGCAAACCACAAGTATTAAATATGAAAGGTAAGGGAGGGCAGAAAAATCATAAGGGAAGTACCAAATCTCCTGAACTGTTAACAGGTACTTGCTTCATACAATTTTTTCTTGCATACATTCAATAATGTATCTCTGATGACACTTCCTGTTGATCCAAAGGAGGCCTTGCACTGAAAATCCATTTTCTTGGAGGAAGTAAGAGACAAATTTGATACCCAAAACAAAGCAGTTTGCTGCAGTACAGCCTCATGATGTGTTTTTTTTCCTTACTTCTTCAACTCAGATATTTTTTTCTACAAACCTGTTTACAAATAAATTGCATTATCAGTAAGAAAAAAATTTTGGCATTGTAAGAAAACCAATGGTATTTATATGGGAATAAAGTAATTACATTTATTTTTAATTGATTAGTGTGTTCACAATTTCTTGCAGTGACTTGAGACGAAAATGCCACTTTATTTCTAGTGTTTTCTGAGATTTTCTTTTGTCAATCTCCCTGATGGGTTCATCAGTGTTTGATTACAGGTGAAGTGAAAAGTAAAAGGAGTAGTTTCAGTGAGAAGAGCAAACCGATTCAAGGGACAGCTTCAAGGCCCCTCTCTGAAGCTACAGATCAGTCTATTTTTTAAAGGGAATATATTTTCCTACGTGTCTTCAGACTGTTACTTAAAAAAACTTCTATAAAACCTTTGTCCATGTATTAATTGATGTACTTATCTTCTGGAACTTCTAAGTGACGTTTTTCAACTTGCGCTCTCACCTTTCTATTTTCTTCGTACCATATACATGATCAAAAATGCAGACTTTGATTCATTTGCCTCGTCCAGGATGCTATGAATAAATATTTGCTATCTTTGGCTTGCCTATCTCCTTTCAAAATCTTGCTTCATTTAATAGTTGATGCTATTTCTTCCCTTTCCCAACTTATTTTGGTGACAGTTATGCACTCCCCCATTGTCTTTCTTTTTAACTTAGGCAGCTCTGCCAGTTCAATTAAGAAACAGCTTTTTCTCTGATATCAATGAACCAGCCAC
The DNA here is from genome assembly GCA_018697195.1 of Certhia americana. Lineage (NCBI taxonomy): Eukaryota > Metazoa > Chordata > Aves > Passeriformes > Certhiidae > Certhia > Certhia americana. The sequence goes on from CM031857.1 coordinate 105,865,058, forward strand.
CCCAATAGTTCAGAAGCACACAAAAATAATAAATGTCAAATTTAAAGATGGTATTTGAAATATATTTTGTTTTCCTGTGTACATTCATTCATAACGATTTAGCTGTTTTCTTCTAGTCTTGTGATATGTATCTTTGCATGACACTTTTTTGAAAAATAATGAAGACTGTACTTTACTATCTGCTTCTGAAAATATTAAGCAGAAAATCAAGAGGAGGAAATTGTAGTAGACCTGAAAATATTACCTCAGCTGTGGCTTCCACCATCACAGGTGCTACTGCTTGTGGGAATACTCTGTTTAGTATCTCAGAGAGTTTGCTTCACATCCAATTCAGATGAATGAAGAAACATGGGAAAGAAGGAAACTTAGTACAGCTGTCTAGTCAGTATTTTAGTTCAGCTCAATATCCCTGCAGACTGTTTGCATTGCAGAGTGGTTTCAGATTGTGCAAACCAAATTCTTCTGGGTGAAGCTAGACTGAGATATTATCCCCAGAAAGGTAGCTGATACTCTCCATCTGCCAGTGGGACTGGTTCTGACCAGACTGGAGCCAACCCAAGGAAAGTCCCTGGAATACAGACAGCATCACTGTTGAATGCTCAGCACTGTTTTATTCTACACACTGGCTCCCACTGTGCTACACTGCTGTGCTTGCTAACATGGCTACAATGAGATTCTGTTCCCACTTTATACAGTATAAAGTTGTCCATCTGCCCCTCACAAAATTGATGTAGCAAATCCCAGTAAAAGGCAGATGAGGGACAAAATTCTTCCAAGTGGAGGAAGGGTAAGGCTGCATTTCAACCACTAGAATTGCCCTTTGTGGAGGATGCTCTTGGAACTCTATCACACAGAGAACCCTTAGAGAAAAGGAGAATAAAATGGATTCCTGCAAGAGATGAATCAGCAGCAGGAGACAACTTTTCAGAAAAGGAGCATTTACGTGACCAGGCCAGTGTTCAGAAACAGAATGAACAGAACAGAAAATCATAGATGAAGGTAGAAAAAAGGAACATCTTTTCTTTCTCTGATATTTTGGTTTTAGAAAGAATAAAGGTTTTAGAGGAAAGAAACAGTCAAAGAAGGGCATTGCTTCTTCCCCTGCATGCAGTTTTTCCTCAGCAGCATCACTCATCATGCATAGTTTCTTACAAATTTGTAAGAAAAGTCTCACTTTTGCAGACACAAAGTCAGTTTGTGTGGTGACCTCCCAAGTCACAGATATCACATATTCTTGTACAAGTATCATTCCCAAAGTATTTATATTATGCTTAAGACCCTCATGACAAAACTAAACATGGAAAAGTTCTCCAGGAAAGCCAAGCTGGATCTTACCAGAGGGAAAAAGACCTCAGTGATAGTAATTATAGAAAATCCTTCAAATGTGTAAAATACTCCCTCTTTCCTGAAAGGACACAATGTGGAGTGTCTTTGTTATCCCTTTCATGAGAGGGTCATTTGAAATTAATTTTACACCTATCGATTTTTTTTATTTATAACTGATTTCATCAGGTCACAAACTTATGTCTCAGAGCCTTTGTCCTGTAACATTGAGGATGCCTGTTATATGAAAATTACTTTTAAAAGTTCTTTTCTGCTGGCAGACTCAACTAAACACAGTTAGTAGATAATAGTAAATGCAGCCTAACATAACACTGGTGAAAAAAAATAATGACATTGTAGTTTGGATTCTCATAAGCAAAACACATCTTCTGCAAGTAAAATTCTTTTCCTTAACATGAGCATTCATCTTTTTCAGGTGCTATTTATTTATATAATATTTTGTAGCCCATCTTAAAACTTGATTTATTTTTCCTAAATTTCATCTTCATCTTTCTTTTATCTTATATTTTGATAGCATGCAAGTCTAGGTTCAGTTCTGCAGAGTTTCAGTTCTGCAGTTTCAGCTGATGTTCAAAATTCAAAATAGCCTTAAAAGTCTGAGGCACAGGTTTTAATGTCAGTATTTCCTCTAAATTGATAATTGCCCTAAATTATGTTATTCATCCAAAGATTGATCAACAGGCACTAACAGCTCCTTTATAAAGGCTTCTTACATGAAATAAATCACAAAAGAGTGAATTGGTATTATAGCACTTCAAAGTAATTCAGTTAAACTTGAATCATTAAAAACTTTTCCATGATTCACTTTATCAGGGTATAATTTTAAAAGTTAATAAGAAAATCAACTCTCAAATCTTACTTACCTGAAGCCCTTAAAGCTTTACCTGTAAAGACCTTTATACTACCCATACTGTTACTTCTTTGAAGTTTCTGGTCTCCAGCACTGTACATGTTCTCATGTACAGTGTCCTATTCATCTTTTTCTATCTCTTATTGATGATGTAGAAATATCTGATGATGCAACACCAACTTCTGATTTCTATTTAAATGCAATTTTGTCTCTTAGCTGTCATTCTTTATTGCATCATGAACAGATGTCTGATATTCCAAAAGCACTTCATGGTGTGGAAAATTCAAGAACTTTCTTCATTTATCCACGAACTCATCATTGAACAGGTAGTGCATGGAAATTAAGGAATACAATATTGGATTCACAATAAATTATGTAATTTGATATAATTATGCTTAGAATATACTGTTTGTAAGAATTTTGCCTTCGTGATAGCACTTAATGGTTTAGTTTTTTAATTTTCACACCATTTATTCAAAAGCTGATGGGCTTCTACTGACTTTTTTTAATGTTTTATGTAACCAAACCTAATGTTTCTCCCTTACAATAGTCTTTTAACAGAGAACAGTGAAATCTTGTCATGAATCTTCATCTTTTTGCTGAAGGCAAGATATATTTTAAGTGTGGTCAAAGACTCAAACAAGAATTCTATAGTGAAGACAGCTTTGAAATCCATGCACAACATTTGTATAGGTGCTGTACAGTGCAAATGTGTTCCAGGGATCCATAATGATGTTCACAAAGTGCTTCTCCAATAATCCTATACTTCTGGGGATGAAGTTAATGTCATCTCTTAGCTTTTCTATTACTGTGGATATAGTCCTGAAGTTTCTGTTATTGGGAATTGCTAAATTACTGCATTAAGAAACATGCTCAGTATCATACTGAGTCTGTCTTGCAAAATGAAATTCTGGATGACTTCTTCCAAGGCTGCCTGAAAAGTTTCTTGGACAACATCCAAATATTGCAAAAGCATTTCCAGGATTATCAGAGAGCGAGGAATTTCTCAAATGTTCAGGAAGGCAAAAGCTCCAGGAATGTTTCGATGTTTCCTGTTTGTGGCACACACTCACTTCCCACACAGTGCTCTCAGTGCCAACTAAAAATAAAACAAGGTACCAGTACAGATTTTTTAGCTCTCTAAAAAGATAGAAACATGTATATTAGCTTTTTTTTGAAGTAGAACCATTAATAGTATTCCTTCCCACTGCATCAAGTTACTTCACATATTATAGGAATGTAGTGCTTTCATGTCTTAAAAGTTACTGAGATGGAGAACAGCGACACAGATTGGGGAGCAAATTTAGGGTAATTGCCTAATTATTATTCTTTCCCTTAGAGATACAAGTTAAAATGCAGGTGGAGTAACAGTTCATAAATAACTAGCAAATATTTCATACACCTCTGTCCCCATCACATCTCTGTATGGATTATAGTCAAAATGTATCTACTTTAAAGTATTTTTCTTCATAAGCTCTCAGAACTTGTCGTGCCCAAGTCCTACATAACTTATGAAATGTATGTGCTGCAAGCAGGTTTGGATCATCCACTCCAGAAACTCTAATGTGGAAATGCTGGTTACTTCAGCATGCATCCAGAAAAAATGGCCTCATCTGCTGCTTTCTCTACTACATACTAGTGATACAAAATAGTACTATTCCTTTTAGGAGGAAGCAGTGTTGAGAGTCCTTTGGTTACAGCTTGGAGTGCTTTTGAAGGGCAGCAGAGATGCATCAGAATTCTTTTCATTTTCACGAAACAATTAAAATAAATACTTGTTAACCTGATGGGTGTTTGGCACAAGACAGTGTGACAGTTTAAATGCTGAAACCCAAATGAGTAGTTTGTATTTTTCAGTGTCTGAATGCGTATTTGTTTTAGGGCTGTAAGTGTTTGTTGTTGATAGGCCATACATTCATGCAGGTTTTGTCAATAGGATTATGTTGCAGCAATTGATTTTCTTTCAATGAGTAAATAGCAAAATAATCTTGTTTTGCCTAGGCCTTAATCAAATATAGGTCCTATATTTTTAAGTGGGAGGGTGCATGCTTGTATCTTTCAGTAAGTTATGTGTGCACTGATGAACTGTTTCTGCAAGTAGCAAAACAGTCCTTCAAAAGTCACCTGCTTCTACTCTTATTTCCCCCATACACAATATCAACAAACACTATTTTCCAGAGAGGTCCTGTCTTCATGGTGCCAGCCTGATTATCTTATGTTAAATCAGGTACTGCTCATTGTTAAAGACCTTAAAAATAGTCTTTCTCTGCTGTGGTAGGTTAAAAACATAAATTTCTTTCCATTTCCAGGCAATGCTATTTAATTGAAAGAATTTCTTTCCAATGTGTATGTTTAACAAAAAATCTTTCTAATAAACAGGAAGATAACATAATTTTAGTATTTCAGTGTAAGTGCATCAGCTTACAAACAAGTTAGTATCTTTTCTTTATACTGCCATATCACAACACTAAAGTGCATATATTCTCAACATGGTATATATTTTGTTGTCAGGGTCAGACCTAGTGATGTTGGGGGGAAGTAAAATGTGAGTAACAGTGTAGTGATTTCTGAAGGGGGTTTTAGTTCAGGTGGATTTTGTTGGTTTTTTTCTTAGACATACTAAAAACAAGATGAGAAATCATAAAAGATGGAGAATATCCTGTTCTTTGAAAATGAATGCTGAACACTGTTTCAGTAATCAGTGTGAAACAAAAATAATGTCTGAGTTTTAGCTAAAACAAGTTTTTCCTAAATTTCTTTGTGTAACTTCCTCTGAGAAGTCAACTGAGCTTCTGCTGGACCAAACTTCTTCTGCAGAGGGTGGAAAAAGGAAGTGATAATGTGTTTCATCCTACTTAAAATAAAGGGATTGAGTGGGTGTCCGTCAATATGCTGAGGTGTATGACTGGCAAAGATATGGAGATATCAAAAGATTCTGTGATTCTACAGCTAAAGTTGCATTTCAGAATAAACTTTCTGTAAAACACAAATCCAGTTCTTGAAAAACCTTTACTGTAAATTTTCACACAGAATTATGCCATTGGATAAAATTAGCAGAACAGCATTTTACATATTTCACAGAAATTTTGCATGCAACTCTTGTTGTCTCCAGATTACTATTTCTTTATTTCCAAGCTGCTCACAAAATCTTTATCCATCCTCATTAATATGTCTGAAGGTTTTTACCAAGCACTAAAAATTTCTAAACATATATATATATATATGAAAAACTGTATTTTGAAGCTTTCAAAATTACTCACAGAACCTACCTGCAAATATCAATAATGACAGTCTCATAACAGCATGTTTTTCTTCACACACTGAAACAGTCTTAGTAAGACCACTAAACTTTTTTCAGTCTTCTCTCAGATCAACATGCTCTGTGCCAGATTCCTCAGCAGCTGAAAAGTATAGCTTGCTCAGGATATAATGATGAGAAGGCTGAGTAAGGAGAAACAAACTACATGTACTTACTATTTTCTAACATGTTGCGGTAAGAAGAAGGGATGTTTTAACCAGGTGGTTTAACTTCATTGCTTTGCTTTTGCGGGACTGATTAAATTGTATATACTGTGAACTTCCCAATAATCAGCAAGTTAATAAACTTCTTGCTCCAGCAAATCTGCATTTTGCAGTTCGCTCAAAGTAGTGAAGATCAAAATTAGCTTTGTTTGGCTTCTCCTGTAGCTGAAATCCAAGAATGTTTTTATTAGACATTTTAAAGGTGAGTGAAATCACAGTTTGAGCAAGCAGCAGGACAGCTGCAGGGAGAGCTGGCATCCTATGGAGGGATGTTATTGAGCAGCCCTCTGTTCTGAGAGGTAGCAAGAGAAAACTGAGGCTAGACCAAAGAATATATGGATTTTCTTTTGGGGGGGAGTGAAGACATTAGAGAAGTTGCAGTGCACAAGACAGAAAAACCATCAGTTGCAAAGAAAGTTTATACTTCTACCTACACATTTTGTCCATTATTTGTTCTCCTTTGAATTAAAGATTATATTCTAAGTGAAGCTGACAGCTGTTGAGAGATGTTATTACCTGAAGTACATAGACTGACAAAATGAAACATTCATTTGCCCTTAATAATCACACAGTAAATGCCTGGAAAGTTCATTAAATTAATGTTTCCTGTCAAACCTACAATGGAAAATCTCTGAGTGAGGTGAACTAAATAAATATATTTGCATAAGTCAAACCAAGGTTTTTTGTGATTTTCCTGTGATGTTTATTCAGCAAACAAGCCCAGTATCTTTACTGCATTATCAGTGGCTGAGATGCACCCAGTCTGTGAAGCTCACTTTTAAATCTTTCATCAGTGTGCAGCATTCCAGGTTTGTTCAACAGATGACAGGTGACTTTGGATATATTCTTACATCCACTTTTTATTCCTTTGTTTGTGTGACAGGTTATTTTGATATTGGTGGCTGCTGTTGATTTACTTTTTTGGATTTTCAGCCTTTTTTTCTTTATTTAACCATGAGGTCATTGGATTCCAAGTTTGTGTGAGAAATTAAGATCCTTGGATAGACAGTAGTAATGGATTTGAATCAAAAGAACTGAATTATAGGTTGCCTAATTGGGTGGGAGTAAAAAAGAATGAAGAGAATTACAGTAGTCAGGAAACTGAAATAACTGCTGATCTGAGGGACTCCTCAGAACTTTCCTTAGCTGTTTTCCTTCTTTAGGTGAGGGGTATCCAGGACAGCTGTGAAAGTCTAGGGCACAGGCAGTACCTAAGTGGGAGCAAAAAAAAAAAAAAAGCTTAAAATTTGATTTCTTAATGTCTTATTTAAATTTCATTTCTTTTTCCATTGATAACATTCCTATTTTAAACTTCATGGTTAAAATCACATAACATAATTGACAGAGAATTATCTCCTTTACCAAAAATTCTGGGGAATGAAGATATGTGTGTTTCAATGATCCATGCTAACAGTCGCATGATTTATTGTATAGATGGTATCCTCTCCTTTCTATCTGTAATAACAATTAAACAACCAAGCCTCAGACAACATTTGGCTCTGGTTCATGTCAACTCTTCATTTTCTTAATATAATTTTGATGCACTGTCAGTCTAAGAAATATGAAAATCAAAACTAGAAACTTAATTTTGACAAAAAAGCATGTCTATTTCCTTTTAATGAAATATCAAATGGTTTTGTGAAAGGTGTAACAAAACTTGAAGGCATCCTATTTATATTACCATATATATTATCCCATTTTCAGGAAAGTTTGGGTTACATTTTCATTCAGAAAACAGGCATAAAAACCTTCTGCTACTTCTAAAAATTAATGTAAAAATAATAGAAACACATTTTATTTGCTAATGACACGGTTAATTATGATTTTGGAAAAATTCCCAGAGTTTTGACCAGAAAAGACTTTTTGTGGTAGAATGACATACAACAGAAAACTCCTGAATGGCCAATTCTTCAAAGGATCTGCTGCATAGCTCACAAGTAAATGGAATTACTCACAAGTATTTCATATTAATTGTGTTCACTTTCTGGCACCTACTTCTGAACTTCCACAAAGGATTTCTTGTAACTTCAGAGAAAATGAGAGGTGGCAGTCTGCCAAAGAAACACTAGAAATAAGAAGCTCATGTTCAAGCCTGACAGAGGTCCAGAAGTGTTTGGACAACACTCTCAGGCACATGGTGTGATTCTTGGGGTGTACCTTGCAGGCCCAGGAGTTGGATGATTCTTGTAGATGCCTTCCAACACAGGATATTCTATAATTCTATTCCAATATTTATGGGAGATACAAAGAGAAGAAAATACAAAAGTTATTATATTAGGTAGAGTCTAAAGGAATGAAAAAAAACCCAAGACAAATACTTGATGCCTGTTTCTGTATTCAATGAACTTGTTAAAACCCTAAACAAAACTGTCAAAATATGCTGGAGGTATTTGATTAAAAACTGTAAAAATACTGAAAATGATACCATTCTTTTTTTAGGTTTACAACTTTTTGTTCTTTCCCAGTCAAGTACAGGGGAAAAAAAGAATTCCCTGGAATTCAAGGAAACCTTCCAGTGAGATTTTTCAGTCTCCTCTGAAATTCCCTGAGTGATTTAGCTGTGGGATCTAAACTGGGTCAAACTCTTTCCATAGTTGCGGGATTTTCTGAAGATTTCCAAAGATATTTCATACTCGTGTCAAGAAAGGGATAAATGATGTTGTTATTAAAACCATCTTTCTGGATTTATATCACAAATATAGTTTTGAAGGCCTTCATTATCTATTTTGCTAGCACAGTGTTTGAATGAATTATGGCTGAAAGTTCTATATATAAGGAATTTCTGCTCTCAAAGCAAAGATGACACAACAGAAAAAGATCCAATTTATTCTCAAAGGTTTGTAAGAACTCAGAACTCAATTTTGTAAAGATCTGACAATCAGATTGTAGTTTCCTATTATATTACTGCTCTTCACCTGTGTCAGTGTTTCTGTGTGATGCCCTTCCTTTATTCAGGGCAAACCTTTAATACTTAGGCTGAGCAGTGCAGCGGGGACAGCCTCACACCTTGTGAGGTGAAATTCATCTCAAACCAAAGACAGGCTTAATCAAAGTAATTTAGGCTCCATTCAGAGAGTCAATGAAGGGACAGAGGTGTCCTTTGCCATCATTCATCTCATCCTTGACTGCTGTCCTAGGGTAAGAATGATGAACTCAGTCTAAAAAGTTTCCTGATGGGCTACTGTAAGTCACTCATAGGCCTGAGCCCTGAAGCAGTTCTTCAAACTGGTCTGCAGCCTGCAGGATGGATAAATTCCACCAGAAGAACTGTCAAACAACTGGTCTAATGTTCTGTTCACCACCTGCCCCTTCAGTATTGTATTGATGTGCACAAAGGTGATTTAATACATTATTTCTGGCACCTGAAGTTATTTCCTTGTGTCTTCTACCCTGTCTTGTGTCCAAACTACCTTCACTTCTGTTATATAGCAGCCAAATATTTGAGGGGGGGTGTCCACCTGCCCAATAAGCATGTACTGTCTTATCATGTACTGAAATTCTGTCTCTGGACTCATCTGTTCTCCTTTGTCTTTGTCCAGTTACAATATGCGAAACAATGTTTTTCCTGTTCACCTTATGGTCAAATTATTTAATCTTTGCCTGTGGCTATTCTTTTTTCCTAATATATTAGCAGGACCATTCTGTAACTGTCACAGGACAAGTTCTGATATTTATCAACTTCCCTTTTAAAGATAAGGATAACACAAGAAGAGTTGACATATTAGAAAAGCTAACTAGGGAAAAAAACCTTTTCACTCTATAACACATCACTACAATGAGAGGTTTAAAACTTGAGGAAAATGCTGCAATCAGTAGAAAATATTTTACATTGTGCAGCAGGTCAAACCATATGATTGTGTTCCCCTCAGATCTCAAAATCCCATGCTTTAGCCTGCTTATTGTTCTCTATTGGAATTGTATTTCTCTAGAAGTGATTAAGATGCCAGACTAATTGAAGATTAGGATAATCAAGGTGTTTTAGTTGTAATGGAAATAGAAGTAGTGCATATTAGATAAAAATAATTGTAGCAGCTTGAAGGAATTTACTCTCAGAAGGAAAGAGAAGTGAAAAACATTGAGCCACCAGGAATATGAGAGAGCAGATACTTAACTGTGTTACTGACCTTTCTGTGTCAATCACACAGTCATGGATGCACAAGCCTAGATAAAATTAGGGTTGTGAGTCGTGAGTTATTATTTTGTTTGTAATTGCTATTTATTGTTTCTGTAATTATTATAATCCTGATCTTTATGGAAGGAAGGTAGACTTTTTGAAACATGGAAAAATTAGAGACTTTTAGCTTCATACATTTTGTTTACATTTCTGAAGATCCAGAAGGTAACTGGTAAGAAAAGCAATTAATCTAATCTCTGAATTGAGCTTGGATTCCCTGTGAAGAAGGTCAGAAATATCTGATAATCTTTGCTAAGACTTTAGCATGTGTTTAATATCTTTCTGCCAAGAGATAACTTAGCCTCAGGAAGCAGATTTGTGCATCTTTAAGTCTGTAATTGGCTAATGATTGTCTAAACACTGATACTGAGGTGCTCAGGGGTGCCAAGAACTGATCTCATATTGTCCATTTTCAAAGGGAACACGTCCCTACCCTTCTGCAAGAACAGGGCAATCATCGTGGGCTAGCACCCTACCTGGTGAGGTTCTAAGGAATTTCCAGCCTCAGCTTCAGATGAGGGCACCTAGAAACCACCCCCCCTTTTCTTGCACACTCAAGCCTTTTATGCCCTTGTCCGTGTGTCTCTGAAGTATATTTTCCCTATTTGTCTTTCCTCACTTTATTTCCTCCTAATAAACTTGTAGAAAATAAGTTTCTACTGTGCACTGAACTGACAAAAATAAAAGACTTAACCAGCCTCTTATCATTTTTTCATAGTTGGGATGTCAGAGCAACACACACTTTACAAATACATCTGAAAGATGGACCTCAGCTTCTACCATCTTTTCTAACCAAAGAGCTGAAATATTGATGAAGAGTATAAACCATTTAAGGTTAAAGTATGTACTGTAAATCAGATACCAACAGATGACCCCAAACTGGATATATAGGTGAATTAATTTTGTTTTCATATGACGTCAGTGTGGCCCATTGAATGAGTTATGGCCTTGCATTCAGTCTGGGACTATCTATTACCTAATATGTCTTACTTGATTTTCAGTTTCAGGCAGGCAAATTGACCATGTATACTTGCTTGTGTCAGTAGCTAATTTTAGGTAGCTAAGCTAATTGAAGATGTTATGCTCCTTTAGCTTGTCAAATAGAAATTCACATTTTCTGATTAATGTGATTCATTTATATCAGATTTGACTTGACAGGATTGACAATGTGTAATATAGAACACAAGGATGACAGGATTCTCCATCTCCTCCGTCACATTTCATTATGAATTTTCTAGTCAAGGCTGTAGCTTCAGTTTCTTACCTGAGATATGATAAGATTTGAGAAGTACTGCAGCCACATATGGCCAGCACAATCTGTTCCCCCAGCTGGGGATGTGCTTTCAGAAGGGTGACAATCTAAACTGCTTTCTTACATTTGTAACAGTTATACAAAACTGGCTTTGTGACATTTGGGTATGATTGAAAAATTACTGAGAAAAATTTGGAGAAAAAGAGAAAATCCTTGAAAGAAAGTTCAAAACACTTCGAATTATACAAAATAGAAAAAATATTCTAGAGGGGGAAATTATATAAGAAAAGTTATTACTAACTAACACATCAGCTGGTGGAAGGGAGAAAGTGTTAGATGGTGAATGTGGAGCAGTATCTAGAACTTGAAAAACATGTCAAGAAATAAAACATGGCAGCAAATAAAAGAATACCAGTAGTTCCAGCACCGAGAAAAAAGAGGAAAAAGCAGTAGATAATAGAAAGGTGGTCCACCTCTGTGTCCATGGAGAAGGCATACACAGAAGCTCATCCTCAGCAAAGAGCTGTGAGTCAGACATGCAGAGGGTGGTCTGTCAGTCCAGGGCCTCTCAGACTCAGGAACACAGGAAGCAAAGGACAGCAAATCTCTCCAAGACTATAGATGATATAAAATATGTGGGATTAAGTGGAAAATTCTGTGTCCTATTGCCTCTATAGTTTAAATGCCTTGCATACATACAGTGCATCTTGAATACTCAATTCCTTGTGCCACAGCAGTGCCCTTTCTAACAGTGTTGGTAATCTCACTGCCTTCCTGATAATTGTGGTAAGGGCTGGACTTCACCTGCTGGAACAGATCAATCTGCACAGCCAATCCTGCCTCTCCTGGCCCACTGGTGTTACCCAACTCCCACTAGAGCTGCACACATACAGCTGGTGACTCCTAGCACCACTCAGTTTGGATGAGCCCTTGAAACACATCTGGTCCAATCTCCTGCTCACATTAGGTTCAAGAACAAGTCCAGGGTTTTAGGGGCTTTTCACAATTGGGGCTTTTCACAACTGGGTCTTTGAAGGAAGAACTGTCTCCAAGGACAGAGATCTGCAACCTCTGAAATGTCCAGGTTGGAGCCCCTATCTCCCTTCTGTTGTAAGAATTTGCTTCAAGCCCTCCCTACTCCCTGCAAAACTGGATGTGTTGCCCCATGCTTACTCAGCCTCCTCATACTACAGTACAACAAGAGAGTGAGAAAAGAGAAATCAGAAATTAAATTTCAGTCAAGGTGAAAGCTAAATTCAAAAAGTAGTAGTCCTGCTACAGCCACGATGGATAAAAGTAAGGCATAGTGCTGAAGACAAATCTTAAACCAGCTGGGATGTCAGGGGAAATAAATAAATATTGGTATTTCCTGCCAACCAGTATATCATAAATATAAAATATGTCCTTCAAAAATAAGATACTTGTTTGAGATTCTTTGTTCTTTATGCATATTATTGTACTTTCATCTTTGCAGCTTTGCAGTTGCATTGTTGTTATAACTTAATGATCTAAGGAAAAATTCTGCAGGTGTATTACATTAAATAACTCTATTTTTGAAACACAGGAGAGAATCCTGGTGTTTTATGTCCAGGGCAAATATAAATAATAACTGAAAAAAAATGATGAAGTGCACTTAAAGCAGATAAATTCTTGAAAGTGAGGGACACCTACACCACATGCTCCATGTAACGTGGAGATTGCAGATGTAAGAAGAAGCTATTTTTTGAAAATAAATGAATGCTTTTCTTATCTTTTTTTTTTCCCAAATAATAACATTTACTACTCATCCTCCTCATACTTAATTTTTAAAGAGAAGTTAAAGAAAAGATGAAAAATATGTAAACATGTTTAAAAATAATTCTTTTATATTGTATGAATGTCATTTTTCAATGAAAAAAGGTCATATTCCACAGTAATAAAAAATGTTCATATTCCACAATATCCACAGATATTTCAGTTAGCATATTAGTGCTAATATTTCTGACTGGCAATAAAGATCTCCAGGTGACTTAAATGAAATTGGCAACAAACTTGAGTTGTGCTTCTATTTCTTCATAAATACAGCAAAATGTTGCCTCTGTTTTTTGTGAGTAATATATGTGACAGTACACATAGAAGAATAATGCAAGTTGTGTGGAAAAACTCAGAGCTCTGTTTTGATGGGTCAAGTATAAGTGGAATCAACTGTTCAGGAACCCATAGAGGAGGACCAGGATAGGTTTGACATTGTGTTCCTCTGTTGCCAAACAAAAGATGCTCCCCTTTTATAAATCCTTGTTAAAAGGGCTTTTTCCAAAGAGCTGTGATTCAGCCTTATGTTAAGAGCACTTCTTCTGTTACCTGCTCTCAGCTTGTCTAATCAGGGTCCTTGTAGCTTGAGTGGCAAGGCCAGTCCAATTTTATTCCTCCACAAAAATATAGCACAGGTAGAACTATCCCAATGTCATCATTGGTGTTACCCTTTCATCAATTTCTGGTACTTGTTTCTTTTTTGACCATTAAATAAAGTCTGATGTCACAGTATATATTGTAACTTTAGCACAGATTGTATTTATTTCTGAATTCCTGAGACAACCATGTGTGCAATGATCATATTCCTTCCACAGATACCACTATGGTAGTTGATACAGATTTGGAGGTGAATATAATGGAACCAGTAATTTTATGGTAATAATAGATCTCCTTCTCTTCATTACATGAGGCATTCTAATTCATGTAATGTTCCTTCTCCAGTGGACGACTGCAGCAGATTGCCCATTTTTGAGCTCAGTATTAATTATGCTTACTAGTGATTCTGTAGTTGAAGGTCCTGGTATAAACACCTATTTTATTTTTAGGGGTTCATAATTTATCTTTAAAAGCCCACTTTGGACTGAAATATGTCACCACCATCTAACACCGACTTATCTGTCCCAGCAGTAATATATGGTAGATATGGAAGAAAGAAGCTGCACTTTGAATAATTCAAGGTGATTATCTCATGTGCAAAATCATTCTTTTCATGTGCATGTCATCAGAATGGCCATATAACTTTGCACCTAGCATTGACAGGCTGTATCTCATCATAGCACTATGTCAATAAACACAGGCTGAGTCCTCTAACCTACTTTTTTTTCCCCTAATACAATTTGCATAACAAGAACTGAAACAGGTATTTTTAAAAAGTCAACAGAAAATGTGGAAAAAGCTAAATTTATCAGCCTTTGGACATTCTCAGTGCTAGGATACATGGTAGCAACATTTTTAATAAGAACCTTAAATTGTATGTCACCAAAGGAGAAACAATTTCCTTCAATTCTTGTATAGTATTTCTTTGTGAATTATGCAGTTATTTGATTTCAGAGCAGAGTTACAGCTTCAGAGGACAGGTGTGTGCATCACAAGGCCTGGCACTAATGAATCTTGATCTCGACAAAATCATTGGACTTAGTACTCTTTTTCCAAACTATAAACTCAGCTTAAAATTGAGTATCAACTTATTTCTGCCAAAGAATATAAGTAAATTAAAAATCAATGGAGCCTGTAGCTGTCGAAGTAGAGTCATCAGAATAATGATTAAACTGCCCTTTGTAAAAACAAAATTAAGCTTCTACTTAATCCATCTCCAGCCCAAGGGATTATGAATTAATGCCTTCTTTTTTTTCCCCAATTCCAGTTGGGATGGAGAGCAGACCAGCTGCTCACTGAGAGGTGAGAGGCATTAATCCAATGTAAAATCTACCAGAGTATAACAGACTCTCCACATTCTGTTTGTATACTCCTCTATGCTTATCTGCTAGCCTTCCCAGAAATTTATATTGTACATCTGGAAAAGCCCTCCAAAAATGCAAGTATGGAAATATGGATGTAGTTATAGCAGTGGAAATAACCATGCTACAGAGAAGTAGAGATCTTTTCTCCCCTGGAAACTATTTCAACATAGCCTTGTTTCTCCATTTACTAGCTTTTACTTCACTGAAAATGAGAGAATGCTTTAGAATAATTTAAATTCAGAACTAAAGTAGTTGCAACACAGCTGCAATACCATCTCTTTCTCACCTTTTCTTATTATAATCTTCACTTCTGGTTTTGGTTTTTTTTTTTTTTTTTTTTTATATTAGTGGACACAAATAATTCACTGAAAAATGGCTGTTTATATATTTGCTGACCATTTGACATTGATACCCCCTTTTAAAGTGCACCATGTACTTTGCTCATTCCAGAGTACAGCTGTTTGCACCTTACCTTAATGTGTACAAACTGCATATCCTTCCTGGGTAATTTGGTTTTCAGACATTCTTTGCTCTGATGAACTATACCATCAATAATTCTGGATTTTTCATTTGGGTATAGACTTACAGGATAGCTCCATAACTGAGATATGGCACAGCACACTTCACTTCCCAAGCTCTCTGTTACACAAGTATTTGAACTAGAGCACCAACATTTTAAATGTATTCTTGTAGTATCAACCTTCAGAGAGATGTATTATGAGGAGGACCTCCCAAAGAAAAAATAGTGGTAGAAATTTTGCTAGCTACTAAGGAACACCAGGGAAGGCAGTAAATATCTCAGCCAGGTGCTTTATTTTTAAAATATGTGGACAAAAACTATCTTAAATGAAGATGCTTCAGGATTCTGCAGTCTGTTGCAGTCATATGCAATGTTTATTATTTCATGGCTTCTACTAGAGCCAGAATGATCCTCATAACATTTTGTTTAGAATTTAAATTGAAATGGTTCAAGAGTATTGAGGAAGAATTCAAGAAAAGAATTTTAGCATGTATGGAACTGAGGATGAAATATTCTTCTTTATGATGAGGTAATTATGTATTGTCAATAAAATGTGTTTGATTTTTCATAAATAATTTTTCATAAATAATTCCTAACTGGCATTCAAAATGTAAATTTAAAAGCATACAGATTAATATACTCTAATATCATCTTCCTGAATTTATTCCATTATCACATTTTGTAAAATTCAGATTTAAATACTTTGCCTGTTCCCTCCTGTTATTGGATGATGTATAGAACACAGTTTCGAAAGCTGACAATAAGATGTACTTAATAGTTTGAAAGTGTACATTTTTCTCATTAATAAAAATAGTAGATATTCCTCATTTATAAAAATAGTAGAAATAATTACTATCATATTCAAAATGATCAGTGTAAATTATAGTCAAAACATATTTAAAATATTTTAAATTATTCCAGGAACCTGAGTAAACTTAAGAATCACAAATTAATTAACATTTTAGGCTTCCCTTCACTTCCCAAAGCTGTGTCTGATTTACTCCTTCTCAAAAGGGTGAATTTAAATTTCTGAAAAAAAATATCAGAAACACTGAACAGGATTGAAAATTTTTTTTTAAGAGAGTTCACCATCTGTCTTAGAGACAGCACTGCAAACTTGTCTGCATTTCTCGACAATTTGTGCTTTTCAAAGATGGACTAAATATATGAAAAGTCACTGCTAAAATACAGCTAGATGTAAAATTTGTGACTTATTGTAAGAAACAGCTGATAGACTTTTATAAGAAACTTCTGATGTTTTTTTCCTTTTTCTGTTAGATGAATACTATGTGTAAAAACAGCATTAGCAAGGAAATCCACCACTGCTGTCATAAGACAGCTCTTGTTTCCTCAGCAATTCTGTACACAGAATGAAGAATCACTGCTTGGGTGTAGTGGATATTCTGGCTTAATGAAGCTGATGAGAGAAAGCAAGAAGCTTCCTTTAGCAAGTGCATGTGTTCTGCCTATCTGTGTCTCTTATACATTTTGCTTTTAAGGAAATTGTCCTGGTCTAATGTTGTTCAATGTCATTTTACCAAAGCTCTTATTTGAGGAACTTGTTGAGAAAAGTAGAAGTGATGAAGTAGCCCAAGGAGGTAATGCCAGAGTGCACAGGAAATTCTGATGTGAAGCCCTGGCTTCCTAATTGTTATTATGTTTGCAAGGACGCCCTTAAAAGAAAAATGAATGCCTTGTTTCATGCCTGCTCTAAAAGGTGCTGCAACTCTGGAGCTTTCTTAAATCATTCTGCTTGCAGCAAACTACAGAATGAAACTCAGGCCATTTAATTTCCAAATACTAGTAATTAAAATGAGTCATATCATCAGAGTTTGGCAGGGCTAGAGCTTTCTTTTTTTTCATTTTCACATAAATTTCAGCGAAGGTCAGATTTGTTGGGGGAGGAGAAGAACCTGCTTGCTTTTGTGCTCACAGGAACTTAAAATATGACTTGTTCACAGTGTCCCTCATAGTTCAGGACTTAATGGTCCTTGACGGGGATAACCTAGAAGTTAATTTTACTTTGTGTCCCAAAAGCAGTCAGTGTCACTGTAATCCTTCTTGCAGGCTGAAGGGTATCTTCACCACCTGATCAGACTCTCAATAGCAATTGATGAGCAATATCATCAGCCAAGAAGCACTTTCCTAGTGCTTTCTGGCAAAAAACAAAAAGAAAAAGAAAGAATTGTGCTAGTACACCTTTTCATAAATGTAATCCTTTTCAGTGCTCCTTACTATAAATGTGAGATTTTGCTATTTGTAAAAATCAGAGTCAAGTACTGCCAAATGAGAAACTGCTTCCTCTTTGTTTTCCTTTGTATTGTTCAAAGCCTGCCAGGGAGAAGGATGAGTACATAATGGAGATATACACCCCCTTTCCAGATTTTTTATCCAGCAAAAAGGAATATTTGAAGCCAAAGACCAGCACTATTAGGAAGACTTCTTCTCTAAGCTCCTGACAGCAAAGTGTCCCATTGCACAAAGAAACTTCAAAATAAATTGGTTTCCTGACTGATAATCTCTAATTAAGCCAGTTTGGATAACACATCTTTGAAACACATACACACGTGATTTCTTATTTGTTCAAACTTTTCCAGACTCAGAAATGCTATACATGGTAGACAGAGCTTTGGCAGAAGAGCTGCCCTCCAGCCCTGTTTAAAGTCACACATCTAAAGCCCAAGCAATAAATCTCAAGTCAACAGTTGTAAAAGTATTTTAACACAGGCATAACAGAATGGGTTTTTTTCTTCACAGACTTCTGTATTAAAACTGAAAAATCTACGTTTAATTCTACATTCAGAATTCTATGCTATAAAGGATTTCCTCAGCTGGAATCAACTACAAAAGCATTGGCTTTAGGATAGCTCTGATATTGCAGCAGCAGGGCATTTGTCTCTACAAAACTGCACTAAATGATGTCAAGTTATGGAAACAGAAAACTTTGCTGTGTGATGGATATATGTATGCAATTCTATTAAATTCTGTAGAGATTAGACAGAATCACTTAAATTGAGTTATAGAAAAGAACACCTACATTCAAATTTCTCTAATTGTGAAAGTACTGCTTCAATAGCAACTATGATCCTAACTTTATTTTTCAAAGAAAATGCCTTTGATTTTTTTTGACCCCAGTGAAGATGTTAACAAGATAATTATATTTATTCCTACAAATGCTACTTTCTGTCAGAAAGATTTAGAGGGTACTTTGATGGGTTTAGTCATTCTAATGGTTCTTCAAGGGCATGTGGCTCCAGAAGTATCCCTGTGAGCAAGGTAAGATATTTATTGGAATTGTCAAAATAAAAAATCACGTTGAAAATTGTTTCAATTCTATTGCTAGAGAAGTCAATCTGCCTTCTTTTTCCTAGAAGGGTCAGTCTTGCCTACTTAAGAAGGCTGGTAAGACTGACTTTGGGATTTCAGCAGAGCCCCTGAAAACAGCAGATCATCTGCACAAATGGTAAATTGGTGCTGTGGCTGACAGCCCTACCCTACCCATGTATAGGGGCTGCAAGACCAATCCTAAAAGTCCTTTGGCATTTTGAGGAGGGGCTCACCTGGCAAATTTTGCACTATAGGAATTGAATGAACATGAGAATTTATGTAGCATTAAAAGATGTTTAATGTTAAATTAAAATCAATTATAAATATGTCTGCAAATGGGTGAAATAGTTTTAAATACATTGCATGCTAGAAGGTTTTATCACAGGTGATGTCATTAGAATTAAAGCTGTATTGCATTGTATAACTAATTGTAAACATTCCAAACATGGTTCAGATGGCTTTCTGTTACAGCAGAAAGTTTAGGTTCATGTAACATTGTCTCCTAACTATGATAAAACCTTCTGGCCTTGAAAAATAAAAAAATATGTTTCTTGATCCATGTTACCCTTAGTAACTGATAACATCACTTTATGAGTATTAGTGACTGGAAAGGTGAAAGCAGTTTGTGTGTTCAAGGGGAAATAGGCAACATTTTTTCCAATTATATGAAAATGGAACCTTCTTTACTCTGATCAGCTAGTGTGGTGGGAATCAGCATCTCACAATAAACATCAGGTTACTTATCAACCAGCATATGCAGTTAGAACTGGTTTTAAGTATGAAGAAGAGTAAGCAAACAAAATAATATTTTTTTATACAAATAGAACTTGAATAGTCAGCCATGGGGAAAATTCACTTCCCTGACACTGCTCACATGAGTGAAGATTATTCAGTGGCACAGGTCCTGTCCTTGAATTATTTTGCACTGGAGTCATCTCTTGTAGGAAATTAACACAAAGAAGCATTTAGCAGAACTAGGAATGATCAAGTATATTCCCTAAGCTGAAATTTCATAGTAGTGATAATAACAGACTAAAGGTGAAAAGAAAAAAAAAAAATGCAAAATATTCCCTAAGGATGCATATAAGCAACACAGAGACCATTATTATCCTCTTTGACCTCCCCTACTATTTCCAGTTTGGCTGCAGTTGAACAATATAAATTTCCAATTCAAACACTCTTTGCCCTTCTGAACACACAAAATAGAATTAACATCATTATTACAGGATTAACAGAGTAGAATATATTGAGTGTGAAAATGAAATGTGACCTGGTTTCGTCTAAAATAAATAGATGCTTATGAGGTAGCACTCATTTCTGGGGTTTAACACCTCCCAGCACACACCAAACACCCCCTGATCTCACAGCTCAGTGCTCCTGCTCACTGACACAGCCCCGCTGCAGCTGTGGGGGTTTTTATGACTGAGCTCAGGTTCCCAGCACTAACAGGGAGCACATTCAGCAGCAGGAGCAGCAACAAGGGTGACTGCAGGCTGTGAATTCCTCACAGCTCCATCACTGCTGTGCCAGGCTGCAGAGCCACCCAGTGCCCTGGGACCTGCTCTGGGCTCACTGTCTGCTCCCACAGAGGGGCTACCCCTGCTCCTACAGGTGGGTCATCCTGTGAGACTGAAGGAACTCACATGGAGTAGAATGATAGGTGGGTTTAGCCCCTTACTGCACATTTCAAAAGCTATTTTAAGTGAAGAAGAGGGAAAATGCAAGTATTTTTCCAGTACATGCTGAAAGCTCTTCAATTTCTCCTCTTTTCTCCATCAGGCCCCTCATTAAAACAGATACTCCATGGTGTCCTGGTAGCTGTCTGCCAGTTGCCATCTGAGCTCCTCTGAAGGAGACTTTGCACAGGAGCACCCTCAGGTCCTGTCAGGTGTGAATTCTCTGCTGTCTGCTAAAGTGAGGTCACATTGGTCTCTTCTTTTAACTCTTCTTCAAAAGTTATTTATAGGAAACTAATTGTCTTTGAGATGTCTGTCCCTGACAAATTTAGATAAAACTGGTCAATGAATGGAACATCATTATAAATTGACATATGAAGGTATACAGACATCTACAAAGAAGGTGAGTTCATATGCAAGCCTTTGGAAACCAAGCTGAAGAAGAAAAAAAAAAAAACAATTTCAAAGTGAGACTATGGAATGATGAACAGAAATGAAGGGGACAAGTTTTTCCTTTTAAAACAAGACTTGAAACATTGATTTAGAAACTAAAAGGTATGGGCAAGTTATACAACAGAATGAGGAAAACATTCTCCAACTAAGCCTTACTGTTTTGAAGGACAAGAGGGCCATTTATGAAAACACTGGCTAGCAAACTTTGGGGTTTCAATGTCTTTTGAGATTTTAGAAAGTCTTTTTTTTCTCAGCGTTGTGATTAAAGAACAAGTTGAGAGTCATCGATTCTGCTTTTCAAGGATGTTTATTTTTCCTTATCTATTCCATTCTTTCTCCAATCTGCAGAGCTCTGTTCAGCAGGTCAGGTTGAGGCACAATCTCAGCCTTCAGGGTGGTGTCGACTTTTTATACTAAGAACTACGTGTATTTTATTTACAATAATTTTCCAATGCCTATCACCTATGATAGTCATAGGAGATCATCTGCCTCTGCTCTAAACCAATTAGAAAGTGTCACCATCACAGCAGAAGATGGAGGGCAAGAAGAAAAAGAAGAAGAAGAAGAAGAGGAAGAGGAAGAGGAAGAAGAAGAAGAAGAAGAAGAAGAAGAAGAAGAAGAAGAAGAAGAAGAAGAAGAAGAAGAAGAAGAAGAAGAAGAA